>JAKWJC010000314.1:0-163289 GCA_027704865.1 Solanum neorickii
AAGACATCAAGACGTGAATGAGAGAATCCATCACGAGCTAGAATTAATAGCTCACCATGAACTCTGATGTGTTGGAGACTGGCTAGAGCTGAGGGAGAGTTGAAGTCGATGGTACACTTGCTGCACTCCAGAAAAAAAACAGAGAAGAAAATACAAGTAGGGGTCAGTACAATGAACGCATACTAAGTCGGTATCATCGGCTAACTCAAAATAGAGACCAATATATATTGAATAATAATATAAAATCAACTACAATACTTAACAGGTGGCAAGGAACAAACACATGAACCATTGACAACAACACCATAATAGGTACACCATCAATCAAAACATCAAACACCCCTATGACGACTCATGCCTCTACACCAAACTCATTTGGCAAATTGGTTCTTTGAGATTAAGAATATTAAGTTACTTCAAGATTACTTTCCTTTAATGTTATTGTGTCGGAACTTGACACTCCGATACAGTAATACCGTGTCGGAATGTGACACTCCGATCCAATTATCTCATTATTTAATTTCATCAAGCCTTCTTTATTCAAGGCGTCATTTTAATTGAGAGGGTTCAAGATTAGAAATTCAACAATCTCATAATATTAGGCCAACCACAAGCTGTAACGACCCGCTAGGTCGTTTTGAGAAGTAGGACTAGTTTGACTCCTTTTGAAAATTTAAAGGGGTATTTTTAAACTATTCGAAACTAAGAATATTTAGTTGATAAAAATTTTACTAAATAATTAATATAGATAATAGGTTAGTGGAGTTTCACGGTTAATAATTTTTTATTTAGAACAAAAAGAAAGGGAAAAGTGGTGGAGGCGAAACCTTACCACAGGCGACCAGCGGGAGGAAGAAAAATCGTAGCCATTGTTCAGGTAAACATATGAGAATTCCTCCTTTTCAAGTCTATATATAGTAATATATTGTCAGAGTGCTTGGGATTGTGTTATTATTTTATGTTATATTGGTAATGGGTGATATGAAATAATGGGTAAGTTGGTGATGGTTTCTAAATTATATTATATTGTTAGCAATTGGGTTAGTATTTGTTAACAAAAAAAAAGGGAAAATCGATCGAAGTCGAATAGTTGAATGGCTGCAGGTTAATGTTTTTTTGGATTTTGTCAAAAAACAAAATAATTATATATTTTGTTAGTTTCAGAATGGTAGGAATAAGATTGAGCCAATCATTGGACAACCATTGTCAATGATTATCAATGATTGGAATTTGATAAATATTTTAGGAAATTGTCACTTGTTTACAGATGGATTTCTGCAAAAAAAATTATTAATAATAATAGATTTTTAATTTTAGAAATTTAATGGCGGAAGACTTTTTTTATGTTTGAATGATTAGAGTGGTGGGAGATAAGAGTGGATGCCAATCATTGGGCAATCATATTCCAATGATTGGCATTGAGATAAAGATGTTTGAATTTGCAATGTGCAGAATGTAAAAAAAAATATGGGGGGGGGGGGGGGGGGGGGGGAGGAACTATCCGCTGTTCTGCCAATGGGTGGAATTTGGTTCATGTTTTATTCATATATTAAAATGCTAGTTTTTAATATATTGAGATAGGTAATTAATTATTGGGTATATATTAAATGGTTTAAGATTAAATTGTAGGGTATTTAAGTGATTAAGGTTAAATTCTTGGCTTGAAATTCGACAAATATGATAAATTTTTGAATATAAATTATATAAAAATTTCGGGTTTGATTAGAGATTTGAGTGAGTTTTAGTGTCTATGATATACTTATTATAATTTGAATGTACACAAACTCGCTCACCTACGAATATTGCATCATTGGTAGATCATGAGCATTCTGAAACTTTGCGAAAAGGTAAGGAACTATCTTGAAGATTCATAACACGAGGTTCGGCTCTTAAGGTATGTTAAGACTTTTAGACTTGTTGAAGGACGTTTTCCTAAGTAAAGATAAAAAAAACGAAATAGAAAATGGGGTAAGGGAGAAAGATGGGTGTCTCGTATCAATGGTGTTACGAGCATTAGTGTCACGACCCAAAACGAGCCACGACTGGCACCCACACTTAATCTCCTAGGTGAGCGAACCAACAAATCTAGACCCCAACATATACCAATAGTTCAACTATAAATAATATAAATAATGCGGAAGCTCCAAAAATCATTAACGAAATCAATTAAATAAACTTCTAAAGTTAAATACTTATCATTCCCAAAATTTGGAAGTCATCACACCAAGAACATCTATCCTCGAATTTCTAAATCTAAGAGTATTTAAGTAGCTAAAAATAGTAAAAGATGGTCCATGTCCAAACTTCAAGACATCAAGACGTGAAGGAGAGGATCCAGCACGAGCTAGGAATAATATCTCACCCTAAATTCTGATAGGCTGAAGACTGTCTAGATCTGAGGACGAGTCGAAGTCGATGGCACGCTTGCTGCACTCCACAAATAACAAAGAAGAAAATCACAAGTAGGGGTCAGTACAAGGAACACTTACTGAGTAGGTATCATCGGCCAACTCAAAATAGAAAACAATATATACTGAACAATAATATCAAATCAACCATAGTACTTAACAGGTTACAATCAACAAGTATAAGAACCATTGACAACAACACCAAGCACACCTATGAGAACTCAAGCCTCCACACCATACTCATTTGGGAATAAGGTTCTTTGAATTTGAGTATATTAACATATTTCAAGATTCATTCTCTTTATCATTATCGTGTCAGAACGTGACACTCCGATCACCTAATACTACCGTGTCGGAACGTGACACCCGATCCCTTAATACTACCGTGTCGGAACGTGACACCCGATCCCCTAATACTACCGTGTCGGTACGTGACACCCGGTCCGCTAATCCTACCGTGTCGGAACGTGACACTCCGATCCATTTTTCTCATTACTTTCGTTCATCAAGACTTCTTAATGTCAAGGCGCCATCTTAATAGAGAAGATTAAGATTAAAGATTCAACAGTCTCATCATTCTGACCACCACAATTACACAACCACAACATACAAACACACAATCAAGCATATAGAAGACTTTACAGTACTACCCAATACATATCGATCGATATTTAGAGTTTATCTATCACATATAAATAAACCATAACCTACCTCCACCGAAGAATCTTGATCAAACACGCTACCTTCTCAATGCCTTTGCTTTCCTCTTCGTTCTCTCTTTCTCGCTCGTTCTCCCTCTCTGTTCTTTTTATTTTTTTCTTCTCCAGATTCTTTTTCTTTTACCCTAATTATCATATAATCAATTATAAAAGATTATAAAAGTAACCCACTATTTATTCCCTAATTAACTTCTTTAACCCCCAAGTAAATAAATAATTAAACTTACCCCACTAATTCAATAATTATAATCATAAATAGTCCAAAACACCCCCCTATAAAACTTTTCGCAGAAATTCAACCCAGTCGGGGTTACGCAGCTTGTGAAGGTCCGTCCTGCATGTCCGTCACAAAGTTCAGAGAGTCGATCCCAGTACCCAGATTTCAGAGTTGAAGTGTTTTGGAACGAAGGCCCTTGACGGACCGTCGTGCCTATGACGACTCGTCCTACCTGTCATCGAGGGTAATGAGGAGAGCAGAAGAAGAATTTACACAAGTGTGGGACGACGGAGCCCATCACAGTCCGTCGTGACCATGACGGTCCGTCGTGTGATCCGTCGACCCAGTCAGTTTTTATCAAAAATAGTTCTACTGCTCGAACTGACTAAACAAGTCGTTATAATTAGTACGAGTACCAGTGTTATAAAAAGGAAATTTACTACTAAATCATGTGGATTGTAATTTGAGAATGCCAAAGCATAGGGCATTAAGTGATATATTATTGACTTGAAATCCTTGTGTGATTGTGTTTTCTTTATTACACCCGTATAGTTGTGATAATCGAGGTGCTTTTGTAGTATGTTTATATTTGACTGATTCATGTACATCATTATCCCCTTTATTGATATAATATTGTGTACATGCATTGACATGAGATTGAGTATAAGTTGGAAGTACTTGGCGTTTGATTACCTTTATTGATGAAACTTAAATAGTGATTGTAATATATATATATACCTATATAATTTAAGAATTTTTTTAATTTTTTTATATAAACTCCCGTCACTACTTCTTCTTTGTCGGTCAAAGAGACATACTGGGTACACGTGGTTTCGTACTCATACTACACTTGTTGCACTCTTTGTGGTGCAGATTCGATTCCGAGTAGGAGCACATCTCGTGGAGCAAATTGAGTCTGAGCTTGAAGTTCTTTGAGTTGTGGTGAGCTGCATGGTTGTTCAATGACCCACACCTCCCTCTATCTTTTATTTATTTTGTTATTAGTTCAGACAGGATATCCCTTTTGTTAGATTTGTCATTTAGTTTCAGACTTGTATCAGATTTTAGAAGCTCTTTTACTTAGGACACCAATTCTAGGGTGATATATTTTTTTTACCCATTTGTTGGTTGTGTTTGTTAATATGTTGGGTTGGCTTACCTATTGGGTGGGAACATAGGTGCCATCATGACTCACAAATTTGGGTCGTGACAAATTTGGTATTAGAGCCCTAGGTTCATCTGTCTCAAGAGTACAAGAGCAATGTCTAGTAGAGTCTTGCGGATCGGTATGAAGACGTCCATACCTATATTCGAGAGTCTATAGGACATTTAGGAAATATTATGTTGTTTTATTCATTATCGTGCACACTTGACCTTGTAGAAATTCTAATCTTGATATCTCATTCTCTCTCAGATAGCGAGGAATTGTACATCGGCAAGTGGTGGTCAGGATCCTATTCCTCTACCTACATCTGGGAACACTATCCGAGGTAGAGGTAGTTGACGAGCTGGAGGTCAGGGTAGGGACCGTATTGCAGCACCTGTGGATGGTCAAGTACCAGTATCTACCCAGGGTCGTGATAGGACCGTACCTCCTGATGCAGAGGTTATTCATGAGGATGTGCAAGATCGTGTCGCGGGGGATGGGCGAGCTTAGGCTCCACCCATTACTATTGTCCCCCCAGTGCTTCAACATACCTTGGCTCGTAAGTTAAGAATCCTAGAGGGGATGGCCCAGGCAGGAGTTTTGCCTATCACTTCTGATGGCTCACAGACCCGTGTTGGAGGACAAACTCCAAATCCGATAGTTTCTCCAAATTCATAGACTCCCAGGTCTCAGCCGATTGTCGTTGTAGCTCCTCGTTTGGATAGTATGAAGCTTCCATATATGACATCACATATGGTGAACATGTCTTCTATGACTATTGATGAGCAAAAGATGTTTGGGAGGTTCAGACTAATGAATCCTCTTACTTATACTGGTGACTTAGCTGAGGATGCATATGAATTTATAGTTAGTTGTCATGAGAGGTTTCATAATCTTGGATTAGTGGAGTCTCATGGAGTTGACTACACAGCGTTTCAGATGACAGGCTCTGCTAAGCAGTGGTGGAGGGATTATATTAGTAGTAGGCCAGCTGCTTCCCATCCACTATCCTGGACTCAGTTTACTCAGGTATTTCTATCAAAATGTGTTCCACGCAATGAGAGGGAGCGCAAGAGGGCGGAGTTTGAGGTTTTGCAGCAAAATTGTATGTCAGTTGCAGAGTATGAGGGTAAATTTCATGCCTTGGCTAGGCATGCATCGATGATACTTCCAACAGTGGCTGAGAGAGTGTGAAGGTCTATTAAAGGGCTTATTATTCCAATCTGTCTAGGAGTTTCTCAGGTTGCTGCTTCTGGTGTTCCATTCCAAAAAGTTGTAGATGCTGCTAAGGAGTTGGAGATGATTCGGCGTGAGGGATTTGAGAAGCGAGAGGGCAAGAGGAGTCGGGGTTACTTGGGCAGAGGCTGTCACCCTCTTCCCAACAGACCCATTCATGCTACTATACCAGCGTCTGAGGTTGGTTACACTGGGCATAATTCTTCGAGCTCGCTGCATACTTCGCAGAGTTCATCTTCTAGACCTGTAGTTCGTGGAGTGCATTCTGGTCATTCAGGTTCCTCTCATCAGCCTGCATCTCGTAGGGGCTGTTTTGAGTGTGGTGATATGGGACACTTTGTGAGAGACTGCCCTAGGACCAGACGTGGTGGCTTACCTCAGGGTTCTAAGGCTTCGACTTCGAGGGCTGTACAACCTCCACCTAGGGGTGGTGCACAGAATGGTAGAGGTTGTTCTCATTCAGATAGAGGTGGTTCTCCTTCTGGTCGAGGTGGTGGTCGTGGAAGTTCACAATCTGATGGAGGTCGTTCTCACTTTTATGCTTTTCCGGGTAGGCCAGAGGTTGAGGCTTCAGATGCTGTTATCACAGGTATTATTCCGGTTTGTGATCGACCAGCTACTGTATTATTCGATCAAGGCTCTACTTATTCTTATGTGTCCACATATTTTTCTCCTAGTCGGGATATATTATGTGAGTCTCTTGATTTGCCGATACATGTTTCTACTCCTGTTGGGGATTCTTTAGTTGTAGATAGGGTATATCGATTATGTATTGTTACCTTGATGGGGTATCACACTCATGCAGATTTAAAGGTCTTAGATATGATAGATTATGATGTGATTCTTGGTATGGATTGGTTATCCTCTTACCACGCAATCTTAAATTGCCATGCCAAGACTATGACTTTACCTATGCCTGGAATTCCTATAGTAGAATGGAGAGGTTCTCTTAGTCACCCTTCTAAGGGTGTGATATCATTCCTTTAGGCTCGTCAGTTGGTACAGAGAGGATGTTTGGATTACTTGGCCCACATTTGAGATACTAGTATTGAGACTCCTATGGTTGAGTCTATTCTAGTAGTGAGTGAATTTTCAGAAGTATTTCCAACCAATTTGCCAGGTATTCCACCAGATCGTGATATTGATTTTTGTATTGATGTGGATCCAGGCACTCGGCCTATTTCCATTCTTCCTAATCGTATGGCACCGGCTTAATTGAAAGAGTTGAAGGAGTAATTGCGGGATTTGTTGAGCAAAGGTTTTATTAGACCAAGTGTATCTCCTTGGGGTGCTCCAGTGTTATTTGTGAATAATAAAGATGGATTTATGCGTATGTGTATTGACTATCGGCAGTTGAACAAGGTAACCATAAAAAATAAGTATCTGATACCTCGTATTGATGATTGACTTGAGATCTGGCTATCATCAGCTGAAGGTTAGGGCAGAGGATATCCCTAAGACAGATTTTCGAACATGTTATGGCCATTACGAGTTCTTGGTGATGTCTTTTGGATTGACTAATGCCCAGCATCTTTTATGGACTTGATGAATGGAGTGTTCAGACCGTATTTATTCCTTTGTTATTGTCTTCATAGATGACATATTGATATATTCACGCACTAAGGATGAACATGAGCATCATTTGAGGATTATTCTTCGGATTTTAAAGGAGAAGAAGTTTTATGCATAGTTTTCAAATTGTGAGTTTTGGATTAGTTCGGTAGCATTCTTAGGACATGTAGTGTCTAAGGAGGGTATCATGGTAGATCCTAAGAAGATTGAGGCAGTTAGTGATTGGGTCAGACCTGCTTCAGTTACTGTGATTCGGAGTTTCTTAGGCCTTGCAGGTTATTATCGATGATTTGTTGAAGGTTTCTTATCAATTGAGTCTCCATTAACTAGATTGACACTGAAGGATGTGACTTTTCAGTTGTCTGACGAGTGTGAGGTTAGTTTCCAAAAGCTCAAGACTTTATTAACTACTGCTCTGATTTTGACCTTACCTGTGAAGGGAGAGGGTTTTGTTATATATTGTGATGCTTCTTGGATTGGTCTTGGTTGTGTATTAATGCAGAAGGGAAAATTGATAGCTTATGCTTCGAGACAATTGTAGGTTCATGAGAAGAATTATCCTATTCATGATTTAGAGTTGGCGGCTATTGTGTTTGCATTGAAAATTTGGAGGCATTATCTTTATGGTGTGCATTGTGAGGTCTTCACGGATCATCGTAGCCTCCAATATATATTCAATCAGAGAGATCTGAATTTGAGACAGCGGAGATGGTTGGAGTTGCTCAAGGACTACGACATGACTATTCTTTATTATCTAGGCAACGCAAATGTTGTAGCAGATGCCTTTAGTCGAAATTCGGTAAGTATGGGTAGTCTAGCCATGTTACAGGTCGACGAGCGTCCTTTAGCTAAGGATGTACAATCCTTGGCCAATAGCTTTGTAAGACTTGATATTTCAGAACCTCGTAAGGTGTTGGCTTATATGGAGGCTAGATCATCCTTGTCTGAAAAGATGCGGGCTCAATAGTTTGATGATGGTGATTTAGGTAAGATTAGAGACAAGGTGTTAAAAGGAGAAGCCAAGGTTGCAATTCTTGATAGTGAGGGAGTTTTGAGGATTAAAGGTCGTATCTGTGTTCCTCGTACAGGTGATTTGACTAGATTAATCATGGAGGAGGCCCATAGTTCGAGGTACTCGATTCATCCGGGGGCTACTAAGATGTATCGTGACTTAAAACTACATTATTGGCGGTGTCGTATGAAGAGGGACATAGTAGATTTTGTATCCTGTTATTTAAATTGTCAGCAAGTGAAGTATGAACACCAAAAGCTTGGACGTGTGGCACAAAGGATGCCTATACCTGAGTGGAAGTGGGAGCATATTGCTATGGACTTTGTGGTAGGATTGCCACGCACCTTGGGTAAGTTCGATGCTAGATGGGTCATTGTGGATCGACTGACTAAGTCTGAACACTTTGTACCAGTTCAAACTACCTATAACTTAGAAAGGTTAGCCATGATTTATATTCGGGAGGTAGTTTGGTTGCATGGGGTTCCTATATCTATTATATCAGATCATGGCATCAAATTCACATCTCATTTTTGGCTGTCTATACAGAAAGAGTTGGGCACTCAAGTGGATCTTAGTACAGACTTTCAGCCTCAGACTGATGGTCAGTCTGAGCAGACTATTCAGGTTCTTGAGGACATGTTGCGGGCATGTGTGATTGACTTTGGTGGTCAGTGGGATCAATTCTTGCCTTTAGTGGAGTTTGCTTACAATAATAGTTATCACTTGAGCATTGAGATGGTACTATTTGAGGCTCTGTATGGTAGGAGATGTCGATCTCCAATTGGCTGGTTTGATGCATTTAAGGTTAGGCCATGGAGTACGGATTTGTTGTGGGAGTGCTTGGACAAGGTCCAGTTGATCCAAGATAGACTTCTCATGGATCAGAGTAGGCAAAAGTGTTATGCAGATCGAAAATTTTGTGATTTAGAGTTTATTGTTGGAGAGAGGGTTTTATTAAAGGTTTCACCCATGAAGGTTGTGATGAGGTTTGGAAAGAAGGTCAAGTTGAGCCCAAGGTATATTGGTCCTTTAGAGATTGTTGAGCGTATTGGTGAGGTGGCGTATCAGTTGGCTTTGCCACCTGGTTTGTCAGGTGTCCATCGTGTATTTCATATTCCAATGCTTAAGAAGTATCATCAGGGTGGTGATCATGTGATTCAATGGGATTCTGTGTTACTTGATCAGAATTTGACTTTTGAGGAAAAGGCGATCACCATTTTTGATAGGCAAATTCGGAAGCTAAGGTCAAAGGAGATTGCTTCGGTAAAGGTTCAGTGGAAGCATCGTCCAGTGGAGGAGGCTACATGGGAGACAGAGTCAGACATGAGGAGTAAATATCCTCATCTTTTTGAGCGTTCAGTTTAGCTCTATTCTTTTCTCGTTTGAGGACGATTTTTGTTTAAGTGGTAGGTGATGTAATGACCCGCTAGGTCGTTTTGAGAACTAGGACTAGTTTTACTCCTTTTGAAAATTTAAAGGGGTATTTAAAAACTATTCGAAACTAAGAATATTTAGTTGATAAAAATTTTATTAAATAATTAATATAGATAATAGGTTAGTGGAGTTTCACGATTAATAATTTCTTATTTAGAAGAAAAAGAAAACGAAAAGTTGTGGAGGTGAAACCTTACCACAGGGGACCAATGAGAGGGAGAAAAATCATAGCCATTGTTCAGGTAAAGATATGAGATATTCGTTCTTTTCAATTCTGTATATAGTAATATATTGTCGGAGTGCTTGTGATTGTGTTATTATTTTATGTTATATTGATAATGGGTGATAAGAAATAATGGGTAAGTTAGTGAGGGTTACTAAATTGTATTATATTGTTAGCAATTGGGTTCGTATTTGTTAAAAAAAAAGGAAAATCGATCGAAGTCGAATAGTTGAATTGCTGATGATTAATGTTTTCTGGGATTGTGTCAAAAAAATTTATTATATATTTTGTTAGTTTTAGAATGGTCGGAATAAGATTGAGGCAATCATTGGACAATCATTGTTAATGATTGTCAATGATTGGAATTGGATAAATATTTTAGGAAATTGGCACTTGTTTACAGATGGATTTCTGCAAAAAAATAATAATTAATAATAATAGATTTTTAATTTGGAAATTTAATGGCGGAAGTTTTTTTTATGTTGGAATTATTAGAGTGGTGGGAGATAAGAGTGGATGCCAATCATTGGGCAATCATATGCCAATAATTTGCATTGGGATAAAGATGTTTAAATTGGCAATGTGCAGAATTGTTTTAAAAAAAGGGGGGGGGGGGGGGGCGAACGTTCCATTGTTCTGCCAATGGGTGGAATTTTGTTCATGTTTTATTCATATATTAAAATGCTATTTTTTAATATATTGAGATAGGTAATTAATTATTGGGTATATATTATATGGTTTAATATTAAATTCTAGGGTATTTTAGTGATTAAGGTTAAATTATTTTCTTGAAATTAGACAAATATGATAAATTTTGGCATATAAATTATATCAAAATTTGCGGTTTGATTAGAGATATGAGTTTGTTTTAGGGTCTATGATATACTTATAATAATTTGAATGTCCACAAACTCGCTCACCTATAATATTGCATCATTGGTAGATCGTGAGCATTCCAAAACATTGCGAAAAGGGAAGGAACTATCTTGAAGATTTGTGGCACGAGGTTCGGCTATTAAGGTATGTTAAGACATTTAGACATGTTGAAGGACGTTTTCCTAAGTAAAGATAAAAAAATGAAATAGAAAAAGGGGTAAGGGCGAAAGATGGGGGTCTCGTATCAATGGTGTTACGGGCATTGGTAGAAGTACCGGTGTTATAAAAAGGAAATTTACTACTATATAATGTGGATTGTAATTTGAGAATGCCAAAGCATAGGGAATTAAGTGATATATTATTGACTTGAAATCCTTGTATGATTGTGTTTTTATTAAACCTGTATAGTTGTGATAATCGAGGTGGTTATATAGTATGTTGATATTTGAATGATTCATGTGCATCATCTCCTTTTTATTGATATAATATTATGTACATGCATTGACATGAGATTGAGTATAAGTTGGGCACGTGGAGATCGTCCGTGCTGGGGATGGTGAGATGTTAAGATTGTAATTTGCCCACGTGCGAAAATTGTTTGATATTATGATAGTGCTTTGAGATCATCTCCACAGACTCGTGGAGATCGTTTGTGTCGGTATATGGAACTCGCGAGTGCCCGGTGGGTCATGAGCTCTAGATGTATTTCCGAGGAGTATCATGTATATACGGTTGAGTGAGTAGTGGGTATTCTGAGACAATTCATAACATGGTATCATATTGCATTGCATTTCATCACATCATTCATTTTGATGATTATGTGTTTTCTATGGTGTTTGGAAAGTACTTGATGTTTGATTACCTTTATTGATGAAACTTAAATAGTGAGTGTAATATAAATATATTTATATAATTTAAGAATTTTTATTTTATTTTTTTTATATAAACTCCCGTCACTACTTCTTCGATATCGGTCAATGAGACATACTGGGTACACGTGGTTTCGTACTCATACTACACTTGTTGCACTCTTTGTGGTGAAGATTCGATTCCGAGTAGGAGCACATCTTGTGGAGCAAATTGAGTTCGAGCTTGAAGTTCTTGGAGTTGTGGTGAGGTGCGTGGCTATTCCGTGGCCCACACCTCCCATTTGTTGGTTGAGTTTGGTTAATATGTTGGGTTGACTTACCTATTGGGTGGGAACATAGGGGACATCACGAATCGAAAATTTGGGTCGTGACACAAACCACACAATAAAAATATACAACCACACCATCAAGTACATAGGAGACTTTACAATATCACTTAATACATATCAATTGCTATTTAGAGTTTATCTATCAACTAGAAATAAACCATAACCTACCTCCACCGAAGAACCAAAGTCAAGCAACTACTTCTCCAAAGCCTTTTCTTTCCTTATTGTCTCCGAACCCTTTCAATCTATCAAGTATATATATACATAAGGTGTAAGTTAACAAGACCATAAACACTCCGATTATTCTGTGTCTAGCCTATACCCATCAATTCACCTAATTCTATAATCAATTTCCTAAAGTTTAAACTTAAGGGTAAGTTCCATTTCCTCTCATTAGCATAACTTTAATGTAATTCATACAATATAATACACCTTATATTTAATTACCTATCTCAATAAATCAAAATATAGTTTATAATATAATAACAACATTGCAATTTTTAAAAGTTAAAGCCACTGGTTAAGAAACCAATGGCAGCGAACACTTCAACAATATACTCACCCTTTTATATTCAAATTCTTAATATCCTTAACCACTATCTTAAATTATTAATTTCCTCAGTTTCACCTAAAATTCCATCCAATCAGTAAATTAAATTCATCTAAAAGGTCAACATGCACTCTCATAATAATGATATAATAATAAATATAATAATATTGAATGATCAAAGTTAGAGCCATTCCTAGTGACAATATTTCTAAATTAAGAATATCAATTCCAATGTGGAGGAAAACTGCTCACGTATACATAATATAATATACATAATACACTTCATAATTAATCCCATATTCTTCCTCACTTTCTTATCCAAAAAAAAATTCAACTAGCAGTTAATACCTAACGCCGATAACAAATCAAACAAAAAAAATTTATTACAATTATTATTACTAGAAAGATTGGAGGACAATTTCACTTGATGCCGCCCTCCAATATTCCTTTACGACCATGCGATATACCCAAATCCAAGTAAAATTTTGATTACCTGATGAGATAATTGCTTCTTGACTATTGCAGGTAAGGTTTTAACCAATAAACCCTTATTTCCCCTTTTCAGAATATTTTCTCCTTATTATTATACAACTAATTATAATAGTGGTGAAAGCGACCCACTATTTATTTCACTATCAATCTCTTTAACCACCAACTAAATAAATTATTAAAATTACCCAACTAATTTTATAAATATAATTGTGAATAGTTCAAAACACCCATTTAAATCTATCGGAAAGTGTTTTCTAACATAAAAAGTTCTAGTGCTCAAAACGACCAAAAATGGTCGTTACAATAGATACCAATTTACCCATCGTTCGTCCTCGAATGATCAAAAGAAAGGCGAGGGCTAGAAAGAGTACCTGAATCGGTAAAAACATTTGGATATCTTTCATGCATATTAGCCTCACTCTCCCAAGTGGACTCTTCAACTGGACGATTCTTCCACTAAACTTTGATAGAAACAATCTCTTTTGATCTCATTTTGAGGACCTCCCTATCAAGAATAGCCATAGGTTCCTCCTTATAAGACAGATTCTCATCAAGAAGAACTGAATCCCAACGAATAATATTATTTCCATCACCATGGTAATTTTTCAGCATAGACACATTAAATACCGTATGCACTCCTGACAACCCTAGAGGCACTGCCAATTCATAGGCCACCTCCCCAACGCGCTTCAGAACTTCAAATGGACTGATATACCTCGGACTAAGCGTACCTCGCTTACCGAACTGCATTATACCCTTCATGGGTGAAACCTTCAACAAGACTAGTTCACCCTCCATACAATCTAAGTCTGTAATCTTTCGATCTGCATATTTCCTCTGCCTACTCTGAGCTGCTAAAATCTTTTCTTGAATAAATTTCACTTTCTCTAATGATTCCCCCTGAAGATCAGTACCCCAAGGTATAACCTCAAATGCATCAAACCAACAATTGGGAGACCTACATCTCCTCCCGTACAGTTCCTCAAATGAGGTCATAACAATACTTGAGTTATACATATAGTTGTACGAAAACTCTGCTAAAGGTAAGAATTTATCCAAATGACCACCAAAATCTATCACACACGCACGAAGCATATCCTCCAGCACTTGAATTCTTCGCTCAGACTGCCCATCGGTCTGAGAGTGAAATGTAGTACTAAGATCCAATCTAGTACCTAATTCAACCTCTAGGGTCCTCAAGAACATAGAAGTAAATTGTGTACCTCTATCTGATATGATGGAAAGTGGAACTCCATGTAATCGAATAATTTTCGAGATATAGAGTTTGGCTAACTTCTCTGCACTATAAATCATCTTGACCGGAATGAAGTGAGTAGACTTAGTTAACCTGTCAACAGTTACCCAAATAGAATCATACTTACCCAATGTCTTTGGAAGACCAACTACGTAATCCATTGCAATTCTCTCCCACTTCCATTCAGGAATGGGCATTCTCTGAAGTGTCCCTCCAGGCCTCTGGTGTTCATATTTTACCTGCTGACAATTCGGGCATTGGGCAACAAAATCAACAATATCACGCTTCATTCTACTCCACCAAAAATGTTGCTTTAGATCACAATACATCTTGGTTGCACCAAGATGTATAGAATACCTTAAACTATGAGCCTCTGTAAGAATAGTGTGAATCAAATCATCCACACGAGGAACACATACCCTTCCCTTAGTCCTCAAGATGTGTTCTTCATCTATTACTGTCTTTTTAGCCTCTCCTCGCAATGCCATATCTCGAACTCGGCTCAGCTTCTCATCACCAAACTGATTTCCCTTAATCTTGTCAATAAAAGAAGATCTTGCCTCTACACAGGCCAAAATCCTCCTTTTGTCTAGTACTTCCGGCCTCATAAAGTCATTATCCAGAGTTTGAACATCTCTAGCCAATGGGTGTCTAGAAACCTATAAGTGGGCTAAACTACCCATGCTCCCTGCTTTTCTACTTAAAGCATCTGCCACAACATTAGCTTTTCCTGGGTGACCCAAAATAGTAATATCACAGTCTTTCAATAGTTCCATCCACCTCCTCTACCTCAAATTCAAATCTTTCTGAGTAAAGACATATTGTAAACTACGATGATCTGTATAGACTTCACACTTGACCTCATATAGATAATGTCTCCATTGATTTGATGCAAATACAACTGCAGCCAACTCCAAATCATGGGTCGAATAGTTACATTCATGCACTTTAAATTTCCTCGAAGCATAAGCAATTACATTTCTCTCTTGCATTAGCACTGCACCCAATCGATAATATGATGCATTAGAATAAACAATAAAATTCTTACCTTCCACTGGCAAGGTATGAATTGGTGCAATAGTCAACAAGGTCTTGAGTTTCTGAAATCTTTCTTCACATTCATCCGACCATACAAATGGAACATTCTGCTTAGTCAAATTTGTCAGCTGTGAAGCAATAGAAGAAAATCCCTTGACGAATCGACGGTAGTAGCTAAACCAACAAAGATCCTTACCTCTGAAACATTAGTAGGTCTTACCCAACTCTTCACTGCTTCAATCTTAGAAGGATCCACCATCACTCCATACTTAGAAACCACGTGCCCCAAGAAGGACACTAAATCGAGCCAAAACTCACACTTGGAGAATTTGGCATAAAGCCTTTTCTCCCTTAACAACTCCAATACAATTCTCAAATGCTCCTCATGTTCTTTCTTGCTCTTTGATTATATCAGTATATCATCAATAAATTCAATAAAAAAGAGGTCCAGATATGACTTAAAAATCCCATTCATCAGGCCTATAAAAGCAGCAGGGGAATTCGTAAGCCCAAAAGACATTACTAAGAATTCATAATGCCCATACGTGGTTCGAAAAGCAGTCTTTGGCACATCTGCTGCCCATATTATTAATTGATGATAACCGGATCTCAAATAAATTTTAGAGAAGACACAAGCACCTTGTAACTGATCAAACAAATCATCAATGCGAGGAAGGGGTTACTTGTTCTTAATAGTTACCTTGTTCAGCTGCTTGTAGTCTATGCACATTTGAAAACTTCCATCTTTCTTCTTCACAAATAAAACAGGAGCACCCCAAGGGGATGCACTCGGTCTAATAAAACCTTTACCTAACTACTCCTGAAGTTGGGTCTTTAACTCCCTTAACTCAGCTGCAGCCATTCTATAAGGGGGAAGGGAAATGGGGCGAGTAGACGGCTCCAGATCAATAACAAAATCAATATCCCTATCCGGTGGCATACAAGGAAGGTCTGCAGGAAACACATCCATAAACTCACGGACTATCAAAAATTACTCAATCGAAGACAAGAGATGTGCCAAGAAAGCTAAACAACCCTTACTAACCATCCTCTTAGCAAGAAGACAAGAGATAATACGGACTGGAGTAGAAATATAGTCACTCTCACACACTAGCGGATATGTCCCAGGCTTGGCCAACGTCACAGTTTTAGCATTACAATCTAAGATTGCAAAATTTGGAGAAAGCCAAGTCATACCCAGATTTACATCAAAATTAACCATCTCTAGAATAATCAAATCTACATATGTATTGATCCCCACAAAAGTCACAAGGCAAGAACTATACACTTTCTCAACTATCACAGACTCACCCACAGGAGTAGAGACACGAATAGACATGTCAAGCAAATCACAATATAAATCAAGACTAGTAGAAAATGAGGAACATACATATGAAAATGTGGATCGAAGATCAAACAATACAAAAGCCATGCAATAACAGACCAAAAAAGTACTTGTGATAAAAACATGAGATGTCTCTGCTTCAGACCTCCCTGGGAAAGCATAACAATGGACCCTACAAACTGTCTGTCCATTGCCCCTACCAAGATGCACTGCAGCAGTTCCAACATGCCCTCCACCCCAACTGAACTGTTGACCACCATTACCTTGGCCACCACGTTCTCTTGAATGGCGGCCTCTACCATGACCACTTATACTCTAACTACTTGGGATCTGTAACTCTGTTTTGGACAATATTTTTCTTATATGTCCAGCCTCTCCACATCCATAACAAGTCGTAGAGTCAAGTATGGGTGTCTGTGAAAATGACGACGTCTGGAGATAACCTCCAAACTCAGAAAAAGGCTGAATGGTCTGCGGCAGACCCCTAGCTGAAGCCTGCAATGAAGACTGAATAGGACGAGCCCTCCTGAACACTGCCCTCTAGAGTAAAAACCACTAAAATCACCTCCCTTACGAAACTTCTTAAGTGTCGATGTTGTGGTGAAGTTGTCTGGCTTCACGCCCTCTACCTCTATCACAAAATCAACAACTTCCTGAAAGGATTTTGCTGCAGCAGCTACCTGTAAGGCTAGAATCTGCAAATGTGACCTCAATCCTTTCACAATGTAGAAAATCCGCTTTTGTGGATTGAAGCAAAGCTGAGTGGCATACGTGGATAGTGCACAAAGTTTTGCTTCATAAGTAGCAACACACATCCTTCCTTGCTCTAGGCTCAGTAACTCATATCTTCTTCTATTTCTCAAAGTCCGAGGTATATACTTCTCCATAAATAAGTTTGAAAATGATGCCCAAGTCATAGGTGGTGCCCTTTCTGGTTGACACTCAACAAACGACCACCACCACATTTCGGTATCCCCCTGAAACTAGTAGGTCACAAACTCAACACCGAATCGTTCTACTATTTACATCTTATGTAATAGCTCATAACAATCAACCAGAAAATCATACGTATCTTCAGATTCAGCACCCTTAAAGACTTGAGGTTTCAACTTTAAGAACTTAATGAAAAGTTCATGTTAATCACCTGTCATTATAGAACCTGTAGTTAATCGAGGAAACATGCCTACTTCTAATGATTAATCCATGCGGGGAGCCACACCAGCTGCATATTGTACACCTTGAACCTGAGGTGCTGGTGCAGAAAACACAGGAGGTGTCTGGCCCTGATAAGATAACTCTCTAAGATAAGTAAGAACCTGACTAATCATCTTTGGGGTAGGATGGGGTGGTACTTCCTTATCCTGAACCTGTTCATTTTTCCCTTCTTCACCCTTTCTCACTACTTCATCAGTCGGTGGAGGAGTCATTGCTCTATTCCTAGCTGGACCAGGGAATTGTCCTCTGCCTCTAGTGGGCGTCCTCCTGCGACCCCTACCACGACCTTTTGCCACTGCTCCTCCTCGAGTTACAACCCAATGATTGGCTCAAACGCACCTTGTCTTGCCGGTGTAGGTGTTGGCACTGTTGTTGCTCTAGTTCTATCAATGTTCGAAATAGAGTGAGAAGGTCAGATACCAATTTGTATCACCCAGATACCAATTAAATCCAAGTAATAGCACGAAAGAAAGAAGAATGGAGTTTTCCTAAAGTGCTATAGCCTCTAGAAGAAAAGTGAAGGCATCCCCATACCATTCCTCAAGACTCTACTAGAATTTTTCATGTGTGATGAGACCAATGAACCTAACGCTCTGATACCAAGTTTGTCACGACCCAAAACGAGTCGTGAGTGGCACCCACACTTAACCTCTTATGTAAGCGAACCAATAAATCTAAACCCAACAAATATAAATAGTTCAAGTATAAATAATATAAATAATGCGGATGCTCCAAAAGATACTAAGCAACCAATTTAAATAAGTTTCTAAAGTTTAATATTTTTCATCCCCAAATATGATAGTCATCACGTCAAGGACACCTAATTTCAAATTACCAAGTCTAAGAGTGTTTAAGAAACCAAAATAAGCAAAAAAATGGTCCATGTCTGAAATCCAAAGACATCAAGACGTGAATGAGAGAATCCAGCACAATCTAGAATTAATAGCTCACCTTGAACTCTGATGTGCTGGAGAATGGCTAGAGCTGAGGGCGAGTCGAAGTCAATGGTAAAATTGATGCACTCCACAAAAAAACAAAGAAGAAAATACAAGTAGGGGTCAATACAATGAACATGTACTGAGTAGGTATCATCGGCCAACTCAAAATATAGACCAATATATATTGAATAATAATATAAAATCAACTACAATACTTAACAGATGGCAATAAACAAACACATGAACCATTGACAACAACACCATAATGGGTACACCATCAATCACAACATCAAGAACCCCTATGAAGACTCATGCTGTCACGACTTGAATCTAGACCCCAGACGAGACCGGCGTCGTTGACCCCCAAAGGTCTCAAACAAGCCTACTTATGTCATTGTTAGTTTACATAGATTAATTTTAGCAGAAAATGTGAAATTTTTTATTCTTTAATCATACTTGCCAAACATTCTTTATATTTCGTAATCATTTATCATCAATCATCTAACAATTAAGAGATAAGCAACTAAAAGAAATAATTCCTTAAGTATTAATTATATATCGGCCAAAATAACACCAACACAACGTATGAACCAAAATAGGAAAGAAACGCTAGTGGAACATGCTCCACTAGCTCAATTTTAAACTACGCTAGAATGTAAAATAGTACAATCCTCGAAAGCATGAGGACCTACTGAACTCCAGATGAATGTTGACGTCAGGATAGCTGCAACAACGAATCAGTAGGTCTACCGTCCACCTATGCCTGCACCTAAAAGTAGATGTTTGTATGGAATTAGTACACACTTGTACTAAGTAGGGGTATATGCAAGCACACGCCAGGGACATGCATGAGAGAGAATAGCTCATTCCTAACGACATGATTTTTTGAAGTCAAGTCAGTGAACTTGCCAATTTGAGATTGGAAAAGTTATTCCATGAGAGTGACATGCATCATTATCATTATCGTACTACACACAACACATAGCATCTTCATATAGCACATAGCACATAACACGTAGTTTCTTTCAGATTATTCATGCATATGTCATGAGACCTTGTTATCATGGACTTGACCTTAAGACTTCCCAAAATGAGGGCTCAACATATGGTAGGGAGCCTTCTTTAGAAAACATAGAGTCTGCTTCATTCTTTCATACGCACCGCAGTTCAGTTCATTCATAGACCAGTATGAACACCAGCTATACGTAGGATGTAGTTTAAGACTTTCATCGGGTTTGTTGTGCAATGATCAGGAATAACCTAATGCAATTACCTGAATCTAGCTCGCCTCTTGATTATCCTATCCTAACAACTTCGGTATCAATCATTTCTTTATATGATTCATTTGAGGCTGACCTCATTCATTCATTAGGAATTTTAACTTTAACCGTTATAGATCATGTGAGCATCATGAAATCTAGTGTCTCCCCCACACCGAAAAGAGATGGAATCACCGGACAAAGTGACTCAATAACATGCTAGCGTATATGGGAATTTAACCCCGCCAGATCCTTATAGTGGCAATATAGGTTCAAAAAGACTAGGAGATGTATAAAGACTCATACCCGGCAAGCTGGACAATCTCATATCATGAGATTTACGTCAACCTCCGCCTTTCGCGAAAGAAGGCATCACCGCTCATAGCTAGCCTATCAGTGCTCAGTATAAAGTTCCATTACATTCAACTCATACATCATGGAAGTTGGCTTGTAGTATGAGGACATCATAGCTCAATAGATGATTTCTCATCTCATCATTAATATTAAGTGTTTTAAACTCAATATTTTCATTAGAGTGTTCATAGAGATTGGTCTCTTCATTATCTTACACTCTCATTGGTGAGTACGTATTGGTAACATTTACTTAGGCTAATTTGAGATTTCTCTCATCATATACATTAGCCTCACATCATGATTGTCACCACATTCTTCATTATTAGCACTTTTATTTTTCGTAGTTACTCACCTCTTATTATGTCAATGTTCATTTCTTAATTTCATTACGTATATCTTAGGTTCACTTATTTTTGAACGTATGCTAACCTTATGTGTCTATACATACAAGTCATGGGGCTTAATTTATAGTTCGTTAAGTGATTCTTATTTTCCTAAGATTATGTATTACAAGACTTATGTATCTTGTATATATACCAAGATCTAGATTTTTTATCTAAGTAGATGGCATTATTCTGGAATATTTTACTCACGTATGACTTATATATCAATACGGAGGTTTGGGCACGGGAACCCAAATCTTGAATTATTTGGATATCATTTATATTTTTCATTGAATTTATTTCTAATGTTCATAACTTTAGAACTCTAAATTAAATCACAACATTTTCATGACATAATAAATTTTCTATTTTAATTAGAATTCTAAATTAAATTTCAATCATTTACATGAAGGAATAATTTTCTATTTTGTTTTAAATCTCAATATTTACCTGAAAGAATTAATTTTCCACTTTAATTAGAATTTTAATTTAATTTTTTTTGAATTAAATTCTCTTGAATAGGGAGGTTGTGGGTTCGAACCCCTACAGCCCTCTTATTTTTCAGTTATTTTCGCTGGGGATGGAGGCTGTGAGGGGGTGGGTTCGAACCCCCACAGCGTCACCTTTATTACCTTAATATTTTACCCCCCCTTCAGCTCTGAGGTCGTGGGTTCGATCCCCACGCCTCGCATCCTTTTTTTTCTCACTTACAAGGGTCGTGAGATCGATTCCCGCCCCCAGCTTCCCTTTTATTCCTTTTTTCTCTTTTTCGCGAACTGGGGTCGTGGGTTCGATCCTTGCCCCCAGCATCCTTTTTATTCCCTTTTATTTTCGAACGGGGGTCGTGGGTTCAATCCCCCCCCCCCCCCGGCATCCCCTTTTTTTTTGTTAAGGCATGCTGCAGGGAGGTCCTGGGTCTTTTTTTTTCTTTGACGTCCAAAAATTTCCAGATTCTTTAAAAGCCTATTTCTAAGTTCTGGAAATTTATTCCACGATTTTTCTGCACTTTTTCAACAAATTTCACATTAGTTCTTAGGGAGATTTCATGGTTCGTTCAAAACACTATACTTCGTCAAAATGAACATCACATTGTACACCCATTACACACATAAAATACATGATAAATACACAACTTATACACCCCAAAAAGTGCCTAAAACGCTGCCCTATACACACCCATACATCAACTTTTCCGGTCATATTTTGATGATCATTATCATGATTTCCCGCACATAAACACATTCATATTTAATTTAAACACATCATTAATGCAAAAATATAGCAGCACAACATACCCATCCTACAAATTCGTTAGGGAGCTAAGGACAAGGACATACGAAGGGGAACAACATTAGTATCAAAAGATTAAGAAACGGTCGAAAGAAAGTACTCTTGGTGAATGAATTCCATGAGAGAAACTCATACCTTTATTGATGCTCAAACAAAGAATTCGCTACCCAAACTCTCCAAAAATCAGTCTAAGTTACCTCAACGTCCACACCACTCAACGAACAACTTCTCTTCGCCTTAATGGTTTTGGTAGCTTTGTTTTTCTAAAAATTTCATGTGAGTTCTTCAAGCGTGAAGAATTGTTAATATTTGGCAGAATAACGCGAGAAAGATGGAGAACATGAGAGAGAGAGAGAGAGCTAATAGGGTTAGAAGACTAAATTCAAGAATTAATCAAATATAATTTAAATTGAATTAATACAAATCTGGTTTTATTTCAATTAATACGCGAAAAGACCATTATGCCCTTAAAATTTTAGATTTTTAATTAATAAATAAATCACCTTAAGTACCTATTTATTCTTTTTTTTTATCGTTTCACATCCCTCCAGACCATACTCATTCGGAAAATTGGTTCTTTGAGTATATTGTGTTACTTCAAGATTCCTTTCCTTTAATGTTATTGTGTCGAAATGTGACACTCTGATCCCATATATCGTGTCGGAACGTGACACTCCGATCCCATAATACCGTGTCGGAACGTGACTCTCCGATCCAATTATCTTGTTATTTCATTTCATCAAGCCTTCTTTATTCAAGGCGTCATTTTTTTAGAGAGGGTTCAAGATTAGATATTCAACAGTCTCATAATATTAGGCCAACCACAACCACACAATAAAAACATACAAACACACCATCAAGTACATAGGAGACTTTACAATATCACTCAATACATATCAATCGCTATTTCGAGTTTATCTATCGAAAAGAAATAAACCATAACCTACCTCCACCGAAGAACCGAAGTCAAGCAACTACTTCTCAAATGTCTTTCCTTTCCTTATTGCCTCTGAACCCTTCCAATATATCAAATATATATATATACATAAGGTGTAAGTTTACAAGACCATACACACTCCGATTATTCTGTGTCTAGCCTATACCCATCAATTCACTTAATTCTATAACTAATTTCCTATAGTTTAAACTTAAGGGTAAGTTCTGTTTCCTCTAATTAGCATAACTTTAATGTAATTCATATAATATACTGCAACTTATATTTAATTACCTATCTCAATATATCAAAATATAGTTTATAATATAATAACAACATTGCAATTTTTAAAAGTTAAAGCCACTGGTTAAGGAACCAGTAGCAGTTAACACTTCAACAATATACCCACCCTTTTATATTACAATTCTTAATATCCTTAACCACTATCTTAAATTATTAATTTCCTCAGTTTCACCTAAAAATCCATCCAATCAGTAAGCTAATTTCATCTACAAGGTCACCATGCACTCTAATAATAACGATATAATAATAAATATAATAATAGTGAATGATCAAAGTTAAAGCCACTACTAGTGACAATACTTCTAAATTAAGAATATCAATTCCAATGTGAAGGAAAACTGCTCACGTATGTATAATATAATATATATAATACACTTCATAATTAATACCATATTCTTCCTCACTTACATATCCAAAAAAAAATTCAACTAGCAGTTAATACCTAACGCATATAACCATTCAATAATAAAAAAGAATCTAATACAATTATTATTACTAGAAAGATTGGAGGACGATTTCACCTGAGGCCGCCCTCCAATATGCCTTCACGACCATGCGATATACCCAATATCCAAGTAAAATTTTTATTACTTGATGAGATAATTGCTTTTTGACTACTACAGGTAAGGTTTTCACCGTTAAGCCCTTTTTTCCCCTTTTTAGAATATTTCCTCATAATTATTATATAACTAATTATAAGAGTGGTGATAGTGACCCACTATTTATTTCACTATCAACCTCTTTAACCACCAACTAAATAAATTACTAAATTACCCAGCTAATTTCATAATTATAATAATGAATAGTTCAAAACACCCATTTAAATCTATCGAAAAGTATTTTCTAACATAAAAAGTCTATTTCTCAAAACGAGCAAAAATGGTCGTTACATTAGAGTTACAAAGTTGTTAAGTTGTTTAATAAGTTAAATTTCAGACTTTAATGCTGGAATTATGTTAAAAGTAATCTTTTTAAACTTAGAAAGTGTCACGACCCAAAACGAGTCCTGAGTGACACCCACACTTAACCTCTTAAATGGGTGGACCAACCAATTTAACCTAACTTACAAAATACAAGCATAACGCGGGAACTCAAATGTTACTAAATATCATATCCCAAAATTTGAAAGTAATAACATCAAGGACATCTAATTTCCAACACTAAGTCTAAGAATATGAAATACACCAAAATAAAACAATAAAATTGTATTTGTCTAACCGAGAGAATCCAACACGATCTTGAATGGATAGCTTACCCTGGAACTTGATATGCGGGAGGCTGACTAGAGCTGAGGGAAATCAAAAGTCATATGTAGACTCGCTGCATTTCATAAAAGGAAACAAAGAAGAAAACAAGTAGGGCTCAGTGCGACGCAACATGTACTGAGTAAGTATCATCGGTCAACCCAAAATAGTTAGTAATATACAAATAATAATAGTATGAACTCAACTATAGTACTTAACATGTGATAAGAAACAAACAACATGAACAAGTTTCAATAACAATAAAGTAAGAACGTATTAAGTCAACGGTATCAAGATCACACATGAGAACTCATGCCTCCAAACCAAACCATTTTGGGAGTTGAGTTCTTTGAGATTGAGTATCTTCCATTAATTCAACATATTTTTCCTTTAATATTATTGTGTCGGAAGGTGACACTCCTATCAAAGAATAACGTGTCGGAACGTGACACTCCGATCCAAAAATATCATGTCGTGACGTGACACTCTGATCCAAGAATACCGTGTCGGAACATGACACTCCGATCAAATAATATCATTAATTTATCATTTAATATCACCACGTTTTCATGCGTTAATAATATTTCATTGAGCCTTCTTCTTTATTCAAGGCATTACTTCAAATAGAGATGGTTTAAGATAATACATTCCATGGCCTCGGGATTTCAGACCAATCACAAAACACACGATCAAGACACACAATCACACAATCAAGTAGATAGAAAACTTCACAATATAATCCAATGCATATCAATCACTATTAAGAGTTTACTATGAAATAGCATAAACCATAACCTACCTCCAGCGAAGAAACAAATCCAAGCGAGATACTTCTCCAATACTTTTCGTTTCCTTAAAGTTTCTAAGACTTTCCAATCTATCAGTTATACCATATTTGTAAATACGAGATCATAGACATTTAGATTGCTATATTTCTAGCTTAGATCCCACAAGTCATCAAGCACAAATTCATATTCAAGTTCCTATTCTTGAGATTATTAATATTCTGAGTTTCTCATTTATTAAATTTAAAGCTAGGGTTAAGTATTAGTTCTTTCAATTGACATAATATTAATATTACTTAAATTATTTGATGCACCTAATATTTAATTACCTATTTCTATATTACAAAACTTTATTTATAAGGAGATACTAAAATTATGTGTAGTATCCAAGACCCTCAATTTCATGCGACTCTATTCATTATATATACTATATGTAGATAATGCAATAGTTCATTAAACAATGTATTGGTCATTAAGATGTCTGATACGCTCAACCTTGCTTCTCACATAAGAAGTAAAGCGGTCGTGTCAAGTAAATAACCCAACTAGTGAGGTTGGGATCGTTCCCACGAGGAAAATAGTTTAGACTTAACATCAACCTATTATTACTATTGTTCGGTCAATTACTTCCTTGGAAAGCAAAAACAATAAAAGGGGGGTTTCTATTCCTAAATGAATGAAAATAACTAACGAAATTGAAAGAGACACTTAACAGCTTTGAATGTTGGAGATTAATCAATTAATCGAAGTAACTAGGGTTTATGTGTTCCCCACAGGTTCATAACTTGATAATTCTAACTATAACAATTCTTTCCTATTATCTTGCATGCAAAGTGATAAGTTATGTATTTCTAAATCCTTGGTACGACATCAATAAAATCTTACTCCGCACCTTGGTTCGGCTACGTGTGTTGCTATCCTAACCCTTATCTTTACCTCATATTAGGCATCGTATTCGGTATTTGAATATGTTATTACCTCGTAATAATCAATACTAGCCTATTAGATAGTATGCTAAATCTATGTTGATAATTCTTTTCCTATTATCTACCTCTTTGGTCCGGCAAGTAGCATTAAGGCGAGTTCTAACGTTGGCCATCCGTTAAAAAGACTTCTAAGCGAAAGAATTATTAACACACGCAAGACACTATTCTAGAATTGTTATTTTAGTTAGGTTTAACCTCATTATTTGCCTATGGTTCCCACAACCCTAGTTATGGAGTTTAGTTACCCGTAGTCATAATCACAATATTTAAATATATTATATAAGAATTCATGTACTTACTTCAATGAGAAGGAGTAAAATCCGAAAGTTTGCTTGATTAATGACCAAAAATCACTTGCAAGAATGTCAAAGTAACAAAAAATCTTACAAAAAATCAAATGATAATCTAAAGTCTCATAATACAGTGTCTACTATTAAGGTGTCTAATAATACGGAGTCTAAGCTCCAAAATGAGGTTTTTCGAACTATTTATAAAAAATAAAAATCTAATTAAACAAGGACTCTATTTGCTGGAAATCTATCAATACGCGGCAGGGTCAACGGACCTCGCGACGGATCGTCGTGGTCACGATGGACCGTCATGGACTCTGTCGTCCCATACTTGTGCAATTTCTTCTGCTTCTCTCATCCTTACCCTCGACGGCAAGTATGATAGACCGTCATAGGCACAACGGTCCGTCGAGGGTCTTCGTTCAAAAACACATAATCTCTTGGAATATGGATACTGGGATTACTTCTCGGAACTTCATGCGAACCTACAGGACGGACCGTCATAGACACGACGGACCGTCATGCACTCCGCAACCCCTCACTTAATCAGACTTCCCCATCTTCCTTCAGCAGCTGCACTACGCTGCCACCTATGGACCGTCACAAGCACGACGGACCGTCACAAGCTCCGTAGGTGGTCTCTTCGGCTTTCTTCGCTCAAAATCTCCACATTCATCTTTAGACAGATTTCCTGCAAATAAATAGAAACTTGCATAAAAATTAGCACAAAAAGGCTTTTGGACACACTAAACTGTAAGGAAAAAGTATTAATAATACCATGAAACCACGGTATATCAATGTCCTAAGGTATTGCCAATAACACCAACTCACGTGAATCACTAAATAATGTGTCAACCATTTTTAATACATTAATATCATAAAACCAAAAAATGTTTCAATCCATTTTAATACGTTAAGACTAACAAAAACAACCAACTATTAATATTTATAACATAAATCTGAAATTGGATTGAGTTTTACTTGTAACCATGCTAGCAAACTGGCGGCCGCGCTAAGAATAAGAAAAAGAGGCGCATGCCGTCTATTTTTTTTATAACAAATAATGACAACCTTTCTTTCTTTAACTAATTAATTAATTATTTTTATTTATTTATTTATATATATGTATAAAAATTATGTAATAATAAATATTAAATCCTACTAATTTTAATGTTATATTCTTTAATCACCAACTAAATAAGTTTTTAAAACTACCCCATTAATTTTATACTTATAGTTATGAATAGTCCAAAATATTCATTTCAAAATCAATTGAAAAAAATATTTTATCGAATAAAAATCACTAGTGCTCAAAACGACCAAATGGGTCCTTACATTTAGATACCAATTTTTTCATCGTTCGTCCTCGAACGATCAAAGAAGGTTATGGTAAGAAAGGGTACAAGAATCGACAAAAATGTGTGAATACCTTTTGTGCATATCATGCTCAATATCCCAAGGTCTTACCTAAAATGCATCACTCCAACCAATGGGAGAGCCATCTCTTCTCACACTACGTCTCAAAAAGGGTACATCACTACTCAAGTTGTAGCTATTGTTGTATGTAAACTCAACTAACAACAAAATGTATTCTCACAACATAATCTTTTCATGAGCTTATGTTTTTTTTTAAAAAAATTATCTTTAGACATAGGTACTCGTCAAGGGAAAATTAAACTTATCTAACCTCAAGAAGAAAATAATCATGTAACCCTAAATCGAGCAATACACCCAAGCATAAGGAACCTCTAACAACACTATCGAAATGCAAGATTAGAAGCTATTATAGACAACCTTAAGAATGATAAAACTAGCTTCAATGGTCCTTACATTCAATCTCACATAGACAAAACATGATACCGAGGATGATATAAATCTTAAGTCTAACGGAAAACTATAAATTGTCATGGTAGATCTCTTAAAAAGTGTCATAAACTAGTATACTTCAACTATCCCAACAACAACAAATCATCCTTAACTTGAATGCAAAAGTTTAATCAACGATGCCACCCTACCATCAAAACAATCACAAAATCGGTACACACGATCCACTATTAGAAATTCACCCATAGGAGCAAAAACACACACAAACATAGAATGTGAATTATGATCTAAACCATTGGTTTCTAGCTACCAATAATGACCAATTTAGTTCCTATTATAAATATTTAGTTTATTAAAATTTCACTGAAGTCAACACTTTTAATAGAAAAAAAAACACCATAATCATACCACACTGACCATCTACCTTACTCCCAAACCATCATTAGTACCAAAGTATTCTTAGCAAATACATATCAAAGCTATGGCCATATCTCTTCCTATTTAAGCATTTCATAACAGTTCTGAGTTCCAAACAAGGCTAATAACACAATTTTAAATTTGATAGAACATTTTCATCAAGAAAAAACTATTAAATCACACTCAAAGTCAACTTCACACTACTTTCACATATCATGATTTAGTTGGAATTCTAAACTATCACCTACCTCATGCCAACATTTATGGAAATTCATGGTCAATAAAAATTATTTTGTATACTATAAGATCATAACATTTATTCACCATTATATGTCTCTGTAACATATCTTAACATTCTATGTAGTCCCATCAATGTAGTAGCATTAACCCAATCTATTCTTAATAACCATGTACACTAATATCTCACCTTTTACATCATTTTTATGTCAGCTGTCTTAATTTCAGCAATCTTAGCCCATGTAAAATACTAAATTTTTATACCTCACTATTTGTCACCCAAATGAAAGCTCAATCTTTATAAAATTCAATCATTAACTCCTATTATGTCTGTACCGAACTAGTTCACATCTCACAGTCATATCTAAACTCATAGGCGGAATCAATACAACTTTCAAATACATCCCATGGAATTATACGAGAGTTCTCATGGTGCAATATTTTAAATATCTCGATCCTTCAATATATCTGACTCTTGTTAATTTCTCTAGCTCACTTACCGAGCTTATCCTTGTATCAACCACCCATGAAATTTTCACTTATATTCTAACCCAACACTTTTATGTTAAACCCATGGTCTGGCTACAGAGTTAGATATGAGTATGACATTTCACCCTCACATAGATTGTCAATCTCAGCGGACCATTCAGGTATTGAAAGATATGCTTCGAGCGTGTGTGATCTATTTTGGTGCTAGATGGGATCAACATTTACAATTAGCGGAGTTTGCCTATAATAAAAGTTATCACTCTAGTATCCAGATGGCCCCATTTGAGGCTTTGTATGGAAGACGGTGTAGGTCTCCGATTAGTTGGTTTGATTCGGCGGAGATGGTCTATTTGGATACAGACTTGCTTAGAGATGCTATGGAGCAAGTCCGTATGATTCAGTATAGATTATTGACAGCTTAGAGTCGACAGAAGAGTTATGCAGACCGGAGAGTTTGAGCCTTGGTGTTTATAGAGGGGGATCATGTGTGTCTCCGAGTATCACCCATAAAGGGTGTGATGAGGTTTGGAAAGAAGGGCAAGCTTAGCCCTAGATTCATTGGACCTTTTGAGATTTTGAGCCGAGTGGGAGAGGTGGCCTATAAGTTGGCCTTTCCACCTAGTTTGTTGGCAGTTCATCTTGTTTTTCATGTCTCTATGCTTCGGAAATACATTTCGGATGAATCTCATGTGCTTTCACTTGATTCCGTAAAGTTGGGTCCAGACTTGACATTTGAGGAGGAGCCAATAGCTATTTTTGATAGGCAGGTTCGAAAGCATAGGACCAAGGAGATGAATTCAGTGAAAGTGCAATGGAAGCATCGATCTGCGGGGGAGGCAACTTGGGAGACAGAGTCTGACATGCGTGCTAGATATCCACGGCTTTTTGAAGCTCCAGGTACTTTCTTCAATCTTATGTTCGAGGACGAACATGATTTTTAGTAGTGGATAATGTGATAACCCAGAAGGTCATTTTTCAAAATTTTAAATATCCGATTAACTTGAGTTAATTAATTGAGGAGTATTTATAGATAAATGACTTAACTGATAGTTAATGGGTTAAAGTGATAATTTATTGAAAAATTCTTTACCACTAGGCCATGTATGAATAATAAGTTAGTGGGTTTATCAGTTTTAATAAACAAAATAAATTTAGAGAAGAAAAAAAATATAGAAGTGGAAAGAAAACTAACTTGCGGCTGCGTTGAGCGAGGAACGAAAATGCAGGTATATTTAATTCCGTGGATTCAAATTTTTGGTTTTTAATTTCATAGGAAATTCATATATATTATGTTATAACTTGCAACTCTTCCAATTAGATTATTATTATAAGTGGGTGGATGAATTTGGATCTTATGCCATTATGTTTACTAAGATTATTAGTATTTTTGTTATTAATGGAAGCCAATAATTGGTCATATAGCCAATCATTGGACTACAATAAAAGGTGTCAGGCAGAAATAAAATAAAATTAGGTGCCAAAATAGTAAAATGGAAATTATGGTATGTTTTATGTTTGTAAAAGTGACTAATGAAGTTCTGGAAATTTAGGGCACATATTTTTTAAAAAAAAGAATTTTGTCATGATTACCAATAATTGGCCATAGTGATCCAATCATTGGTTGGGAGGATATGGTAAAAAAAAAAAAGAAAGCCAAAAAAAACGTTACTGTGAATCCATTGTAGTGTAGTTTTCATAGTTTTGATTATTATATTATGGTTCAAGTTATGATATATTGGTATATATATATATATATATATATATATATATATATATATATATATATATATATATATTTGTGATGCAATCCTAGACTTGAAACTTGGAAAAAAATTATGAAGTTGAAATTTTAATTGACATCAAGAATTACAAACTTGATTATAAATTTGGTGAATTTTTAAGGTTAGGGTTAAACACATAAAAAGTGTGAGTGTTGTTGGTTCTGAAACCTTATTGTAAATGTATATACTTGCATAGATTGCATCGATTTGGAAGCTCAACGGAAAGGGAAGGCTCAAGTCCCAGAGTGATTATTCGAGTGGTTAAGGAAAGTGGATTTCTAAACCCTTGTTAAGCGTATGAAATTCGTGTATTTTCTTGTGTGGTATTTAGTGTGACTTCGAGACTTGTTGCTTATTTGTTAGTGTTGTATTCCTTGCTGTAAATTGTGCTTGTTATCAAAATGGTTATCTCCTCATTTCTCATTTGAGCATGTCAATTGCATTGTATCTGAAACATGATTGTGATAAGAGTTAAGTGATAATAGGATGTACTATTTCGAGGGTCGTATCGCGCGCCGCGATGATATTATATTTCGAGGGATGTATCGCGCGCTGCGAAGGTTAATATTATCAAGGGTCGTGTCGTGCGCCGTGACAGATGCATGGACAGATATGTCCCCCATGGGTCCCGGAATGAGAGACAGCGGGTGTGTATCATTAAGAAAGACATGCATCACTATATTTGACATTGCATCTCATGGCATTGCACATTTTATTATTAATGAACTTGAACACGTGTTTTGCTTTTCTTGTGATTGTTTCTCTGTGAAGCTTGTGATTGTTGAATATTGAGCTGTTATTGAGAATTTATAATCTGATAGTGTGTGGTTATTGAGTTGTGTGTTTGGTAAATTGTAAACTATTAGGCTGTAGCATGGAGGTTTAGATAGGGTGTAAGGAGTACCCGTATTTTGTTCATTTAACTTGTGTTTAGAGGTTTGCTTGTTGGGTATCGCGTGATTTGGTACACACCCCTTGCTTCTACACATTTTTGTAGGTTACGAGCCTGGATCATATTGATACCTGTCATTCTTTTCGTTTCCGAGGAATCTTTTGGAGGGTTGTGAGGTAGCAGCTTTTCATCTCAGCGAACTTTCCTACACCAGTTTATGATTTTGTTTTTACTTGAAAGACAACTTCATTTTAGACTCCTATTTTATGTCAATTCTAATATTTACATTAGAGGCTTGTGCACGTGACAACATGGTTTTGGGAATTGAATTAATATGACTTGGTTTCATAATAGAAATTGTTGTTGAATTGTCATTACTTCCGCACTTTGTTAGATATTTGGTTTTAGGCTGACTTGTCTTGGTGGGATAAGATGAGTGCCATCACACCCATTTTTTTGGGTCGTGACATTGTACTTGTCATTCTCTTCTTTTTCGAGGCTTCTTGGAGATTTGTGAGGTAGCTGTTTCCATCTCAGCAGACTTTCTTCTCCATAATTATGATGTTGTTCTATTTTATAAATAAGTTCATTTGAGACTTGAGTTTATCTTTTGAATGAATTATAATACTCTAGAGGCTTGTACACGTGACTACCAGGTTTCGGGGTTTTTATTAAACTACTTATATTTTTATTCCGCACCATTGTAATGGTTGAGTTTTAGGCTGACTTGTCTTGGTGGAATAAGACGAGTGCCATCACGCCCATTTTTTGGTCGGGACAAAATGGTATCAGAGCCCCAGGTATCAATCATTTCTTTATATGATTCATTTGAGGCTGACCTCATTCATTCATTGGGAATTTTAACTTTGACCGACATAGATCATGTGAGCATCATGAAATCCAGTGTCTCCCTCACACCAAAAAGAGGTGGAATCACCGGCCAAAGTGACTCAATAACATGCTAGCGTATATGGGAATTTAACCCCGCCAGATCCTTATAGTGGAAATATAGGTTCATAGACTAGGAGATGTATAAAGACTCATACCCGGCAAGCCGGATAGTCTCATCTCATGAGAGTTACGTGAACCTCCGCCCTTCTCGAAAGAAGGCATCACCGCTCATAGCTAGCCTATCAGTGCTCAGTATAAAGTTCCATTACATTCAACTTATACATCATGGAAGTTTCCTTCTAGTATGAGGACATCATAGCTCAATAGATGATTTCTCATTTCATCATTTGTGTTAAGTGTTTTAAACTCAATATTTTCATTAGAGTGTGCATAGAGAGTGGTCTCTTCATTGTCTTACACTCTCACTGGTGAGTACGTATTGGTAACATTTACTTAGGCTCATTTGAGATTGCTATCATCATATACATTAGCCTCACATCATGATTATCACCACATTCTTCATTATTAGCACCTTTATTTTTTGTAGTTTCTCATCTCTGATTATGTGAATGTTCATTTTTTCATTTCATTACGTATATCTTAGGTTCACTTATTTTTGAACGTATGTTAACCTTATGTGTCTATATATACAAGCCATAGGGCTTCATTTATAGTTCGTTAAGTGATTCTTATTTTCCTAAGATTATGTATTACAAGACTTATGTATCTTGTATATATATCAAGATCTTGATTTTTGATCTAAGTAGATGGCATTATTCTTGAATATTTTACTCATGTATGACTTATGTATCAATATGGAGGTTTGGGAACGGGAACCCAAATCTTGAATTATTTGAATATCATTTATATTTTCATTGATTTTATTTCAAATATTCATAACTTTAGAACTCCAAATTAAATCTCAACATTTTCATGATATATTAAATTTTCTATTTTAATTAGAATTCTAAGTTAAATTTCTATCATTTACATGAAAGAATAATTTTCTATTTTGATTTAAATATCAATATTTACATGAAAGAATTAATTTTCCACTTTAATTAGAATTTTAATTTAATTTTTTTTTGAATTAAATTCGCTTGAATAGGGAGGTTGTGGGTTCGAACCCCCACAACCCCTCTTATTTTTCATTTATTTTCGCTGGGGATGGAGGCTGTGAGGTGGTGGGTTCGAAACCCCACAGCCTCACCTTTATTCCCTTAATATTTTACCCCCCCCCCCCTTCAGCTCTGAGGTCGTGGGTTCGATCCCAACGCCTCGCATCCTTCTTCTTTTTTCTCGCGTACTGATGTCGTGGGATCGATTCCCACCCCCAGCATCCCCTTTTATTCCTTTTTTTTCTTTTTCGCGAATTGGGGTCATGGGTTCGATCCCCGCCCCCAGCATCTTTTTTATTCCTTTTTTTTTGCGAACGGGGGTCGTGGGTTCGATCCCCGCCCCCAGCATCCCTTGTTTTTTTTAAGGTATACTGCAGGGAAGTCTTGGGTTCGATCCTTGCAGGCCTCAAAACCGTTTTTTTCTTTGACTAGCAAAATTTCCATATTCTTTTAAAGCCTATTTCTATGTTCTAGAAATTTATTCCACGATTTTTCTGCACTTTTTCATCAAATTTCACATTAGTTCTTAGGGAGATTTCATAGTTCATTCAATTCACTATACTTCGTCAAAATGAACATCATATTGTACACCCATTACACACATAAAATACATGATAAATACACAACTTATACACCCCAAAACAGTGCCTAAAACACTACCCTATACACACCCATACATTAACTTTTCCGGTCATATTTTGATGATCATTATCGTGATTTCCTGCACATAAACACATTCATATTAAATTTAAACACATCATTCATGCAAAAATCTAGCAGCACAACATACCCATCCTACAAATTCTTAAGGGAGCTAAGGACAAGGACATACGAAGGGGAACAACCTAAGTTTCAAGAGTTTAACAAACATTCCAAAGAAAGTACTCTTGGAGAAAGAATTCCATGAGAGAAACCCATACCTTTATTGATGCTCAAACGAAGAATTCTCTACCCAAAACTCTCCAAAAATCAGTCCAAGTTACCTCAACGTCCACACCACTCAACGAACAACTTCTCTTCGCCTTAATGTTTTTGGTTGCTTTGTTTTTATTATAATTTCATGTGAGTTCTTCAAGCGTGAAGAACTGTTGATATTTGGCAAAATAACGTGAGAAAGATGGAGAACGTGAGAGAGAGTGAACTAATAGGGTTAGGAGACTAAATTCAAGAACTAGTCAAATATAATTTAAATTGAATTAATACAAATCTAGTTTTATTTCAATTAATACGCAAAAAGATCATTATGCCCTTAAAATTTTAGATTTTTATTAATAATTAAATAACCTTAAGTACCTATTTATTCTTATTTTTTTGGATCGTTACATAATCCCCCGCCCCCTAGGAGCATTTGCCTCGAATGACACTACCACAACACATCGTAATGCCAATCAGGTCATAACTTAATCTCTATGAACACTTACCCAATAGCAACAAAATACAAAGAGATAAGGAACTATAGCCTTACGAGTAGGAAGTCTAACCTCATACTAGTGCGTACACACTACACACAGTCAAATACATGAAAGACTAATTAAGCCTACTCTCCCGTGACTTCACAAGAAGTGTCTTCCTCTGCACCCGTAGACTTGAGTGCGAAGAATCGTTGCCTCCTTGGAGCCTTTTCATTTGGTCCATTAGACTGAACTCTCTCCTTCCCTTGTTCTTGAATTCTCCTAATTGGACAATCCTTCACCATGTGACCCAGTTTGCTACAACTATAACAAGGATTAGTGCCCCTCATACACTCTCCTCCATGTAGTTTGCCACACTTCCTGCAAGTTGGTCTCTCCTGAGGTGTATCTACTTCATTGTTTCTCTCAACTCTGGACTCAGAATTTCTATCATGGCGACCCTTGGATGAGCTTGACTCCCCTTGGTGGGATATTCCCTTCTTAAACAGGGGCTTATCCCTGATTTCAGTACCACTCTTCCTTGAAAAATTTGCATCAGCTTTCCTTGACTTGTTCCCTACCATAGTTTGTTTCCTCTTTCTGCTTTCCTCCACATGCTGGACATGGACCATAAGTATGGAAAGGTTCATGTTGTCATGTAACATAGCTTCCCTACACTCCTCATCGAGATCCTCAACAATTCCTGTCAAGCATCTACTCATCTCGTCTCTGCTGTTGGACACAAGAGAAGTGGCATTCCTTGATAGTTTCACAAACTTTAGGGAATACTCCCTGACCGTCATAGATCATTGTTTAAGGTTGATGAACTCCTCAACCTTGTCCTCCTTCATTTCTCTGGGGAAAAATCTTTCCATAAATGTTGTCTTGAACAACTCCCATGAGACTAGCTCTCCACCTCGGGCACGGCTATCTTGCCACATCTTGCACCAAGTCTGTGCAACATCCTTGAGTTGGTAGGAAGCCATCTCAGTCTTCTCAATATCAGTGGCGCCCATGGCCACCGTGATCTTATGCACCTCGTCTATAAACTCCTGAGGATCCTCTGAAGTCTTAGCCCCTGTGAACAGAAGAGGATTCATCCTCGTGAAATTTCGCAGTCTGTCAGCCATGATGCGAATCGGTGGGTTCTCCCTCTGAACATTCTGTCGGTTGACTTGGGCAGTCATGGCCTGAGCCTGCATCATGATGGCCTGTGCCATCAGGGCTAGAGATGCCCTCACCTCCGTATCAGTGAATCTAGCTGGGTTAACTTGCATGGCCACGCCTTCAGTAGGAGCGTGGGGTGGATTTTTATTACCCCTAGCAGCTGCTGCTCCCGTCCTCTGACCCTTAGTTCTCCGAATGTTCATTCTCTGAAAACGACAAAGATTGATGTTAGACATGCTCATAACACAAACAATTCAAACATTGGGAAAAGCACGATAAGATCAAAAGAAGGGAAATTTTTCCTACGCATCATGTAGTGTCTAATCAAGGATAGTGGTGCATTTCACTACCATGACTTAGAAACTACTCAATGTGGTTGATGTGAACTCATTATTATTTAATTAAACCTATCGCTCTGATACCAACTTTGTCATGACTTTAATCTAGACCCTAGACGAGACCGGCGTCGTTGACTTCTCAGAGGTCGCAAACACGCCTACTTACATCATTCTTACTTTACATAGATTGATTTTAGCGGAAAATTTGAAAATTTTTAATCTTTAATCATACTTACCAAACATTCTTTATATTTCGTAATCGTTTATCATCAACCATCTAACAATTAAGAGATAAGCAATTGAAAGAAATAATTCATTAAGTATTAATTGTATATCGGCTAAAATAACACCAATACAACGTCTGAACCAAAATAGGAAAGAAACGCTAGTTGAACATGCTCCACTAGCTCAATTCTAAACTACGCTAGAATGTAAAACAGTAGCATCCTCGAAAGCATGAGGACCTACCGAACTCCGGATGAATGCTGACGTCCAGATAGCTGCAACAACGAACCTGTAGCTCTACCGTCCACCTGTGCCTGCACCTAAAAGTAGATGTTTGTATGGAATTAGTACACACTTGTACTAAGTATGGGTATATGCAAGCACACACCAGGGACACGCATGAGAGCGAATAGCTCTTTCCTAACGACATGATTTTCGAAAGTGAAGTCAGTGAACTTGACAATTTGAGATTGGAAAAGTTATGCCATGAGAGTGACAAGCATCATTATCATTATCGTACTACACACAACACATAACATCTTCATATAGCATATAACATATAACACGTAATTTGTTTCATATTATTCATGCATATGCCATGAGACCTTGTTATCATGGACTTGACCTTAAGACTTCCCAAATTGAAGGCTCAACATATGGGACCTCAACTAGGGAGCCTTCTTTAGCAAACACAGAGACTGCTTTATTCATTCATACGCACAACATTTCAATTCATTCATAGGACAATGTCCACACCAACTATACCTAGGATGTAGTTTAAGACTTTCATCGGGTTTGTTGTGCAATGATCAGGAATAACCTAATGTCATTACCTGAATCTAGCTCGCCTCTTGATTATCCTATCCTAACACCTTCTGTATCATTCATTTCTTTATATGATTCTTTTGAGGCTGACCTCATTCATTCATTGGGAACTTTAACTTTAACCGACATAGATCATGTGAGCATCATGAAATCTAGTGTCTCCCCCACACCGAAAAGAGATGGAATCACCGGCCAAAGTGACTCAATAACATGCTAGCGTATATGGGAATTTAACCCCGCCAGATCCCTATAGTGGCAATATAGGTTCAAAGACTAGGAGATGTATGGAGACTCATACCCGGCAAGCTGGACAATCTCATATCATGAGATTTACGTCAACCTCCGCCCTTAGCGAAAGAAGGCATCACCTCTCATAGCTAGCCTATTGGTGCTCAGTATAAAGTTCCATTACATTAAACTCATACATAATGGAAGTTGGCTTGTAGTATGAGGACATCATAGCTCAATAGATGATTTCTCATCTCATCATTAATATTAAGTGTTTTAAACTCAATATTTTCATTAGAGTGTTCATAGAGATTGGTCTCTTCATTATCTTACACTCTCATTGGTGAGTACATATTGGTAACATTTACTTAGGCTAATTTGAGATTGCTCTCATCATATACATTAGCCTCACATCATGATTGTCACCACATTCTTCATTATTAGCACCTTTATTTTTTGTAGTTACTCACCTCTTATTATGTCAATGTTCATTTCTTAATTTCATTACGTATATCTTAGGTTCACTTATTTTTGAACGTATGCTAACCTTATGTGTCTATACATACAAGTCATGGGGCTTAATTTATAGTTCGTTAACTGATTCTTATTTTCCTAAGATTATGTATTACAAGACTTATGTATCTTGTATACATACCAAGATCTAGATTTTTGATCTAAGTAGATGGCATTATTCTGGAATATTTTACTCACGTATGACTTATATATCAATACGGAGGTTTGGGCACGGGAACCCAAATATTGAATTATTTGGATATCATTTATATTTTTCATTGAATTTATTTCTAATGTTCATAACTTTAGAACTCTAAATTAAATCACAACATTTTCATGTCATAATAAATTTTCTATTTTAATTAGAATTCTAAATTAAATTTCAATCATTTACATGAAGGAATAATTTTCTATTTTGTTTTAAATCTCAATATTTACCTGAAAGAATTAATTTTCCACTTTAATTAGAATTTTAATTTAATTTTTTTTGAATTAAATTCTCTTGAATAGGGAGGTTGTGGGTTCGAACCCCTACAGCCCCCTTATTTTTCAGTTATTTTCGCTGGGGATGGAGGTTGTGAGGGGGTGGGTTCGAACCCCCACAGCGTCACCTTTATTACCTTAATATTTTACCCCCCCCCTTCAGCTCTGAGGTCGTGGGTTCGATCCCCACGCCTCGCATCCTTTTTTTTCTCACTTACATAGGTCGTGGGATCGATTCCCGCCCCCAGCTTCCCTTTTATTCCTTTTTTCTCTTTTTCGCGAACTGTGGTCGTGGGTTCGATCCCTGCCCCCAGCATCCTTTTTATTCCCTTTTATTTTTGAACGGGGGTCGTGGGTTCAATCCCCCCCCCCCCCGGCATCCCTTTTTTTTTGTTAAGGCATGCTGCAGGGAGGTCCTGGGTCTTTTTTTTTCTTTGACGTCCAAAAATTTCCAGATTCTTTAAAAGTCTATTTCTAAGTTCTGGAAATTTATTCCACGATTTTTCTGCACTTCTTCATCAAATTTCACATTAGTTCTTAGGGAGATTTCATGGTTCGTTCAAAACACTATACTTCGTCAAAATGAACATCACATTGTACACCCATTACACACATAGAATACATGATAAATACACAACTTATACACCCCAAAAAGTGCCTAAAATGCTGCCCTATACACACCCATACATCAACTTTTCCGGTCATATTTTGATGATCATTATCATGATTTCCCGCACATAAACACATTCATATTTAATTTAAACACATCATTAATGCAAAAATATAGCAGCACAACATACCCATCCTACAAATTCGTTAGGGAGCTAAGGACAAGGACATACGAAGGGGAACAACCTTAGTATCAAACGTTTAAGAAACGGTCGAAAGAAAGTACTCTTGGTGAATGAATTCCATGAGAGAAACTCATACCTTTATTGATGCTCAAACAAAGAATTCGCTACCCAAACTCTCCAAAAATCAGTCTAAGTTACCTCAACGTCCACACCACTCAACGAACAACTTCTCTTCGCCTTAATGGTTTTGGTAGCTTTGTTTTTCTAAAAATTTCATGTGAGTTCTTCAAGCGTGAAGAATTGTTAATGTTTGGCAGAATAACGCGAGAAAGATGGAGAACATGAGAGAGAGAGAGAGAGCTAATACGGTTAGGAGACTAAATTCAAGAATTAATCAAATATAATTTAAATTGAATTGATACAAATCTGGTTTTATTTCAATTAATACGCGAAAAGACCATTATGCCCTTAAAATTTTAGATTTTTAATTAATAAATAAATCACCTTAAGTACCTATTTATTCTTTTTTTTTATCGTTACACATCCCTCCAGACCATTCTCATTCGGAAAATTGGTTCTTTGAGTATATTGTGTTACTTCAAGATTCCTTTCCTTTAATGTTATTGTGTCGAAATGTGACACTCTGATCCCATATATCGTGTCGGAACGTGACACTCCGATCCCATAATACCGTGTCGGAACGTGACTCTCCGATCCAATTATCTTGTTATTTCATTTCATCAAGCCTTCTTTATTCAAGGCGTCATTTTAATAGAGAGGGTTCAAGATTAGATATTCAACAGTCTCATAATATTAGGCCAACCACAAACCACACAATCAAAACATACAACCACACCATCAAGTACATAGGAGACTTTACAATATCACTCAATACATATCAATCGCTATTTCGAGTTTATCTATCGAAAAGAAATAAACCATAACCTACCTCCGCCGAAGAACCGAAGTCAAGCAACTACTTCTCAAATGTCTTTCCTTTCCTTATTGCCTCTGAACCCTTCCAATCTATCAAGTATATATATATATATACATAAGGTGTAAGTTTACAAGACCATACACACTCCGATTATTCTGTGTCTAGCCTATACTTATCAATTCACTTAATTCTATAACTAATTTCCTATAGTTTAAACTTAAGGGTAAGTTCTATTTCCTCTAATTAGCATAACTTTAATGTAATTCATATAATATACTGCAACTTATATTTAATTACCTATCTCAATATATCAAAATATAGTTTATAATATAATAACAACATTGCAATTTTTAAAAGTTAAAGCCACTGGTTAAGGAACCAGTAGCAGTTAACACTTCAACAATATACCCACCCTTTTATATTACAATTCTTAATATCCTTAACCACTATCTTAAATTATTAATTTCCTCAGTTTCACCTAAAAATCCATCCAATCAGTAAACTAATTTCATATACAAGGTCACCATGCACTCTAATAATAACGATATAATAATAAATATAATAATAGTGAATGATCAAAGTTAAAGCCACTACTAGTGACAATACTTCTAAATTAAGAATATCAATTCCAATGTGAAGGAAAACTGCTCACGTATGCATAATATAATATATATAATACACTTCATAATTAATACCATATTCTTCCTCACTTACATATCCAAAAAAAATTCAACTAGCAGTTAATACCTAACGCATATAACCATTCAATAAAAAAAAAGAGAATCTAATACAATTATTATTACTAGAAAGATTGGAGGACGATTTCACCTGAGGCCGCCCTCCAATATGCCTTCACGACCATGCGATATACCCAATATCCAAGTAAAATTTTTATTACTTGATGAGATAATTGATTTTTGACTACTACAGGTAAGGTTTTCACCGCTAAGACCTTTTTTCCCCTTTTTAGAATATTTCCTCATAATTATTATATAACTAATCATAAGAGTGGTGATAGTGACCCACTATTTATTTCACTATCAACCTCTTTAACCACCAACTAAATAAATTACTAAATTACCCAGCTAATTTCATAATTATAATAATGAATAGTTCAAAACACCCATTTAAATCTATCGAAAAGTATTTTCTAACATAAAAAGTGTATTTCTCAAAACGAGCAAAAATGGTCGTTACATTAGAGTTACAAAGTTGTTAAGTTGTTTAATAAGTTAAATTTCAGACTTTAATGCTGGAATTATGTTAAAAGTAAACTTTTTAAACTTAGAAAGTGTCACGACCCAAAACGAGTCCTGAGTGACACCCACACTTAACCTCTTAAATGGGTGGACCAACCAATTTAACCTAACTTACAAAATACAAGCATAACGCGGGAACTCAAATGTTACTAAATATCATATCCCAAAATTTGAAAGTAATCACATCAAGGACATCTAATTTCCAACACTAAGTCTAAGAATATGAAATACACCAAAATAAAACAATAAAATTGTATTTGTCTGACCGAGAGAATCCAACACGATCTTGAATGGATAGCTTACCCTGGAACTTGATATGCGGGAGGCTGACTAGAGCTGAGGGAAATCAAAAGTCATATGTAGACTCGCTGCATTTCATAAAAGGAAACAAAGAAGAAAACAAGTAGGGCTCAGTGTGACGCAACATGTACTGAGTAAGTATCATCGGTCAACCCAAAATAGTTAGTAATATACAAATAATAATAGTATGAACTCAACTATAGTACTTAACATGTGATAAGAAACAAACATCATGAACAAGTTTCAATAACAATAAAGTAAGAACGTATTAAGTCAACGGTATCAAGATCACACATGAGAACTCATGCCTCCAAACCAAACCATTTTGGGAGTTGAGTTCTTTGAGATTGAGTATCTTCCTTTAATTCAACATATTTTTCCTTTAATATTATTGTGTCGGAACGTGACACTCCGATCCAAAAATATCATGTCGTGACGTGACACTCTGATCCAAGAATACCGTGTCGGAACATGACACTCCGATCAAATAATATCATTAATTTATCATTTAATATCACCACATTTTCATGCGTTAATAATATTTCATTGAGCCTTCTTTATTCAAGGCATTACTTCAAATAGAGATGGTTTAAGATAATACATTCCACGGCCTCGGGATTTCAGACCAATCACAAAACACACGATCAAGACACACAATCACACAATCAAGTAGATAGAAAACTTCACAATATAATCCAATGCATATCAATCACTATTAAGAGTTTACTATGAAATAGCATAAACCATAACCTACCTCCAGCGAAGAAACAAATCCAACCGAGATACTTCTCCAATACTTTTCGTTTCCTTAAAGTTTCTAAGACTTTCCAATCTATCAGTTATACCATATTTGTAAATACGAGTTCATAGACATTTAGATTGCTATATTTCTAGCTTAGATCCCACAAGTCATCAAGCACAAATTTATATTCAAGTTCCTATTCTTGAGATTATTAATATTCTGAGTTTCTCATTTATTAAATTTAAAGCTAGGGTTAAGTATTAGTTCTTCCAATTGACATAATATTAATATTACTTAACTTATTTGATGCACCTAATATTTAATTACCTATTTCTATATTACAAAACTTTATTTATAAGGAGATACTAAAATTATGTGTAGTATCCAAAACCCTCACTTTCATGCGACTCTATTCATTATATATACTATATGTATATAATGCAATAGTTCATTAAACAATTTATTGGTCATTAAGATGTCTGATACGCTCAACCTTACTTCTCACATAAGAAGTAAAGCGGTCGTGTCAAGTAAATAACCCAACTAGTGAGGTTGGGATCGTTCCCACGAGGAAAATAGTTTAAACTTAACATCAACCTATTATTACTATTGTTCGGTCAATTACTTCCTTGGAAAGCAAAAACAATAAAAGGGGGGTTTCTATTCCTAAATGAATGAAAATAACTAACGAAATTGAAAGAGACACTTAACAGCTTTGAATGTTGGAGATTAATCAATTAATCGAAGTAACTAGGGTTTATGTGTTCCCCACAGGTTCATAACTTTATAATTCTAACTATAACAATTCTTTCCTAGTATCTTGCATGCAAAGTGATAAGTTATGTATTTCTAAATCCTTGGTACGACATCGATAAAATCTTACTCCGCACCTTGGTTCGGCTACGTGTGTTTCTATCCTAACCCTTATCTTTACCTCATATTAAGAATCGTATTCGGTATTTGAATAAGTTATTACCTCGTAATAATCAATACTAGCCTATTAGATAGTATGCTAAATCTATGTTGATAATTCTTTTCCTATTATCTACCTCCTTGGTCCGGCAAGTAGGCGAGTTCTAACGTTGGCCATCCGTTAAAAAGACTTCTAAGCGAAAGAATTATTAACACATGCAAGACACTATTCTAGAATTGTTATTTTAGTTAGGTTTAACCTCATTATTTGCCTATGGTTCCCACAACCCTAGTTATGGAGTTTAGTTACCCGTAGTCATAATCACAATATTTAAATATATTATATAAGAATTCATGTACTTACTTCAATGAGAAGGAGTAAAATCCGAAAGTTTGCTTGGTTAATGACCAAAAATCACTTGCAAGAATGTCAAAGTAACAAAAAATCTTACAAAAAATCAAATGATAATCTAAAGTCTCATAATACAGTGTCTACTATTAAGGTGTCTAATAATACGGAGTCTAACCTCAAAAATGAGGTTTTTCGAACTATTTATAAAAAATAAAAATCTAATTAAACAAGGACTCTATTTGCTGGAAATCTGTCAATACGTGGCAGGGTCAACGGACCTCGCGACGGATCGTCGTGGTCACGATGGACCGTCATGGACTCTGTCGTCCCATACTTGTGCAATTTCTTCTGCTGCTCTCATCCTTACCCTCGACGGCAAGTATGACAGACCGTCATAGGCACAACGGTCCGTCGAGGGTCTTCGTTCCAAAACACATAATCTCTTGGAATATGGATACTGGATTACTTCTCGGAACTTCATGACGAACCTACAGGATGGACCGTCATGGACTCCGTAACCCCACACTTGTTTAGATTTCCCCATCTTCCTTCAACAGCTGCACTACGCTGTCACCTACGGACCGTCACAAGCTCCGTAGGTGGTCTCTTCTGCATTTCTTTGCTCAAAATCTCCGCATTCATCTTTGGACAGATTTCCAGCAAATAAAGAGAAACTTATATACAAATTAGAACAAAAAGGCTTTTGGACACACTAAACTTTAAGGAAAAAGTATTAATAATACCGTGAGACCATAGTATATCAACACCCTCAACATAAATTCGTTGTTTGTCCTCAAGCGACACACTCTGACTCAATACAAAATCTTTGTACAATAGTATCCATGTTTTATCCTTTGCAATCATTTGCCTATCAATCCCGATTAATCTCATCATATCTATGCATGCTATCACTATTAGGCTTGAATTATGTGGGATCAGAACACGACACAGACTCACTATGCACTCACATCTATCAACTTCGATTTCTCACCGAGATGTAATATTTCTGGTATTGAAACTAGTGTCCTTACTTTGAAACAAAATCCTCATTTTTCACAAAATAATTTTAGTTTGAGTTTAAGAATTACTTTTCAACACTCGCTCTCAGAACAAAGTCACGCTTATTCATACCTATTGCCATAAGCTTGCTCTTATTTTCACTGCCTTAAGTTCGCTATACAACCCTTAGGATCACGATAGGACTTTCTAAGCTTGTATCATAGGATCAGGGTCAGGTAGGGTATATTTAGGTATACTTTAGTGACTTTTTGCCCTCCTTGACATATCGGCTAAACATACCATTTTCTATCATTTTATCTCTCCCAGTTTCTCATATTCTTTCACCTTGGTATTTTCTCTTCTTTCTTCATTGGTGTACGTGACTCTCTTGTTTTCTTGGTTGTATTTCTTGTATGTTTTTCTTTTTCTTTACTTATCTTTCAATTAATTCTTGAGTCACTTTACTTATGTTCTTTCTCTCTCTTTGTTCTTTCAACCCCACTTTCAAGAGCATTCCTCATAATAGCCACTCTAAACTCATGGCTTTGCCATAAGACAAGGTACACAATACCCAAAGTTGGGTCAAGGCCATAACGAAGGTTGTTTACTGCATTAGCCACCCTCAATTTATGCTTTTGGCATAAGCTGAGGTGCACATGTCCAAGGAGGGACCAGGGCCAACACATTGTTCCCAGAAAAGATCAGTTGGGATAAATTTAAGTTCAGATCATTTCGATCAAAGAAGGATAAATTTCATTTGGTTTTCTTTTATTTAGGCTAAAAATGGTCTACATTGAATAAGGGCCTATGATCTTTTCATAATAGTCTATTACATCTTACTTTTAGTAGGACTAACCAAGCAAGTTCTAGGTCAGTACAAATAGTGGGCTATTCAAATCTTCCTCACACTCACTTGACATCTCATCACTCTACCAGATTATCAGACACCTAGTTCAAATTTTAGAATTAGGGTAATGCAATGGTGTACCTCTATGTCATGCTTAGAGCCACACATTTCTCAGTTACTATGCCTAGTCGTGCATCATTTTCTAGTTTATCAGGATATCATTTAAGCCATCATGCTCCAAAATTAAACTATGTGAAAAAGATATAGACATGCCAGTTCAACGGAAAAAGTAATCAGTCTTTTGGGAAAAAAGAACACAGGCAAGAAAACCCCAAAAGAGGATAGTGAATTGGGACACTCAGACTTCACCCTAGAACTTACTTTCCATTTACCCCACCCCAACAAAAAAAACATGCAATTGTCCCCAATACATAACAAATTAAAATACTAGAGTGGTAGGTGAAGTAAACCTCTGGCGTAAAGCACCGTCGATCAGCAAGCTGGTGGGTCCGGTTCCTCGAAACCCACGTCCTCTGCAATCTTGACACCCTAAGTGGTGTCCTCAGCAACAAGTGCACTATCAACAGAGCCTCCCGCTATCTCCACACTTCGGGAGCTAGACGCCCCAGCCGCTAACTTTCCTACTCTCATCTGGTGCACTGCCTCCTCAGTAAGTGAGGCTCTCTTTGAAGCCTCCATCTCACGGTGCTCCTTCTACCGTGCTCGCGCCTTGTCCTCTGCTCGACCCCTACGCCTCTTTGAATGCTCTCGAGGGGGAGGTGGTGGAATCTCTGAGGTGGCGAATAGGGACGCCAACATTGTGTCTTTAGCAGGCTCGACAGAAGGGGCCTAAGACTTTGGCACCCTATCCTCTATGATCGTGTCGATATCTGCGCGAAGACTGTCGACCGCAGCCTGAAGAGTCGACACATCCACCAGAGGGGCTGGCCGAGCAAGCACCCGCAACTCAAAGGCGTCCAAGCACTGGTGAACCTCAGCGATCTTCCGCTCTGTGCACTGGACCTTTTTCTGCTCAAGCCACTCTTCGACCTCGGTAATAGACCTCTTCATCCATGGCTGGATATGATGCAGAAGTGTAGCAATTTGCACCTCTAATTTTTGGACCCTAGCATGCGGGACTAGCGCAGGTAGAGGGGCTGTACGAGAGGAGCTCGGGGCAGTGCTACTACCCAGGATAGACTCAACCGGGGTAGTGTCAGTGGATGCGGCTTGCGTAGCCGTGCGGGCTTGGGCTACCGTATCAGCAAGATCTTCAGCAAGTGGGGGCACCTCTAGACGGGGCCCTCAGCGTGGCGCCAACTCATTGGCGTCCTCTCTGATGAGGCCGACATCAACAGTGCCCATAGGGGTCTTGAGCTGATCAACGTGCCATATAGGCAAACCTGCGGACCTATAGCGAGAAAAGATCATGCACGGGAAAGGGTTAGTAGTTCTGACCTTGAAAGCCCTCTCGTGCATGACTGCCTGTAGAAGCCATGCGAAATCCACCTCGAACCTGGCTATCATCACCGCCATCAATACTGCTCGATCCCATGTAACAATATTATCAGCGGTTGTGGGGGAAAGGCAGTGGCGGAAAATCAGCCACAAGAACTTCGCTGTCAAAGTTTTGTTGGCCTTCTTGATGGCCCTCTTTGGATCGGTCACCCAGTAGGCACCCTCTCCATCAACTAACAGGTGCAGGTCCATCCACCTCTTGGTGGTCTCTCTCATCCGATAGCTCGCGCAAGAACTGGCCATCTTTAACAAGCTTCCATCAGTAGTAAAACTCGGCAATGAGAGCGGTCTGAGTAGTATCAACACCCTCGCCGTATAGAAACCGGCGGATGGCAGGCATGGAAATGTCGACCTTAACGCCTCGTACTTGGACCTACTCCAGTGGGGCCTATTTTGTGGGGGCAGCCCGCCTATCAATCTGTGATCGGAGAGTCGCTACGTAGGATGCGTAGAACTCTCGTACCATTACTTCACTGTAACGTCCCAACGGACGTGATTTCCACTCCAGGCGATGTATGGTGAAGAGATTGTGGATCTCAGGCATCGTCAGGAGACTCCCTGTAAGTACCCGCCGCTCCAATATGAGTGTTCGAGTCATAACTCCTTTGTCGTTCAGGAACATAGCGTCGGAGTAGACTTGAAATTGCCCATCGACACACCATCAGTTGGGCTGGTCAGTAGCCGGGGTGAGGGCATGAGCTGGTGATCCTATTGTGGAGTCCCAACGGTCAGCCTTATCAGACGAGGCCGACGCTGCAGCGGTGGCGGGTGCAGGAACCTCAGCAGAGCCAGAGGCTTCCTCCGACCACGAAACTCCTAAGGAACTAGATGCTTCTTCTTCGTTGGTGGCTGCCTAGAAGGTGTGCCGGTCACTGTGCGCTCCTCATCAGACTCGAAGGTAGTGACTACGCCAGACGCCACCTTTGGCTTTGGTGGCACGTGAAGCATGGGAAGGGGTGGAAGTGCCTGGGGGCACGTACTCGGGGTCACACTCATCATCAGAGCCAATGACCATGCGGGCAGACGGAGCGACAGACTTTCATAGCCCGCGTGCATAGATTCGATCTTGCTTGGGTGCCATAGTAGATAGTACCTGTAAAGGATCAATATTAGTACGAGTAGTGGCAAACAAGACAAGCAAAACCACACTAAAAAAATAAAATAATATGACATTTCTATAGTAATAGTTACTATGACGGACCGTCATGGGTTCCGTCCTGTCTTCCTTAGACTATGTATATATGGAGAACCCTGAAGGTGAGTCTGTGACAAGTATGATGGTATGTGCAGGACAGACCGTCACAGGTACGACGGTCCGTCGTAGGTGTCCGTCAGAGGACACATGAAAAAAATAGAGACCCTTAGGAGAGGGGTCTCTGACCGTCATAACGATCATGCAGGACGGACCGTTGTGGGTATGACAGTCCGTCGTACTCGTCCGTTTGAGGACACTTAAAAAAAATTGAGAGAGACCGTAAGAAACAGAGTCTCTGACAACCAGAACGGTTGTGCAGGATGGATCGTCATGAAGACGACGGTCCGTCACATGTGTCCGTTGGAGGACACTTAAAAAAAACTGAGAGATGCTCAAGGAACAGGGTCTCTGACAACCAGAACGGTTGTGCAGGACGGACCGTCGCGAAGACAACGGACCGTCACGAAGACGACGGTCCGTCACATGTGTCTGTTGGAGGAAACTTAGAAAAAAATTAGGGACCCTCTTGAACAGGGTCTCTAAAAACAAGAATGGTTGTGCAGGACGGACTGTCGTGAAGACGACGGTTCGTCACTTGTGTTCATTGGAGGACACATAAAAAAATGGGCAATGGGGTGTTAGGGCTTTTTGAACGGACCCTACGACGGTCCATCGTGGGTATGACGGTCCGTCATCGGGGTCTCGTTCTGTAGATCAGTGACAGAACTAGGGGTACCCCATTCATCCCCGATGACCCAAATCGAATTTGTAGTGTTTTGGACCTACATTTGTCTAACCCAAATACCTAGTAAACTAGTTATTGCAAAAAGCACCTATGTCTAGGGTTGTAAACACGGAAATGTCAGAGATTTTTAACCTAGGTTAGACAGAATTTTATATAATAGAAATGAACATATCAATAAAAACTAGGCTAAAACTAATTGATAAGCAAAAATGCAAGATAAATGAGTAGAAATTAGAGACACATACCTGAGAATTGGAGAAAAACAAGATGGAAAAGTATTTGGTGCCGAGAAGACACCCACAACAGCAACTCCGACTAGTAGATGATAACTTTTAGGGCTTTGGAGGATTTTGGGGGAACAATGATCGGTTGGTAGAGGGAGATATTTTGGAAGTTGAAAAGGTAGGGAAATAGGCGGAATAGTGAAAGGATGGGGGTGAAAAGAGGGGTTGGGTGAGTTTAAACGGTATGATTTTGAAAAAGACTCAAGCCGGGTCGGGTCGGGTACGCCTCATTAATGACGCGATGACTCCCCGACGACGGTCTGTATCAGTTGTGACGATCCGTCGTTGGGTCCGTCATGTATGACCTAGTTTTAGAATAACAGAAAGACGTACCTGGCATGACGGATTCATGCTACGGTCCGTCGCAGGCGCAACGGTCCGTCGTTGTATCCGTTAGTGACAGCTGCAGAGTAATTTTCAGTAGAATTTCCTGGTGATGTGCCTGCAAATTTAAAAACCCATTAGTAGAAAAATGCTACCATTACTAAAAACACTATAATTATTGGGTTGCCTCCCAACAAGCACCTGATTTTAATGTCGTGGCACGACTGGGGACTTCATCAAGATGGTATGCCTCTATCACTTCATTCCCCGATGCTTTATGCCTAAGAAAGAGTTTTATTCGTTCTCTATTCCTATTAAACCGCACTCCCTCCTTGTCTTTTAACTCAACTGCTCCATGAGGGAATACTTGGGTAATCAAGTAAGGGCCAGTCCATTTGGACTTGAGCTTGCCCGGAAGACAAAGCGACCCAGAACTGTCTAAAAGCACTAAATTCCCAATCATAAACTCTTGTTTTGCAATTTTTTGTTCATTTTCCTTCTTCATCTTTTCTTTGTGGGATATGGCAGATACAGATAGGAGCTCGCCACTCTGCCTCATGATGCTACAAATGTTGAAGGTCGCTTCTTCATGGTTCAACCGAAATTTCATCTTTCCCTTTTCCATATCAACTAAGGCTCTATTTGTAGCAAGGAATGGCCTCCCAAGAATTATAGGCACTTCAAAATCGACTTCACATTCAAGAATAACAAAATCATCCGGAAAGATAAATGACTCCACTTTTACTAGCACATCGTAGAGTATCCCTGTAGGCCTTTTTACTGTTCGATCTGCCATCAGTAACCGCATCGCAGTGGGCTTTGGATCACCCAAACTCAAATTTTTATAAATCGAAAGGGGCATGAGATTTATGCTTGCCCCCAGATCACATAATGCTTTCGCAAAATGTAATAGACCGATTCTACAAGGAATAGTGAAAGCACCCGGATCTTCTTTCTTTTGTACCAGAGATCTTGTAGCAATAGCACTACAATGCTGCATTCTATCATCATTCTCAAAAGTGACCGATCTTTTCTTTTTGACCAGATCTTTCATAAACTTGGCGTACCCGGGCATTTGTTCTAAAGCTTCTACCAAAGGGATATTGATAGAAAGTTGCTTCAACATTGTTATAAAACGCTGATATTTACCATCCTCGGTCTTTTTCAATAATCTTTGAGGAAATGGGCGTGGTGGCCTAGGCATGGGAGTTACCTTTTTAGGCACTTCAGCATCTTTTACAGTGTTATCCTCTAATTCACCATCAACATCTTCCACTTTATCAGTATCTTTTGTAACCTTTTTCTCATTAGACAGCATAGGTAGGTCAATGATTTGCTTGCCACCGCGAGTAGTAATTGCCATACAATGTCCATCATTTTTCAAATTTTGGAAAGTGTTTCTAGGAAAAGTGCCCGGTTGCTGTGTGTTCACAGTCGCAGATAATTGGGCCAATTGTAACTCAAGTTGCTTAATAGATATTACATGTCTATCGACTTTTTGCCCAATACTTGCTAAATCACACCTTAACCCTTTAATGTTCTCATCACTAGCATCGAACATCCTCATCATTTTGTGCAACATATCCTAAACTCGCGCCATACTATCTCCACCATCCCTATGAGTGACTTCACGATTTTGAGGGGGGACATAGGGCCCATTCCTATCATTTCTGTTTCCGTAATTACCCCTGTTGAAGTTGTTGTAGCGGTTGTAGTTTCCATCTCGGACATAATGACCCGTACGATTGTAGTTACCATAGATCCGACCTTGGTTCCCTTGAACATGGCACCAATTATCCGTATTTGAGCCTTGGGCGCTTGGTCGGAAACCCCCAGTCTGCTCATTTACTGCATAGGAGTCCTCCACATAATATCATTCATCAATAGGAGGTGGTGGTTTAGGCAAGTAGTTAACTGCATTTATATTTTCTGCACCCTAGTGACATGTTTTAGTACCAACCCAAGCTCAGTTCTCATCTGAGCCATTTCTTCACGAATCTAATATGTGGATGTGTTGTGAGTAGACTGCACTGCGAAGGTATTTCTCTCGGTATCTGACTTCCTAGTACTCCAAGATTTATTATTCCGAGAGATTTTCTTTAATTTTTCCGCAATCTCAGCATAAGGACACTCCCCCTAAGATCCACCTACTATAGTGTCCAACCCCGCCTTATTATTATCATCCTGGCCCCAATAGAAGGATTCATTCAGTAACTCATCATCTATACGGTGATTTGGGACACTTCTCAAGAACGAGGTGAATGTATCCCACGAACTACTAACTGACTCTCCTGGTAGTGCCACAAAGTTGTTCACTCTGTCTTTGTGGTTTAGTTTCTTGGAGACCGGATAGTAGCGTGCTAAGAAGACATCCCTTAGTTGGTTCCAAGTGAAAATTGAGTTGTATGGGAGCTCAGTGAACCATATAGCAGCGTCTCCCGCCAGTGAGAGAGGAAACACCCAAAGCCCTATTACATCCAAGTCCAAGTCAGGCCTCCCTACACAACTTTTACACACTGCCCTTACCTTAGCTATATGGGCATATGGATCCTCCGAAGGTAGCCCTGAAAACAAACATCTGGCAGTGAGCATTTGCATCAGGCTACTAGTTACCACAAAAGTATGACCAGTTGGTAAAGGAGACAAGAAAAGTGGCCCATCAGAGTCTGCTATGTTTTCAGAGCCTCTGTAGTATGCTTGGGGTCGTGGAGCGGTATTTTGTCCCCTCTGTTGGTGTTCACCCGGAGCATCGGGTAACTATTGACCATGAATATCAACCAGATCTGGGATGTTCTGGGTTGGATCATCATCATTAATTCCCAAGTTTCTATTCATGTTGCGTAGTGTACGCTCTAATTCGTGATCATAGGTAAACAAGGGTTCTCTTCCTCTCCGTGTATTTGGCATACAAGAAGGTTGGTGTTGCACAAATCAAAAACAATAAAACAAAGTAAAATCAAGAAAATATCAACTAAACTATAGTAATAAGTCTAAGTAAATCTAAAACCTATAATCCCCGGCAGCGGCGCCAAAATTTGATATGCTCAAACTTACTTCTCAAATAAGAAGTAAAGCGGTCGTGTCAAGTAAATAACACAACTAGTGAGGTTGGGATCGTTCCCATGAGAAAAATAGCTTAGGCTTAACTTTAACCTATTATTACTATTGTTCGGTCAATTACTTCCTTGGAAAGCAAAAACAATAAAAGGGAGGTTTCTATTTCTAAATGAATGAAAATTACTAACGAAATTGAAAGAGACACTTAACAACTCTGAATGTTGGAGTTTAATCATTTAATCAATGTAACTAGGGTTTACGTGTTCCCAACAGGTTCATAACTTGATAATTCTAACTATAGCAATTCTTTCATAGTATCTTGCATGCAAAGTGATAAGTTATGTATTTCTTAATCCTTGGTCTGCCATCTAGAAAATCTCACTCCGCACCTTGATCCGGCTACGTGTGTTGTTATCCTAAGCCTTATCTTTACCTCATATTAAGCATTGTATTCGATATTTGACTAAGTTATTACCTCGTACAAATCAATAATAGCCTATTAGATAGTGTACACTAAATCTATGTTGATAATTCTTTTCCTATTATCTACCTCCTTTGTCCGGCAAGTAGCATTAAGGCGAGTTCTAACGTTGGCCATCCGTTAAAAATACTTCTAAGCGAAAGAATTATTAATACATGCAAGACACTATTCTAGAATTGTATTTTAGTTAGGTTTTACCTCATTATTTGCCTATAGTTCCCACAACCCTAGTTATGGATTTTAGTTACCCATAGTCATAATCACAATATTCAAATATATTATATAAGAATTCATGTACTTACTTCAATGAGAAAGAGTACAATCTGAATGTTTTCTTGACTAATCACCAAAACACACTTGCAAGAATCTCAAATAATCAAAAATCTCTCAAAAAGTCTAATGATAATCCAAAGTCTCACAATACAGTGTCTACTAATAATGTGTCTAATAATACGGAGTCTAACCTCAAAAATGAGGTTTTTCGAACTATTTATAGAAAATAAAAACCTAATTACACAAGGACTCTATATGCTGGAAATCTATTAATACGCAGCTGGGTCGACAGACCTTGCGACGGATCATCGTGGTCACGACGGACCGTCATGGACTCCGTCGTCCCATACTTCTACAATTTCTTCTGCTGCTCTCTTCATTACCCTCGACCGCACATATGATAGACCGTCATAGGCACAACGGTCCGTCGAGGGTCTTCGTTCCAAAACACTTAAACTCGTGGAATATGGGTACTGGGATTACTTCCCTGAACTTTATGATGAACGTGCAGGACAGACCGTCATAGACACGACGGAGCGTCATGCACTCCGTTACCCCTCACTTAATTAGACTTCCCCATCTTCCTTCAGCAGCTGCACTACGCTGCCACCTATGGACCGTCACAAGCACGACGGACCGTCACAAGCTCCGTAGGTGGTCTCTTCTGCTTTCTTCGCTCAAAATCTCCACATTCATCTTTGGACAGATTTCCTGCAAATAAATAGAAACTTGCATAAAAATTAGCACAAAAAGGCTTTTGGACACACTAAACTATAAGGAAAAAGTATTAATAATACCGTGAAACCACGGTATATCAATGTCCTAAGGTATTGCCAATAACACCAACTCACGCGAATCACTAAATAATGTGTCAACCATTTTTAATACATTAATATCAATAAAACCAAAAAATGTTTCAATCCATTTTAATACGTTAAGACTAACAAAAACAACCAACTATTAATATTTATAACATAAATCTGAAATTGGATTGAGTTTTACTTGTAACCATGCTAGCAAACTGGCGGCGGCGCTATGAATAAGAAGAAGAGGCGCATGCCGTCTATTTTTTTATAACAAATAATGACAACCTTTCTTTCTTTAACTAATTAATTAATTATTTTTATTTATTTATTCATATATATGTATACAAATTATGTAATAATAAATATTAAATCCTACTAATTTTAATGTTATATTCTTTAATCACCAACTAAATAAGTTTTTAAAACTACCCCATTAATTTTATACTTATAGTTATAAATAGTCCAAAATATTCATTTCAAAATCAATTGAAAAAAAAATATTTTATCGAATAAAAATCTCTAGTACTCAAAACGACCAAATGGGTCCTTACATTTAGATACCAATTTTTCCATCGTTCGTCCTCGAACGATCAAAGAAGGTTATGGTAAGAAAGGGTACAAGAATCGACAAAAATGTGTGAATACGTTTTGTGCATATCATGCTCAATATCCCAAGGTCTTACCTAAAATGCATCACTCCAACCAATGGGAGAGCCATCTCTTCTCACACTACGTCTCAAAAAGGGTACATCACTACTCAAGTTGTAGCTATTGTTGTATGTAAACTCAACTAACAACAAAATGTATTCTCACAACATAATCTTTTCATGAGCTTATGTTTTTTTTAAAAAAATTATCTTTAGACATAGGTACTCGTCAAGGGAAAATTAAACTTATCCAACCTCAAGAAGAAAATAATCATGTAACCCTAAATCGAGCAATACACCCAAGCGTAAGGAACCTCTAACAACACTATCGAAATGCAAGATTAGAAGCTATTATAGACAACCTTAAGAATGATAAAACTAGCTTCAATGGTCCTTACATTCAATCTCACATAGACAAAACATGATACCGAGGATGAGATAAATCTTAAGTCTAACGGAAAACTGTAAATTGTCATGGTAGATCTCTTAAAAACTGTCATAAACTAGTATACTTCAACTATCCCAACAACAACAAATCATCCTTAACTTGAATGCAAAAGTTTAATCAACGATGCCACCCTACCATCAAAACAATCTCAAAATCGGTACACACGATCCACTATTAGAAATTCACCCATAGGAGCAAAAACACACACAAACATAGAATGTGAATTATGATCTAAACCATTGATTTCTAGCTACCAATAATGACCAATTTAGTTCCTATTATAAATATTTAGTTTATTAAAATTTCACTGAAGTCAACACTTTTAATAGAAAAAAAACACCATAATCATACCACACTTACCATCTACCTTACTCCCAAACCATCATTAGTACCAAAGTATTCTTAGCAAATACATATCAAAGCTATGGACATATCTCTTCCTATTTAAGCATTTCATAACAGTTCTGAGTCCCAAACAAGGCTAATAACACAATTTTAAATTTGATAGAACATTTTCATCAAGAAAAAACTATTAAATCACACTCAAAGTCAACTTCACACTACTTTCACATATCATGATTTAGTTGGAATTCTAAACTATCACCTACCTCATGCCAACATTTATGGAAATTCATGGTCAATAAAAATTATTTTGTATACCATAAGCTCATAACATTTATTCACTATTATATGTCTCTGTAACATATCTTAACATTCTATGTAGTCCCATCAATGTAGTAGCATTAACCCAATCTATTCTTAATAACCATGTACACTAATATCTCACCTTTTACATCATTCTTATGTCATCTGTCTTAATTTCAGCAATCTTAGCCCATGTAAAATACTAAATTTTTATACCTCACTATTTGTCACCCAAATGAAAGCTCAATCTTTATAAAATTCAATCATTAACTCCTATTATGTCTGTACCGAACTAGTTCACATCTCACAGTCATATCTAAACTCATAGGCGGAATCAATACAACTTTCAAATACATCCCAAGGAATTATACGAGAGTTCTCATGGTGCAATATTTTAAATATCTCAATCCTTCAATATATCTGACTCTTGTTAATTTCTCTAGCTCACTTACCGAGCTTATCCTTGTATCAACAACCCATGAAATTTTCACTTATATTCTAACCCAGCACTTTCATGTTAAACCCATCCTTAGGTCTATTAACTTTGCTACTCAAACATGCATAATTCCGTCCATATGTTTAATATATGATGCAAACAATATATTATTATTTTTATTTTACCTCACCAATTCATACCTTTATAAAATATACCACCACAAAAGTAGATTCAAAAGGAAACATTTGAATTATGAATCGAACAATGCAACTCAATCTTCTTATCTATCAACATGACTGATACCTTGAAGATTTTTATGAATTTACATATCTTAACTTATCATTGATCGCCTCTTCATCGATCTTATCATATCCTTCGCTAAAAGTTTGACCCGGGTATTAATTGATAGACTCAAAATTATAAGAGAACTTATCATCACACTCGAGTTGAGCGTGTGTATACTCCTTTCTTAAGTTTTATTCGATTGCTTTTAACTAATTTGATAAACATGTGACACTAAAACCATGACCATATTAAAATACATGAAACCACATGTCTCAGAACGCAATTCTAGAATTCCAAAAGATACCTCTTTTTGTCCCTTGCAATTAGAGATCTAGAGTTTGCCGCTGTGGTATTTGTACTTAAGTTATGGCGTCATTATTTGTATGGAGAGCATTGTGAGATCTTCACAGATCATCGGAGTCTCCAATATATCTTTAGTCAGAGAGATTTGAACTTGAGGCAGCAGAGATGGCTTGAGTTGCTGAAGGACTATGATGTGACCATTCTGTATCATCCGGGGAAGGCCAATGTTGTGGCCGTTGCTTTGAGTAGGAAGACTCTTAGCATGGGGAGTCTTGCATCTCTTAGTATTGAGGAGAGACCATTGGCTAGATATGTTCAATTGTTAGCTACAATCTTGTCCGATTGCAGATCTTAGAGGAAAGTGATGGGATGATTGCTTTTATTGAGGCTCGATCTTCTTTAGTCGAGCAGATCCGTGCACACCAGTTTAATGATGAAAACTTATGTCTCATTCGAGACAAAGTATTGAGAGGGGAAGCTAAGGAGGCTGTCCTTGACTCTGATGGTGTCTTGAGGATTGGAGGCAGGATTTGTGTGCCCAAGATAGGTGATTTGATTAGATTGATCCATGAGGAGGCCCATTGTTCTCGGTATTCCATCCATCCGTGAGCGGCGAAGATGTATCATGATCTGAGTCAGCATTACTGGTGGTGTGGAATGAAGAGAGATATTACAGACTTTGTTTCTAGGTGTTTCACTTGCCAGTAGGTCAAGTGTGAGCACCAGCGGCCCGGGGGTGTATCTCAGAGGATGCCTATTCTTACTTGGAAGTGGGAGCGGATTACTATGGACTTTGTTGTGGGTTTGCCTACCACAACGAGTGGTTATGACTCCATTTGGGTTATTGTTTATAGGCTGACCAAGTCTTCCCACTTCATTCCGGTTAGGGTGAAGTATACGGCAGAAAAGTTAGTCGAGCTATATATCGGTCACATTGTTCGACTACATGGAGTTCCTATTCCTATCATATCAGATCGAGGTTCACTATTTACTTCTCATTTCTGGAAGGCATTACAACATGGTCTGGCTACAGAGTTAGATATGAGTATGACATTTCACCCTCACACAGATTGTCAATCTCAGCGGACCATTCAGGTATTGAAAGATGTGCTTCGAGCGTGTGTGATCTATTTTGGTGCTAGATGGGATCAACATTTACAATTAGCGGAGTTTGCCTATAATAAAAGTTATCACTCTAGTATCCAGATGGCCCCATTTGAGACTTTGTATGGAAGACGGTGTAGGTCTCCGATTAGTTGGTTTGATTCGGCGGAGATGGTCTCTTTGGATACAGACTTGCTTAGAGATGCTATGGAGCAAGTCCGTATGATTCAGTATAGATTATTGACAGCTTAGAGTCGACAAAAGAGTTATGCAGACCGGAGAGTTAGAGCCTTGGTGTTTATAGAAGGGGGTCATGTGTGTCTCCGAGTATCACCCATAAAGGGTGTGATGAGGTTTGGAAAGAAGGGCAAGCTTAGCCCTAGATTCATTGGACCTTTTGAGATTTTGAGCCGAGTGGGAGAGGTGGCCTATAAGTTGGCCTTTCCACCTAGTTTGTTGGCAGTTCATCCTGTTTTTCATGTCTCTATGCTTCGGAAATACATTTCGGATGAATCTCATGTGCTTTCACTTGATTCCGTAAAGTTGGGTCCAGACTTGACATTTGAGGAGGAGCCAATAGCTATTTTTGATAGGCAGGTTCGAAAGCATAGGACTAAGGAGATGACTTCAGTGAAAGTGCAATGGAAGCATCGATCTGCGGGGGAGGCAACTTGGGAGACAGAGTCTGACATGCGTGCTAGATATCCACGGCTTTTTGAAGCTCCAGGTACTTTCTTCAATCTTATGTTCGAGGACGAACATGATTTTTAGTAGTGGATAATGTGATAACCCAGAAGGTCATTTTTCAAAATTTTAAATATCCGATTAACTTTAGGGCACATATATTTTTTTAAAAAAAGAATTTTGTCATGATTACCAATAATTGGCCATAATGATCCAATCATTGGTTGGGAGGAAATGGTAAAAAAAAAAAGCCAAAAAAAACGTTACTGTGAATCCATTGTAGTGTAGTTTTCATAGTTTTGATTATTATATTATGGTTCAAGTTATGATATATTGGTATATATATATATATATATATATTTTAGAGGAAAGGTATTTTGTGCGTACCATTTGAATCATGATATTGGAAAATTGTGATGCAATCCTAGACTTGAAACTTGGAAAAAAATTATGAAGTTGAGCAAAATGGTTATCTCCTCATTTCTCATTTGAGCATGTCAATTGCATTGTGATGATTGTGATAAGAGATAATAGGATGTACTATTTCGAGGGTCGTATCGCGCGCCGCGATCGAGGGACGTATCGCGCGCCGCGAAGGTTACTATTATCGAGGGTCGTGTCGTGCGCCGTGACTGATGCATGGACAGATATGTCCCCCATGGGTCCTGGAATGAGAGACAGCGGGTGTGTATCATTAAGAAAGACATGCATCACTATATTTGACATTGCATCTCATGGCATTGCACATTTTATTATTGATGAACTTGAACACGTGTTTTGCTTTTCTTGTGATTGTTTCTCTGTGAAGCTTGTGATTGTTGAATATTGAGCTGTTATTGAGAATTTGTAATCTGATAGTGTGTGGTTATTGAGTTGTGTTTGGTAAACTATAAACTATTAGGTTGTAGCATGGAGGTTTAGATAGGGTGTAAGGAGTACCCGTATTTTGTTCATTTAACTTGTGTTTAGAGGTTTGCTTGTTGGGTATCGCGTGATTTGGTACACACCCCTTGCTTCTACAAATTTTTGTAGGTTACGAGCCTGGATCATCTTGATACCTGTCATTCTTTTTGTTTCCGAGGAATCTTTTGGAGGGTTGTAAGGTAGCTGCTTTTCATCTCAGCGAACTTTCCTACACCAGTTTATGATTTTGTTTTTACTTGAAAGACAACTTCATTTTAGACTCCTATTTTATGTCAATTCTAATATTTACATTAGAGGCTTGTGCACGTGACAACCTGGTTTTGGGAATTGAATTAATATGACTTGGTTTCATAATAGAAATTGTTGTTGAATTGTCATTACTTCCGCACTTTGTTAGATATTTGGTTTTAGGATGACTTGTCTTGGTGGGATAAGATGAGTGCCATCACACCCATTTTTTTGGGTCGTGACATTGTACTTGTCATTCTCTTCTTTTTCGAGGCTTCTTGGAGATTTGTGAGGTAGCTGTTTCCATCTCAACAGACTTTCTTCTCCATAATTATGATGTTGTTCTATTTTATAAACAAGTTCATTTGAGACTTGAGTTTATCTTTTGAATGAATTATAATACTCTAGAGGCTTGTACACGTGACTACCAGGTTTCGGGGTTTTTATTAAACTACTTATATTTTTATTCCGCACCATTGTAATGGTTGAGTTTTAGGCTGACTTGTCTTGGTGGAATAAGACGAGTGCCATCATGCCCATTTTTTTGTCGTGACAAAATGGTATCAGAGCCCCAGGTTCATAGGTCTCAGGTGTGCACAAGTTGAGTCTTAATAGAGTCCCGAAGATCGGTACGGAGACGTCTGTACTTATCTTCTAAAGGCTATGGTGACTTTTAGAAAATATCTTCATTTCTTGGATCTCTATCGTGCGTACTTGGTCCATTTTGATTCTTATCACCATTCACTCTCATCTATGTGATGATTCATGCGTAATTTCTTTTGTGAATAGTTGACGTGCCGTGTATTGATTTGATATTAGATTTTGTATTAAGGTGGAAATGATATATGAAACGAATGTGTGATCATATTTGAAAGGGTTGACTAAGGTTAATTATCATACTAAAATATTAATAATAATAAACACATTAGTTATTTGGTATAAGCAATATGTGGAGTGGTTCGACAATTACAAGTTAAATGTTTGAAGAATTGGCTAGATAATAAATAGTGTAACCTTGAAAAATACAGTTGATATAGTTGTCATACAATTAATGGGTTGTGATTATGTTGCACCAAAGAATACATATAGCGTGGGCTTGATATGAAGGGAATTTGACAATATTTTAAAGTTATTCGATAGGTGAAAGTGTGTGGGCTATTTGGATACAATCTTCTCGATAGGTATGATATGTTCTACTGGTGAATATAATAAACTTTCACGATGTTGTACTAGTGGTATATGAAAACGAATATGTTGATTTTCTAGTGTTAATACAAACTACTTAAGGAGTTATCAATTTTATCACTTTCTAATCTAATAAGATTCGATGTTACATTAATATTTGAGAGACCGACTAGCTTGTGACTACAGAAGAATGAGCTAAACATTATTTATAAAAAAAATCTTAGTGGTGGATCTTAGGTATGATATTAATGTGTGTGTAGGTTATAAAATGTATCCTTAGGATTCTAAATGAGCAGTGGTCATTTTATCATAAGCTCCAATTGAGTTAATTGAACTTACATGTAAAGGAATTCTCAAATATTATACCTGTGTGTAGGTAATTGAAAATCATAGAAAGAAAGGGCCTATGAGGTTGGGTTAGTCTTTTTATTTTTGTTGGTATAACAGAATTGAAGGTGTCATATTGATGAAACGGTTAACTTCGTGGTGATGACAAGGACTAACTAAGCTAGATACTAATAAGATTTGTGATGGATTGTGATTGAGATACATCTATATAATAATGATTTGTTGGTTAAACATATTTTTTTATGGTAATGGCGACTATTGTGAGTATCTATGATTATGGTTTGCTACTATTGGTGAATATTGTGGTTGTATGGAAAGTTGATGAAAGGCCTTTGACACAACTCGTACAAAATTTAAAGGGGTACCATCATAACAAGATGAATTAGTTGAAGTTAATATATCTTTCAAAAAGAGGGAAAGACAAGGATATTTATTCTTATTGCAAAGGGCTAAAGATGTATCTTTAGAGAATGGATAATTGGTTTTAGAGACACGTGGTTTCATATTTTTTTCCTCTATTTATGGTGATAGTGTCCCAAGTTCATCAGATTGGTAAAAAAAAGACTATTGAATAATATTTGAGAAATGAGTATATAAACGTTCAACTCGAGTGTTATGATAGGGTTTTTTGTGTGTGATATTTTGATATTGGCAATGAGTATGATTGATTTCTTTTGTTGAAAGATATGATAAGTTCGATGGAGAGGCGATCTATGATTATCTAAGCTACGTAAATCCATAAAAGTCTTCAAGGTATGAGCTATTGTTGATAGATAAAGGGATTGGGTTACATAGTTGGATTCAAAATTCAAATTTTCATTGTGAGTTTAGGTTTGCGATAGTGTGTTTTGTGAAGGTATGAATTGCTAAAGTAAGAAATCATCGATCACATTTAGTATGAAGCATTTGGAAGGATTTAACAATAATTTGAGTATTAAATATTTTTTTTGTTATACCTAATGAATTTTCACGTAATGTTTTGCTTTAGAGATTAAGGAAAAAAAATATCATGGGTTGTTGGTCAAAGGATAAGATTGGTAAGCGAGTCAACCCATGAAACAAGAGTAGATGCATTGAAGAGTTCAAGATACTCAAAATTTTGTGTCAAAAGAATAATTTAAGAGAAACAAAGGAATAAGACATCTCTCATAGAATCTTGGTTTGAAGTTGAAGGATGTAGGAATTTTCATATATAATATCTAATATGACTATGGATGTGAACATGTTCGGTATAGACTTACCATGAATTATAAGCAATTTTTATGAATATAGGATTTTGATTTGGGTGAAAAAAAGTGAGGGTATAAGATTATGTGCTCTTATGTGGACCTAAATTGTTCAAATTATGATAGGTAACTTATTTATGTCAAATATTATGGACCTACAGTTTTATATACTTAATGAGGACTTGAGGAGAGACCAAAATTACTTTGTTGATGGGACGATACAGACTATTAAGATGTGCTACATAGGCATTTGATAGTGAGTAGAGGTTATGATCTTATGGTATTCGAATTATTGGTGTGACAACGAATTTCTTAATTATTGGCATGAGGTATATGATGATTTTGAATATTGGTTAAAATTAGATAATCAAAAATTTCGTTGAATTTACATTTACTGTGATTAAATTATTGTATCTTGATGGTAAAGTACTTTTATATATGAAATTAGTGTTATTAGTCTTATGTGTGAATTGTATTTTTCATGAAATGCTTAAATAGAAAGAGAGGGAGCCATAGTTTGAAAATTTTGGAGGCGATAATGTGTTTCTTAAGAAGAGCTTAATACTAGTGACAGTTTGAGAATAAGGTAAATAGCTGGTGTGACTATGAAGTTTTGTTTGTATTAAGAGTGTTGACCGTAGTGAAGTACTTTAAAGAGAATTTATGGTTTGATAAATATAAGTATGTGAGAAATTATAATAGAGACTAAATTGGTGATTGTGGGTAGCTAGACAAAAAAATTTAAGAGACAGAGTCATATGAATGCAAATATTTGATATGGACATTATGAAAGGAGTGTTAAGTATTATTCAACCTTGCTTCTGTATATTCTTATGTAGCCACCTTCTTCGTATTGATCACTATTTTTTGTACGATTCCCTATTTATATTATATGTGTTTCCACATCTATGGGTGAATTTCTTAGTGGTGGATCAGATATACTTGTCCTCTTATGTCCCTTGATATGATAAGATCCTTGGGATGAATTGATCACTTCAGTTATGATAAATTTGATTTTGTTTGAAAGTTGAATTATATAAGTACACAAACAATCTTTTTTTATGAAAACCTATATAAGAGGTATCAAGAGTTACAATTGTCTAAGTGTGCTGTTAGAGGTTTTGTTCTCTTGGGTGTATCACTCGATTTGTGGTTACTTAATGTTGTTGTTTTTTTTGGGTTAGATAATTTGATTCTTCCTTGATTAGTATCTGATGTACACAAGGTCAGATTTTCATAAATTAAATTCGTGGAAATGTTGTGTTGTGAAAAGAAGATATTGATAAGATATGTGATGGTTTGTGCATTATGAGTGTGTGGTGGTTGGTTCAAGTGCACTTCTCGTTGTAGTCGCTAGATATTCAAGATGTTATCTTGATTACGTAAGAAAAGATTTGTCTTGAAGATTGTGTTATTGTCCAAAGTGTTTCCATTTAAATTAGACGGGTTAGTGTGTGGTATGACAATTGTTCCTGGTTTGTAGATCTTCCAAATTTGATTTGAAAGTTTAGTTCTTGATAGTTGATCATGAGATATGGTCTTAAGAATGAGTTTACATAGAGAGATAAATATTAATATTGTAAATTATCCCTCAGGGTTTTTTTTAATGTTTTCTTCTTAGTGGTGGATACTGTAATGACCCGTTAGACTATTTTGTGTACAAGTCCACTTTCTTTCAGAAAGGACCCTTTTCGTAAAAAAAAAATCTATGGGAACTTTAAATTACTTATTCAACTATAGTTAATTAATTAGGGAGTAAATTTTAATTATTTTATTTTCTTTTAGTAATTCGTTAATGAGCCAAGTCTAATTATTTAATACCTATACTACTTGACTTATTTAGTAAAATTAGTAGCGGGGTTAATATTTTTTTTACTACAATGTGATGAGACGAAAAGAGGAAAAGTAAGTTTATAGGAAGCCGCCGATAGACGACCTAATGGTATGGTGGTTAAAAAAAATCATTCAGGTACAAAAATAACAAATTCATCCGTATTTCATATTATATTAGTATATAAGTCCTATTTTCGTTTATTCATGTGATTAATTATTATTTTATTATTGTGTGTGAGGCTTCAATTGGTATGGTGTATTAATTACCAGCAAGTTCAACTTTTTAAATAGGAAATTGAGGGTTTTTGTATTAATGGTTGCCAACATAAGTTTGAATTGAGAAATTTAAAGTAAAAAATTGAGTCTAATAATAAAATAATAATTGGCTCATCGTTGCTACATATTGTTGAAATTGTGTTATTCAGTGTATAACTTACGGATGAGGATTTATTTCCTCTGCTTCAGCGATTCCACCACTGGTTCGTAACCAGTGGTTCTTATATTTGTTAGTTCTTATTTTATAATCATAGTATGATTCAATTTTTGATATATTAAAATAGTTAATTAAATATTGAGTGTATTATATTATGTGAAAGCTATTAGGGTTGTAGTATTATGAGAAATTATGACTTAAACCTAGACTGAAATTTGAGGAAAATGAGAACTGAAATTAATTGGAATCCAAATTAAGAATGTGATTATTTATTTGACTGATTTTTTGGGTCTAAGATAGACACATAGAAATATGGGTGTCGTTAGTTTTGAATCTTATTGTGATTATTATGTGAATAGATTGCATTGTTATCGAAGCTTAACGAAAAGGGAAGGCTCAAGTTCTGGAGTGAATTCTTTATTTATTAAGGAAAGTGGATTTCTAAACTCTTGTTAAGTGTATGAAATGCGCGTATTTCCTTGTGCTATATGTTTAGGATTAATGGGATTGGTGATGGGTTGACTTGTCCACCTTGATTAATTATAATGATTAAAAAAGGGGATAACAAAAGGCAATGTAATTAATTGTTTATGTGTGATGTGTTGAGAAAGGGTTGAAGGCTTGTTGAATTATTGTCGATGTGACTTCATGCTTGTGTGGTTGTGAACTGTGCGATGTTATGAAAATGCCATCTCCTCATTATTTGTGTGGATTTTTCATCTGCATTATTCTGAGGCCTTGGTTGTGACATGTGTTATGTGCATTGAGAAAGAATAAGTACCATTTTGAGGGACGCGCCGCGATAGATACTGTATTTCGAGGGACGTATCGTGCGCCGCAATGGTTACTATTATCGAGGGTCGTGTCGTGCGCCACGACAGATGAATGGACAGATATGTCCCCCATGGGTCCCGTGCTGAGAGACAGCGGGTGTGTATCACTAGGTAAGACATGCATCATTATACTTGACATTGCATTTCATTGTATTGCACATACTTATCATTAGTGAACTTGATATCATGTTTTGCTTCTAATTGCCTTTCTTCGGAATTTGTGATTGATCAATTTTGATCTTGTTATTGCGGATATATAATTTGGTAAAGTGATGTTCTTGAGGATATGTAATTTGTATAAGTTTTTGTAAAGACCTGTTTAGTCGTTTTGAGCAGCAGATTTTAATTCTGGAAAAACTGGCTAAGACGACGGAACCCACGACGGACCGTCATGGGCACGACGGACCGTCGAGGGGGTCTCGTTCCAAAACACTTAGAATTCTGAAATTTGGGTACTGAAATCGACTCTCTGAACTTCGTGACGACATGGCAGGACGGACCGTCGTGGGAACGACGGACCGTCACAGACTCTTCAAAGAATTGAGTCTCTGAACTCTGTGACAGAAGCAGCAGGACAGACCGTCGCGGGCACGACGGCCCGTCACAGGCTGCGTAATCCCAGGCTGGGTCGGATTTCATTAAATGTTTTAAGGGACGTTTTGGACTATTCCTACTATAATTATAAATTTAGTGGGTTAATGTTAATAATTTAACTACTTGAGGGTTAAAAGAGATAACCTTGAATTAATTAGTGGGTTACTTTTGTCATCTTTTATACTTAATTATATGCTAATTAGGGTAAAAGAAAAAGGGTTTGAATAAGAAAAATAGAAAGAACAGAGAGAGGGAGAAGAACGATCTAGAGAGAGGAGAAACGAAGAAGAAAGCAAAGATTTTGAGGATTAGCTTGCTTGATCACAATTCTTCAGTGGAGGTAGGTTATGGTTTTTATGCTATTCGTAGTAAACTCTTAATAGCGAATGATATGTATTGGGTAGTGTTGTAAACCCTTCTATATGCTTAATTGTGTGCTTGCATGAATGTGATTATATAATTGTGATGAATAAGCATGATGAGTCTATTGAATCTCTAATCCTAAATTTACCTTGTTAATGATGATGCCTTGGTATAAAAGAAGGCTTGATGAACTAAAGTAATGAGATTGATGATGCCTTGGTATAAAAGAAGGCTTGATGAACTAAAGTAATGAGATTGATGATGCCTTTGTATAAGAAAAGGCTTGATGAACTAAAGTAATGAGATTGATGATGCCTTGGTATAAAAGAAGGCTTGATGAATTAATAGAATGAGATTAGTTGAGCGGGTGTCATGAATCGACACGTAGAATTAGGGGATCGGGTGTCACGAACCGACACGTAGAATTAGGGGATCGGGTGTCACGAACCGACACGTAGAATTAGGGTATCGGGTGTCACGAACCAACACGTAGAATTAGGGGATCGGGTGTCACGAACTGACACGTAGAATTAGGGGATCGGGTGTCACGAACCGACACGTAGAATTAGGGGATCGAAGTGTCACGTACCGACACAAGAGGAATAAAGATAACGAATCTTGAAAGATGTTATATACTCAATTTAATGAACCTAATTCCCAAATGAGTATGATGGGGAGGCGTGAGTTCTCATTGATGTGCTTGGTGTTGTGACCAAGGGTTATGGTAATTGTAAATGCCGCATGTTGAGTATTGTAGTTGATTTTATGATATTATCTGATATATACTGTTTTCTATTTTGAGTTGGCCGATGATATCTACTCAGTACTTGTGTTTGTACTGACCCCTACTTGTATGTTTCTTTCTTGGTTATTTGTGGAGTGCAGCAAACGTACCGTCGTCTTCAACTCAACCGCAACTCTAGCCAGTCTTCATTATACCGGATTTCAGGGTGAGCTAACGCTTCTAGCTTGGACTGGATCTTCTTCTTCATGTCTTGATGCCTAGAACTTCCGGCATGGACTAGCTTTTTACTTATTTTAGCTTCTTAGATACTCTTAGATTAGTAATTTGAGGATAGATGTTCTTGTGATGATGACTTCCAGATTTTGGGGATAATGATAAGTTTTGAGATTTAGAAGTTGATTATTGATGTTGTTAACGAGTTTTAAGTCTTCCGCATTGTTTTCTATTTATTATGTTTGAAATGTTGAGGTGTAGATTGGTTGGTTCGCTCACATAGGAGGATAAATGTGGGTGCCACTCACGACACGTTTTGGGTCGTGACAAACTTGGTATCAGAGCATTAGGTTCGTTGGTCTCATCACACAAGAACGAGTCTAGTAAAGTCTTAAAGAACGCTAGGGGGACGCCTTTACTTTTCTTTGAGAGGCTATAAGACTTTAGGAAAATTCCATTCTTTCTTTCTTTCGTGCTATTACTTGAATCCAATTGGTATCTAGGTGATACAAATTGGTATCTGACCATCTTCACTCTATTTCGCAGATGGTTAGAACTAGAGCACACACCGCGCCAACACCAACACCGGCAAGACAAGAAGCGTCTGAGCCAGCCACTGGGGCTGTAGCTCGAAGAGGAGTAGTGACAAGAGGCCGTGGAAGAGGTCGTGGGAGGATGCCCTCTAGAGGAAGAGGACGAGCACCTAGCCCATCTGGTACTAGGGCGGTGACTCCTCCACCAACTGAGGAAGTGGTAAGAGAGAGTGAGGATGGGGAGAGTGAACAAGTGCAGAATGAGGAATTGCCACCCCAACCTACCCTAGAGATGATCAATCAGGTTCTTGCTTATCTTAGCGGGTTATCTGATCAGGGCCAGACACCTCCCGTGTTTTCTGCACCAACACCTCCGGTTCCGGAGGTACAACATGCAGCTACTGTGGCTCCCCGCATGGATGCCTCATTGGAAATAGGCACGTTTCTTCGTCTGACTACAGGGCCTATAATGACAAATGATCAGCATGAACTTTTCAGTAAGTTCTTGAAATTGAAACCTCCAGTCTTCAAGGGTGCTGAATCTGAGGATGCCTACGATTTTCTGGTTGACTGTCATGAGCTACTACACAAGATGGGTATAGTAGAACGGTTTGGTGTTGAGTTTGTGACTTATCAGTTTCAAGGAAACACCAAAATGTGGTGGCGGTCACATGTTGAGTGTCAACCAACAGAGGCACCACCTATGACTTGGGCATCATTCTCTAGCTTGTTTATGGAGAAGTATATCCCCCGGACTTTGAGGGATAGGAAAAGAGATGAGTTCTTGAGCCTAGAGCAAGGTAGGATGTCGGTTACTGCATATGAGGCTAAGTTTCGTGCATTATCCAGGTATGCCACCCAACTTTGTTTCAGTCCACAAGAGCGGATTCGCCGTTTTGTGAAGGGGTTGAGGTCAGAATTGCGGATTTCAGCCTTACAGGTAGTGGCTACGGCAAAATCCTTTCAAGAAGTGGTAGACTTTGTGATAGAGGTGGAAGGAGTGAAGCCAGATGACTTCACCATGGCATCGACATCAAAAAGGTTTCGAAAGGGAGGTGAGTTTAATGGTTCTTACTCTAGGGGACAAGGTTCAGGAGGTTACTCAGTCCGACCAATTCAGTCTTCACTACAGACTGTAGTTGGGGGTCCACCTCAAACCGGTCAACACTTCTCTGAGAGACCTATGCTTGACTCCAGAGAGTGTTATGGATGTGGGGAGACTGGACATATTAGGAGGAATTGTCCAAAACAGAGTTATAGACCCCCAATAGCTAAAGGTAGAGGTGGTCATGGTAGAGGCCGTTATTCTGGAGGACGTGGTGGCCGAGGTAATGGTGGTCACCAAAACGGCCGGGGTGATGGACAAATGGGAACTACTGCAACGCAACATGGTAGGGGCAACGGGCAAACAGGTGATAGGGCCCATTGTTACGCTTTTCTTGGGCGGTCGGAAGCGGAGACATCATATGCTGTTATCACAGTTAATCTTTTGGTTTGTGATTGTATGGCTTCTGTATTATTTGATCCCGGCTCCACATTTTCATATGTATCTTCCTCATTTGCTACTGGTCTTATTTACATTGTGAATTGCTTGACATACCTATTCGTGTGTCTACTCCGGTGGGTGAGTCTGTGATTGTTGAAAAAGTATATAGGTCTTGTTTGGTGACTTTTGTGGGGAGCAATACTTATGTAGACTTGGTTATCTTAGAAATGGTTGATTTTGATGTAATTTTGGGTATGACTTGGCTTTCTTCGAATTTTGCGATCTTGGATTGTAATGCTAAAACTGTGACGTTAGCCAAGCTTGGGACAGATCTGTTATTGTGGGAGGGTGACTACACTTCCAATCCGGTTCGTATCTTCTCCTTTCTTCGTGCTAAGAGAATGGTTAGTAAGGGGTGTTTAGCTTTCTTGGCACATCTCAGGGATGACACTACCCAAGTACCTTCAATTGAGTCGGTTTCGGTAGTCCGTGAGTTTTTAGATGTGTTTCCTGCAGACCTTCCTGGTATGCCACCGGATAGAGATATTGACTTCTGCATCGATCTTAAACCGGGTACTCGCCCCATTTCTATACCCCCTTATAGAATGGCTCCCGCTGAGTTAAGAGAGTTAAAGGCCCAACTTCAAGAGTTGTTGAGCAAAGGCTTCATTAGACCAAGTGCATCTCCTTGGGGTGCTCCGGTGTTATTTGTAAAGAAGAAGGATGGGTGTTTTCGGATGTGCATAGACTACCGGCAGTTGAACAAGGTAACTATTCAGAACAAGTATCCCATTCCTCGCATTGATGACTTGTTCGATCAGTTACAAGGTGCTTGTGTCTTCTCTAAGATTGACTTGAGATCCGGTTATCATCAATTGAAAATATGGGCAACGGATGTGCCAAAGACTGCTTTTAGGACCAGGTATGGGAATTACGAATTTGTAGTGATGTCTGTTGGTCTTACGAATGCCCCTGCTGCTTTCATGAGCTTGATGAACGGGATTTTTAAGCCATATCTGGATCTCTTTGTGATCGTATTTATTGATGATATATTGATATACTCAAGGAGCAAGAAGGAACATGAGGAGCACTTGAGAATTGTATTGGAAATGTTGAGGGAGAAAAAGCTTTATGCCAAATTCTCTAAGTGTGAGTTTTGGCTAGATGCAGTGTCCTTCTTGGGGCATGTGGTTTCTAAGGATGGAGTGATGGTGGATCCTTCTAAGATTGAGACAGTTAAGAATTGGGTAAGACCTACTAATGTGTCAGAAATAAGGAGCTTTGTTGGTTTAGCTAGCTATTACCGCCGATTTGTCAAGGGATTCTCTTCCATTGCTTCCCAATTGACGAACTTGACTAAGCAGAATGTTCCATTTGTATGGTCGGACGAATGTGAGGAAAGCTTTCAGAAACTCAAGACCTTGTTGACTACTGCACCAATCCTTACCCTGCCAGTGGAAGGTAAGAATTTCATTGTCTATTGTGATGCATCTTATTCGGGTTTGGGTGCAGTTCTAATGCAAGAGAAGAACGTAATTGCTTATGCTTCAAGGCAATTAAAGGTGCATGAACGTAATTATCCGACCCATGATTTGGAATTGGCTGCGGTAGTGTTTTCCTTAAAGCAATGGAGACACTATCTATATGGGGTTAAGTGTGAAGTATACACGGATCATCGTAGCCTACAGTATGTCTTTACTCAAAAAGATTTGAATTTGAGACAGAGGAGATGGATGGAACTACTGAAGGACTATGATATCACTATCTTGTATCATCCGGGAAAGGCTAATGTTGTGGCAGATGCCTTAAGTAGAAGGGCAGGAAGCATGGGAAGTCTAGCTCACTTGCAAGTTTCTAGACGCCCATTGGATAGAGAAGTTCAGACTCTGGCTAATAACTTTATGAGGCTAGAAGTAAATGAGAAGGGAGGATTTTTTGCCAGTGTGGAGGCAAGATCTTCTTTTCTTGACAAGATCAAGGGAAAACAGTTTGATGATGAGAAACTAAGCCGAATTCGGGATATGGTGTTGCGAGGAGAGGCTAAAGAAGCAATAATGGATGAGGAAGGTGTTTTGAGAATTAAGGGAAGGGTATGTGTGCCCCGTGTTGATGATTTGATCCACACTATTCTTACAGAGGCTCATAGTTCCGGATATTCTATACATCCTGGTGCAACCAAGATGTACCGTGACCTAAAGCAACACTTTTGGTGGAGTAGAATGAAGCGCAACATTGTTGATTTTGTTGCCAAATGTCCAAATTGTCAGCAAGTAAAGTATGAACACCAGAGGCCCGGAGGAGCACTTCAGAGAATGCCCATTCCTGATGGAAGTGGGAGAGAATTGCAATGGACTTCGTGGTTGGTCTTCCAAAGACAATGAGTAAGTATGACTCCATTTGAGTAATCGTTGATAGGTTAACTAAGTCTGCTCACTTCATTCCGGTCAAGGTGACCTACAATGCAGAGAAGTTAGCCAAAATCTATATCTCAGAAATCGTTCGATTGCATGGGGTTCCACTCTCCATCATATCAGATAGAGGTACGCAGTTTACTTTTAAGTTTTGGAGAACATTGCATGCTGAATTAGGTACTAGGTTGGACCTTAGTACTGCATTTCACCCTCAGACCGATGGTCAGTCTGAGCGAACGATTCAAGTGTTGGAGGATATGCTTCGTGCATGTGTGATAGAATTTGGTGGTCATTGGGATAACTTCTTACCCTTAGCGGAGTTTTCATACAATAATAGCTATCACTCAAGTATTGATATGGCTCCATTCGAAGCATTGTATGGGAGGAGATGTAGGTCTCCCATTGGTTGGTTTTATGCATTTGAGGTTAGACCTTGGGGTACTGACCTTTTGAGGGATTCATTGGAGAAAGTGAAATCTATTCAAGAAAAGCTTTTAGCGGCGCAAAGTAGGCAAAAGGAATATGCAGATCGAAAGGTTAGAGACTTGAAATTTATGGAGGGTGAGCAAGTCTTGCTGAAGGTTTCGCCCATGAAAGAGGTGATGCGGTTTGGTAAAAGAGGTAAGCTAAGCCCAAGGTATATTGGTCCATTTGAAGTTCTGAAGCGCGTGGCGGAGGTAGCTTATGAATTAGCCTTGCCCCCAGGACTGTTCGGAGTGCATCCGGTGTTTCATGTGTCTATGTTGAAAAGATACCATGGGGATGGAAACTACATTATCCGTTGGGATTCAGTTTTGCTTGATGAGAATTTGTCTTATGAGGAGGAACCTGTTGCTATTCTAGATAGAGAAGTCCGCAAGTTAAGGTCAAGAGAGATTGCATCCATCAAATTTCAATGGAAGAATCGACCAGTTGAAGAAGCCACTTGGGAGAAGAAGGCAGATATGCAAGAAAGATACCCACACCTATTTACAGATTCAGGTACTCCTTTTCGTCCTTGTTTTTCTTCTTATAATCGTTCGAGGACGAACGATGGATAAATTGGTATCTATTGTAGCGACCTGTTTAGTCGTTTTGAGCAGCAGATTTTATTTCTGGAAAAACTGGCTGAGACGACGGAACCCACGACGGACCGTCGAGGGGGTCTCGTTCCAAAACACTTAGAATTCTGAAATTTGGGTACTGAAATCGACTCTCTGAACTTCGTGACGACATGGCAGGACGGACCGTCGTGGGAACGACGGACCGTCACAGACACTTCAAGGAATTGAGTCTCTGAACTCTGTGATGGACCGTCACAGACTATTCCTGCTATAATTATAAATTTAGTGGGTTAATGTTAATAATTTAACTACTTGAGGGTTAAAAGAGATAACCTTGAATTAATTAGTGGGTTACTTTTGTCATCTTTTATACTTAATTATATGCTAATTAGGGTAAAAGAAAAAAGGGTTTGAATAAGAAAAATAGAAAGAACAGAGAGAGGGAGAGGAACGATCGAGAGAGAGGAGAAACGAAGAAGAAAGCACAGATTTTGAGGATTAGCTTGCTTGATCACAATTCTTCGGTGGAGGTAGGTTATGGTTTTTATGCTATTCATAGTAAAATCTTAATAGCGAATGATATGTATTGGGTAGTGTTGTAAACCCTTCTATATGCTTAATTGTGTGCTTGCATGAATGTGATTATATAATTGTGATGAATAAGCATGATGAGTCTATTGAATCTCTAATCCTAAATTTACCTTGTTAATGATGATGCCTTGGTATAAAAGAAGGCTTGATGAACTAAAGTAATGAAATTGATGATGCCTTGGTATAAAAGAAGGCTTGATGAACTAAAGTAATGAGATTGATGATGCCTTGGTATAAGAGAAGGCTTGATGAACTAAAGTAATGAGATTGATGATGCCTTGGTATAAAAGAAGGCTTGATGAATTAATAGAATGAGATTAGTGGAGCGGGTGTCAGGAACCGACACGTAGAATTAGGGGATCGGGTGTCACGAACCGACACGTAGAATTAGGGGATCGGAGTGTCACGTACCGACACAAGAGGAATAAAGATAACGAATCTTGAAAGATGTTATATACTCAATTTAATGAACCTAATTCCCAAATGAGTATGATGGGGAGGCGTGAGTTCTCATTGATGTGCTTGGTGTTGTGACCAAGGGTTATGGTAATTGTAAATGCCGCATGTTGAGTATTGTAGTTGATTTTATGATATTATCTGATATATACTGTTTTCTATTTTGAGTTGGCCGATGATATCTACTCAGTACTTGTGTTTGTACTTACCCCTACTTGTATGTTTCTTTCTTTGTTATTTGTGGAGTGCCGCAAACGTACCGTCGTCTTCAACTCAACCGCAACTCTAGCCAATCTTCATTATACCGGATTTCAGGGTGAGCTAACGCTTCTAGCTTGGACTGGATCTTCTTCTTCATGTCTTGATGCCTAGAACTTCCGGCATGGACTAGCTTTTTACTTATTTTAGCTTCTTAGATACTCTTACATTAGTAATTTTAGGATATATGTTCTTGTGATGATGACTTCCGGATTTTGGGGATAATGATAAGTTTTGAGATTTAGAAGTTGATTAATGATTTTGTTAACGAGTTTTAAGTCTTCCGCATTGTTTTCTATTTATTATGTTTGAAATGTTGAGGTTTATATTGGTTGGTTCGCTCACATAGGAGGATAAATGTGGGTGCCACTCACGACACGTTTTGGGTCGTGACAGTTTTGTTGTTGAGCTACGTGCTATGTAAACTGTGAGCTATTAGGTTGGGTTGATTTTACTACAGTTGTAGTTGTGGAGGTTTTATTGGGGGTCGTAGGAGTACCCGTATTTCATCCCCTTAGCTTGTTTTTAGAGGTTAACTTTCTGAGTACCGTGTGGTTTGGGACTCACCCCTTGCTTTTACAAATTTTTGTAGGTTATCAGCCTAGATTTTTGTTGTACTTGTTATTCTCTTCTTTTGCGAGGCTTTTTGGAGATTGGTGAGGTAGCTATTTCCATCTCAGTAGACTTTCGTCTCCATAATTATGATCTTGTTCTATTCTAGAAACAAGTTCATTTGAGATGAGTTTTTCTTTTGAATGAATTGTAATACTTTAGAGGCTTGTACACGTGACTACCAGGTTTTGGGGTTTTTATTAAACTACTTATATTTTATTTCCACACTTCATTTTAATGGTTGAGTTTTAGGCTAACTAGTCTTGGTGGGATAAGACGAGTGCCATCACGCCCATTTTTGAGTCGTGACACATAGTATCTTTATATTGCAACTGTTCGTACAAAATGTCACCTTAAGTACTCTATGGAAATAGTTCCACCAATTATTTTCCCTCAATTATTTCACTCCACTTATTTTACTACACCAGCCAAAAGATTTTTTTAAGAAAAATTAAATGTAAAAGTAAAATAAAAGAGACTCATTTTTAGTCAAAACATTGATCTCTAGTATTCAAAAGAGACTAATATCTAATCCAAACTGTTCATCTCTAGTATTCGATCTCATCCTTACATCTCTTTTAAAAATCAACAATATAGATAAAAACTATTGGTTTACCTATTTTAATCTACCAAGGGTAAAATCCTTAAAAAATTCACTCCCCACCCTTCACCATAGCAGCGTAGCAGCGCCCGCTCTCTCTTCTCCTCCCCTCCTCATCACTGCTTCCCTTCTCTCCCCTGACAAGATAGAACAGCCAGAAGCTCCAGCGAGCAGGCGACATCGACGTAAATAATAAGCTCAGGGAGCGAGCTCAAGGCAACGTCGCCTCTTTCTCACTTTTGGAAAAAAGAAGAGAACAACAACACCAGAAGCCTTCGATATCCCTAGTGCATCCCTTCATTGTTTTCTGTTTTTTACCAGCTCCGGAGATGACAAACAGCAGCACGGAGATGGCCAGCGTCTGGTATTCTCTTTTCCATTCTCCGACCAGTGAGCTACGAGAAAGAAGCTTCGACGCAACCGCCTTCTTCTTTAGAGAGTCGATTTCTATCACATGAGTAGCGATAGTTCTATCCTAATTTTTAGCTGAGTTTAATTTGGTTGTCAAAGTTTGTTGTTTAAACTATTTTGGAAGTAGAATAAAAAATTCCCCCATTAGCATGTTTTTTTCATAAGTATATAATTTTTTCAATGGGCTTTTTTGTTTGTTTGTGGTTGTTTAGATTTGAAGGAAGTTGCATCACTGATTGAACGTGGAGCATATACAAGTTAAGTGCAGAAGATATAGAGACTATGAGATTGACCATGAAACTCAGGAGCAAACTAAAGGCTTCAATACTTTCTACTTTTTTACCTTATTTTGTGAACTTGAATGAATGCCAATTCTTGAACATTCTATGATTATTTTATGTTTAGGCTTGATTTTTGTGAACATCAATGTATGTTAACTATTGAATTGTAAATAGAGATCATGTTTACTTATCTCTAATATATGGACACGACTAGTTAAAGTACATATTGATTTCATATTTTCTATCATTATATTATAGTTTACCATTTAAAAAGTATATTAAAATAGCTTAATAACATTGTTGCAATAGTTTAGAAGTAATGTTGTAATAGAATAGACCATGTTGTATAATAAAAATTTTACTATAGGTCTTTTGCAACGGTTCACAAGTGTTGCAGAAACGCACAATGGTGTCGTCCTAGACTGAAGATTAATTGTTTATATAGATAGTGTGTTGCAACTAAACTAATTAAACATAGAAAGTTTTTAAAATGATAAATAAGTTGAAATGGTTAATATAGTATTGAAATTGAGTTAAAACTAAACTAATTAGACTTAGAATGTTTTTAAGTTGGTTAATAAATTATAGTGGTGAATATATTATTGGAATTAAGATAAAACTATACTAATTAGACTTAGAAAATTTTAAGTTGTTTATGATTTAAATTGGTGAATAAAGGTTCGGAATTACGTTAAAACTAAACTAATTAGACGTAGAAACTTGGTTAAGTTCTTCAAATAAACTAACGTGATTTAGTTGGTCAATATAGAGTTAGAATTATGTTATTACTAAACTAATTACACATATAAATTTGCTAAGTTCTTCAAATAAAGTAATGTGATTTAGTTAGTCAATATAGTGTTGGAATAAAGTTAAAACTAAACTAATTATACATAGAATGTTTTAAAGTTGTCTAATAAGTTTACTGGTGAATAAAGTGTTGGAATTAAGTTAAAACTAAACTGATTAGACTTAGAAAGTTGTTAAATTATCTAATAAGTTTAATTGATGAAGAAAGTAATGGAATTAAGTTAAAACTAAACATATTAGACTTAGAAAGTTGTTAAGTTCATCAAATAAGATAATGTGATTTAGTTGGGTAATATAGTGTTGGAATTAAGTTAAAACTAAACTAATAAGACTGAGAAAGCTGTTAAGTTTTTTAATAAGTTAAATTGATGAATATCTTATTTGAATTAAGTTTAAACTAAACTAATTAGACTTAGAAAGTTGTTAATTTGTTTAATAAGTTAAATTGGTGAATAAAGTTTTGGAATAAAGTTAAAACTAAACTAATTACACGTAGAAAGTTGGTTATGTTCTTCAAATAAGCTAATGTGGTTTAGTTGGTCACTATAGTGTTATAATTAAGTTAGACTATGTAATTATAATTAGAAAGTTGTTAAGTTGGTTAATAAGTTAAATTGGTGAATGTGGTGTTGGAATTAATATAAAACTAAACTAAGTAGACTTAGAAAGTTGTTATGTTGGTTCATAAGTTAAATTGGTACATAAAGTGTTAGAATAAAGCTAAAACAAAACTAATTAGACTTAGATAGTTTTTAAGTTGGTTAATAAGTTAAACTAGTGAATGTATTATTGGAATTAAGTTACAACTAAACTAATTAGACTTAGAAAGTTGTTAATATGTTAAATAAATTAAATTGGTGAATATAGTGTTACAATTAAGTTAAAACTAAACTAATTAGACTTAGAAAGTTGTTGTGTTGGTTAATAAGTTAAATTTGTGAATATGTTATTGGAATTGACTTAAAACAAACCTAATTAGACTTAGAAAGTTGTTAAGTTATTTAATAAGTTAAATTGGTAAATATAGTATTAGAATTCAGTTAAAACTAAACGAATTAGACATAGAAAGTTGCTAAGTTGTGTAATAAGTTATATTGGTGAATATAGTGTTGGAATTAAGTTAAAACTAAACTAATTAGACTTAGAAAGTTGTTAAGTTTGTTAGTAAGTTAAATTGTTAAATATAGTGTTAGAATTAAGTTAAAACTAATCTAATTTGACTTAGAAAGTTGTTATGTTGTATAATAAGTTAAATTGGTTACTATAATGTTGGAATTAAGTTCAAACTAAGCTAATTTCACTTAGAAAGTTGTTAATTTGGTTAATAAGTTAAATTGGTGAATATTGTGTTAGGATTAAGTTAAAACTAAACTAATTTGACTAAGAAAGTTGACAAGTTTGTTAATAAGTTAAATTGGTGAATAAATTATTGGAAATAAGTTAAAGCTAAACAAATTAAACATAAAAAATTGATAAGTTATTTAATATTGAATATATTTTTGGAATTAAGTTAAAACTAAAATAATTAGACTTGGAAATTTGTTAATTTGGTTAAAAAGTGAAATTGGTAAATATAGTGTTGGAATTAAGATAAAACTAAAATAATTAGACTTAGAAAGTTGTTAAGTTTGTATATAAGTTAAATTCGTTAATATAGTGTTGGAATTATGTAACGACCTGTTTAGTCGGTTCGAGCAGATGAACTATTTTTGCTAAAAACTGACTGGGTCGACGGATCACGCGACGGACCGTCATGGTCACGACGGACCGTGATGGACTCCGTCGTCCCATACTTGTGTAGTTTCTTCTGTTGCTCTCCTCATTACCCTCGACGACAGGTAGGACGAACCGTCACTGGCACGACGGTCCGTCGAGCGTCTCCGTTCCAAAACACTTCAACTCTAAAAATCTGGATACTGGGAGCAACTCTCTGAACTCCGCGACGGAACTGCAGCACGGACCGTCATAGACACGATGGACCGTCACAAGCTGCGTAACCCCGACTGGGTCGGAGTTCTGCTAAAGGTTTTATAAGGGGTGTTTTGGACTATTTATGATTATAATTATGGAATTAGTGGGGTAAGTTTAATAATTTATTTACTTGGGGGTTAAAGAAGTTAATAAAGGAAATAAATAGTGGGTTACTTTTATCATCTTTTATAATTGATTATATGATAATTAGGGTAAAAGAAAAAGAATCTGGAGAAGAAAAATAAAAAGAACAGAGAGGGAGCACGAGCGAGAAAGAGAGAACGAAGAGGCAAGCAAAGGCATTGGGAAGGTAGCTTGCTTGATCATGATTCTTTGGTGGAGGTAGGTTATGGTTTATTTCTATGTGATAGATAAACTCTAAATAGCGATCGATATGTATTGGGTGGTATTGTAAAGTCTTCTATATGCTTGATTGTGTGTTTGTATGTGGTGATTATGTAATTGTGGTGGTAAGAATGATGAGACTGTTGAATCATCAATCTTAACTCCTCTATATTAAGATGGCGCCATGACATAAAGAAGGCTTGGTGAACTAAAATAATGAGATAAATGGATCGGAGTGTCACGTACCGACACGGTAGTATTAGGGAATCGAGTGTCACGTTTCGACACGGTAGTATTAGGGGATCAGAGTGTCACGTTCCGATATGGTAGTATTAGGGGATCGGAGTGTCACGTTCCGACACAGTAGTATTAGGGGATCGGAGTGTCACATTCCGACACGGTAGCATTAGGGGATTGGAGTGTCACGTTCCGACACGATAATGATAAAGAGAATGAATCCTGAATTATGTTAATTTACTCAAATTCAAAGAACCTATTTCCTAAATGAGTATGGTGTGGAGGCTTGAGTCCTCATAGGTGTGCTTGGTATTGTTGTCAATGGTTCTTATACTTGTTGATTGTCACCTGTTAAGCATTATGGTTGATTTTATATTATTATTCAGTATATATTGTTTTCTATTTTGAGTTGGCCGATGATACCTACTCAGTACGTGTTCCTTGTACTGACCCCTACTTTTAATTTTCTTCTTTGTTATTTGTGGAGTGCAGCAAGCGTGCCATCGACTTCGACTCGTCCTCAACTCTAGCCAGTCTTCAGCATATCAGATTTCAGGGTGAGCTATTATTCCTAGCTCGTGCTGGATTCTCACCTTCACATCGTGATGTCTTGAAGTTCGGACATGGCCCATCTTTTTACTATTTTTAGCTTCTTAAATATTCTTTTATTTAGAAATTTGAGGATAGATGTTCTTGGTGTGATGACTTCCAGATTTTGGGAATAATAAGTATTTAACATTAGAAGTTTATTTAATTGATTTCGTTAATGAGTTTTGGATCTTTCGCATTATTTTTACTAGTTATAAATGTTTTACTGGTAAATATTGGGGTTTAGATTTGTTGGTTCGCTCATCTAGGAGAATAAGTGTGGGTTTCACTCGCGGATCGTTTTGGGTTGTGACAAACTTGGTATCAGAGCGTTAGGTTCGTTGGTCTCATCACACAAGAACGAGTCTAGTAGAGTCTTGAGGAACGGTAGGGGGACGCCCTTACTTTTCTTCGAGAGGCTATAGGACTTTAGGAAAATTCCATTCTTTCCTTCTTTCGTGCTATTAATTGGATCCAATTGGTATCTAGGTGATACAAATTGGTATCTGACATCCTCGCTCTATTTCGCAGATGGTTAGAACTAGAGCAACAACTGTGCCAACACCAACACCGGCAAGACAGGGTGCGTCTGAGCCAAACATTGGGGCTGTAGCTCGAGGATGAGCAGTGGCAAGAGGCAGTGGTAGAGGTCGCAGGAGGACGATCTCTAGAGGTAGAGTACAAACACCTGGTCCAGCTAGTAATAGGGCGGTGAATCCTCCACCGACTGATGAGGTAGTAAGAGAGGGTGAGGAAGGGGAAAATGAATAGGTGCAAGATGAGGAATTACCACCCCAACCTACCCCATAGATGATCAACCAGGTTCTTACTTATCTTAGCGGGTTATCTGATCGGGGCTAGACACCTCTAGTGTTTCCTGTACCAGCACCTCAGGTTCCGGGAGTGCAACATGCAGCTGCTGTGGCTCCCCGCATGGATGCCTCATTGGAAGTAGGCACGTTTCCTCGATTGACTACAGGTTCTGTAATTACGAGTGATCAGCATGAACATTTAACTAAATTCTTAAAGTTGAAACCTCCAGTCTTCAACGGTGTTGAATCTGAGGATGCCTATGATTTTCTGGTTGATTGTCATGAGCTGCTAAATAAGATGGACATAGTAGAATGATTCGGTGTTGAGTTTGTGACCTACCAGTTTCAGGTGAATGCCAAAATGTGGTGGAGGTCGTATGTTGAGTATCAACCAGCACAGGCACCACCTATGACCTGGGCATCATTCTCTAGCTTATTTATGGAGTAGTATATACCCCGGACTTTGAGAGACAAGAGGAGAGATGAGTTTCTGAGCCTACAGCAAAGAAGGATGTTTGTTGCCGCTTATGAGGCCAAATTTCGTGCTCTATCCAGGTATGCCACCCAGCTTTGCATCAGTCCACAAGAGCGGATTCGCCGCTTTGTGAAAGGATTGAGGTCAGATTTGCAGATCCCAGCCTTACAGGTAGCTGCTGCAACAAAATCCTTTTAGGAAGTGGTTGACTTTGTGATAGAGGTGGAGGGGGTGAAGCTAGACAACTTCACCATGGCGTCGACCTCTAAGAAGTTCCGTACGGGAGGTGAGTTTAGTGGTTTTTACTCCAGAGTGCAGAGTTCACGAGGTAACCCAGACCGACCTATTCAGTCTTCACTACAGGCTGTAGCGGGGGGTCCATCGCAGACAAGTCAACATTTCCTTGAGTTTGGAGGTTATCCCCAGACTTCATCATTCTCACAGAGACCTATGCTAGACTCCAGAGATTGTTATGGATGTGGAAAGACTTGACATATTAGGAGGTATTGTCCAAAACAGAGTTACAGACCCCCAATAATTAGAGGTAGAGGTGGTCATGGGAGAGGCCACCATTCTGAAGGACGTGGTGGCCAAGGTAATGGTGGTCACCAAATCAGCCGGGGTGGTGGGCAAGTTAGAACTACTGCAGCACAACAGGGTAGGGGCAACGGGCAGACAGGTGACAGGGCCCATTGTTATGCTTTCCCCGGGAGGTCTGATGTAGAGACATCTGATGCTGTAATCACAGGTAATCTTTTGGTTTGTGATTGCATGGCTTCTGTATTATTTGATCCTGGATCCACATTTTCATATGTATCTTCCTCATTTGCTACTGGTCTTTATTTACATAGTGATTTGCTTGATATGCCAATTTGTGTCTCTACTCTTGTGGGTGAGTCTGTGATAGTTGATAAGGTGTATAGCTCTTGTCTTGTGGCTTTTGTGGGGAGCAATACTCATGTAGATTTGATTATTCTAGAGATGGTTGATTTTGATGTAATTCTGGGTATGACTTGGCTTTCTCCAAATTTTGCAATCTTAGATTTTAATGCTAAAACTGTGACATTGGCCAAGCCTGGGACTGATCCGCTAGTGTGGGAGGGTGAATATATTTCCACCCCAGTTCGTATTATCTCTTTTCTTCGTGCAAAGAGGATGGTTAGTAAGGGGTTTTTAGCTTTCTTGGCCCATCTCAGGCTGATATTTCCAAAGTACCTTCGATTGAGTCTTTTTCGATAGTCCGTGAGTTTCTGTATGTGTTTCCTGCAGACCTTCTTGGTATGTCACCAGATAGGGATCTTGATTTTTGTATTGATCTGGAGCCGGGTACTCGCCCCATTTCCATACCCCCTTATAGAATGACCCCAGTTGAGTTAAGGGAGTTAAAGGCCCAACTTCATGAGTGTCACGAACCAAAACGAGCTGCGAGTGGCACGCACACTTATCCTCCTATGTGAGCGAACCAACAAATCTAAACCCCAACATTTACCAATATTTCAACCATAGTGAACAAAATATAATGCGGAAGACTCAAAACTCATTAACGAAAATCAATTAAATAACTTCTAAAACTCAATACTTATTATTCCCAAAATCTGGAAGTCATCACATCAAGAACATCTATCCTCAAATTTCTAAATCTAAGAGTATTAAGAAGATAAAATAAGTAAAAAGATGGTCCATGTCCGAACTTCAAGACATCAAGACGCGAAGGAGTGAATCCAGCACGAGCTAGGAATAATAGCTCACCCTGAATTCTGATATGCTGGAGACTGGCTAGAGTTGAGGGCGAGTCGAAGACGATGGCACACTTGCTGCACTCCACAAAATAACAAAGAAGAAAATACAAGTAGGGGTCAGTAAAAAGGAACAAGTACTGAGTAGGTATCATCGGCCAACTCAGAATAGAAAGCAATATATACTGAATAATAATATAAAATCAACCATAAAACTCAACAGGTAAAAATCAACAAGTATAAGAACCATTGACAACAACACCAAGCACACCTATGAGGACTCAAGCCTCCACACCATACTCATTTGGAAATTAGGTTCTTTGAATTTTGAGTTCATTAACCTAATTCAAGATTCATTCCCTCCAATATTACCGTGTCGGAAAGTGACACTCGTATCCCCTAATACTACGTGTTGGAACATGACACTCCGATCCCCTAATACTACGTGTCAAAACGTGACACCCGATCCCCTAATACTACGTGTCGAAACGTGACACCCGATCCCCTAATACTACGTGTCGGAACGTAACACTCCGATCCACTAATCTCATTAATTTGTTTCATCAAGTCTTCGTTATGCCAAGGCGTCATCTTAACAGAGAAGATTCAAGATTAAAGATTCAACAGTATCAACATTCTAATCCACCACAATTACACAATTAAAACATACAAACCCACAATTAAGCATATAGAATACTTTACGATATCACCCAATACATATCAATCTCTATTAAGAGTTTACTATGAAATATCATAAACCATAACCTACCTCCACCGAAAAATCGTGATCAAACAAGATACTTCCCAATGCCTTTGCTTTCCTCTTCGCTACTCCCTTTTCTCGCTCGTTCTCCCTCTCCCTGTTCTTTTTATTTTTCCTCTCCAAATTCTTTTTCTTTTACCCTAGTTATCATATAATTCATTATGATATAAGTAACCCATTATATATTTCAAGGTTATCTCCTTTAACCCCCAAGTAAATAAATTATTAAACTTACCCACTAATTTCATACAGTTTGGCATGAATAGTCCAAAACACCCCTTTAAAACTTTTAGCAGAAATCCGACCAAGTCAGGGTTACGCAACTCGTGATGGCCCGTCATACCTGCGACGGTCCGTCCTGTAGGTTCGTCACAAAGTTCAGAGAGTCAAATTCATTAACGAGTTTTGTGACGGTCCGTCGTATCTAGACGGTCCGTGCTGCAGTTCCGTCGCGGAGTTCAGAGAGTCGCTGCCAGTACCCAGATTTTCAGAGTTGGAGTGTTTTGGAACGGAGGCCCTCGACGGACCGTTGTGCTTATGACGGTTCGTCCCACCTGTTGTCAAGGGTAATGAAGGGAGCCACAGGAAAAATTTCACAAGTATGGGACGACGGAGTCCATCACGGTCCATCGTGACCATGATGGTCCGTCGCGTGATCCGTCGATCCAGTCAGTTTTTATGACAAATGATTCTACTGCTCGAAATGACTAAACAGGTTGTTACAATAGATACCAATTTACCCATCGTTCGTCCTCGAATGATCAAGACAAGAAAAACAAGGGCGAGAAAGAGTACCTGAATCTGTAAAAAGATGTGGATATCTTTCTTGCATATCAGCCTCATTCTCCCAAGTGGACTCTTCAATTGGCCGATTCTTCCATCGAACCTTGATAGATGCAATCTCCTTTGATCTCAACTTGCGGACCTCTCAACCTAAAATAGCAACGGGCTCCTCCTCATAAGACAAATTCTCATCAAGGAGAACTGAATCCCAGCGAATATTGTAGTTTCCATCCCCATGGTATTTTTTCAGCATAGACAAATGAAATATCGGGTGCACTCCTGACAGTCCTGGAGGCAAGGCTAATTCATAAGCTACCTCCCCCACGCGCTTCAGAACTTCAAATGGATCAATATACCTCGGACTAAGCTTACCTCGCTTACCAAACCGCATCACACCCTTCATGGGTGAAACCTTCAGCAAGACTTGTTCACCCTCCATAAAATCCAAGTCCCTAACCCTTCGATCTGCATATTCTTTCTACCTGTTCTGAGCTGCTAGAAGCTTTTCCTGAATGAATTTTACTTTATCTAACGATTCCCTCAGAAGATCGGTACCCCATGGTCTCACCTCAAATGCATCAAACCAACCAATGGGAGACGTACATCTCCTCACATACAGTGCCTCAAATAGGGCCATATCAATACTTGAGTGATAGCTAATATTATATGAGAACTCTGCTAAGGGTAAGAAGTTATCCCAATGACCACCAAATTCTATCATACATGCAAGAAGCATATCTTCCAACACGTGAATCGTTCGCTCAGACTGACCATCGGTCTGAGGGTGAAATGCAGTACTAAGATCCAACCTAGTACCTAATTCAGCATGCAATGTTCTCCAAAACAAAGAAGTAAACTGCGTACCTCTATCTGATATGATGGAAAGTGGAACTCCATGCAATCGAATGATTTCTGAGATATAGAGTTTGGCTAACTTCTCTGCATTGTAAGTCATCTTGACCGGAATGAAGTGAGCAGACTTAGTTAACCTATCAACAATTACGCAAATGGAGTCATACTTACCCAAGGTCTTTGGAAGACCAACTACAAAATCCATTGCAATTCTCTCCAACTTCCATTCAGGAATGGGCATTCTCTGAAGTGTCCCTCCAGGCCTTTGGTGTTCATACTTTACCTGCTGACAATTCGGGCATTGGGCAACAACATCCACAATGTCACGCTTCATCCTACTCCACCAGAAATGTTGTTTTAGGTCACGATACATCTTGGTTGCACCAGGATGTATAGAATACCTTGAACTATGAGCCTCTGTAAGAATAGTGTGAATCAAATCATCGACGCGGGGCACACATACCCTTCCCTTAATTCTCAAAACGCCTTCCTCATTAATTTTTGCTTCTTTAGACTCTCCTCCCAATACCATATCTCGAATCCGGATCAATTTCTCATCAGTAAACTGCTTTTCCTTAATCTTGTCAAGAAAGGAAAATCTTGCCTCCACACAGGCCAAAAATCCTCCCTTCTCCAGTACTTCCAACCTCATAAAGTCATTAGCCAGAGTCTGAACCTCTCTAGCCAATGGGCGTCTAGAAACCTGCAAGTGCGCTAGACTTCCCATGCTCTCGTCCTTTCTACTTAAAGCATCTGCCACAACATTAGCTTTTCCTGGGTGATACAAGATAGTAATATCATAGTCCTTCAGTAGTTCCATCTACCTCCTCTGTCTCAAATTCAAATCTTTCTAAGTAAAGACATACTGTAAACTACGATGATCTGTATAGACATCACACTTAACCCCATATAGATAATGTCTCCATTGCTTTAATGAAAACACTACTGCAGCCAACTCCAAATCATGGGTCGGATAGTTGCGTTCATGCACCTTTAGTTTCCTCGAAGCATAAACAATTACATTCTTCTCCTGCATTAGCACTGCACCCAAACCAGAATAAGATGCATCACAGTAAACAATGAAATTCTTACCTTCCACTGACAAGGTAAGAATTGGTGCAGTAGTCAACAAGGTCTTGAGGTTCTGGAAGCTTTCTTCACATTCGTCCGACCACACAAATTGAACATTCTGCTTAGTCAAATTTGTCAGTTGGGAAGCAACAGAAGATAATCCCTTGACAAATCGATGGTAGTAGCTAGCTAAACCAACAAAGCTCCTTACCTCTGTAACATTAGTAGGTCTTACCCAATTCTTCACTACTTCAATCTTAGATGGATCCAGCGTCACTCCATCCTTGGAAACCACGTGCCCCAAGAAGGACACTGAATCTAGCTAAAACTCACACTTGGAGAATTTGGCATAAAGCCTTTTCCCCCTCAACAATTCCAATACAATTTTCAAATGCTCCTCATGTTCTTTCCTGCTCTTTGAGTATATCAGTATATCATCAATAAATACGATAACAAAGTGATCCAGATATGGCTTAAAAATCCCGTTCACCAGGATCATGAAAGCAGCAGGGGCATTCGTAAGCCCAAAAGACACTACTAAGAATTCATAATGACCATACTTTGTTCGAAAAGCAGTCTTTGGCACATCTGCTGCCCGTATTTTCAATTGATGATAACCAGATCTCAAATCGATTTTTGAGAAGGTACAAGCACCTTGTAACTGATCGAACAAGTCATCAATGCGAGGATGAGGATACTTGTTCTTAATATTTACCTTATTCAGTTGCCTGTAGTCTATGCACATCCGAAAACTTCCATCCTTTTTCTTCACAAATAATACTACGTGTCGGGATCGAAGTGTCACGTTCCGACACGGTAGTATTAGGGGATCGAAGTGTCACGTTCCAACACGGAAGTATTAGGGGATCGGAGTGTCACGTTCCGACACGGTAGTATTAGGGGATCGGAGTGTCACGTTCCAACACGGTAGCATTAGGGAATCGGAGTGTCACGTTCTGACACGATAATGATAAAGAGAATGAATCTTGAATTATGTTAATTTACTCAAATTCCAAGAACCTATTTCCCAAATGAGTATGGTGTGGAGGCTTAAGTCCTCATAGGTGTGCTTGGTGTTGTTGTCAATGGTTCTTATACTTGTTGATTGTCACCTGTTAAGTATTTTGGTTGATTTTATGTTATTATTCAGTATATATTGTTTTCTATTTTGAGTTGGCCGATGGTACTTACTCAGTACGTGTTCCTTGTACTGACCCCTACTTGTAATTTTCTTCTTTGTTATTTGTGGAGTGCAGCAAGCGTGCCATCGACTTCGACTCGTCCTCAACTCTAGCCAGTCTTCAGCACATCAGATTTCAGGGTGAGCTATTATTCCTAGCTCGTGCTGGATTCTCTCCTTCACGTCGTGATGTCTTGAAGTTCGGACATGGACCATCTTTTTACTATTTTTAGCTTCTTAAATACTCTTAGATTTAGAAATTCTAGGATAGATGTTCTTGGTGTGATGACTTCAAGATTTTTGGAATAATAAGTATTTAACTTTAGAAGTTTATTTAATTGATTTTGTTAATGAGTTTTGGATCTTTCACATTATTTTTACTATTTATAAATGTTTTACTAGTAAATGTTGGGGTTTAGATTTGTTGGTTTGCTCACCTAGGAGAATAAGTGTGGGTGCCGCTCGCGGCTCGTGTTGGGTCGTGACAAATTAAGTTAAAACTTAACTAATAAGACTTAGAAAATTGTTAAGTTGTCTAATACGTTAAATCTATGAATATTGTGTCCTAATTAAGTTAAAACTAAACTAATTTGACTTAGAAAGTTGTTAAATTCTTGAGATAAGTTAATGTGATTTAGTTGGTTCATATAGAGTTGAAATTAAGTTAAAACTAAACTAATTAGATTTAGAAAGTCGTTAAGTTGTCTAATAAGTTAAAGTGATGAATAAATTTATGGAATTAATGTAAAACTAAACAAATTAGACTTAGAAAGTTGTTAAGTTCTTCAAATGAGCTAATGTGATATTGTTGGAATTAAGTTAAAATTAACACTACTAGAAAACATTACTGTAACAACAATTATTTAGCAACAACCGAATATGTGTTGCAATAGATACTATTTCACTAAGGTTATAGACTTTACATTAGACAACTGGACTTAATTAAACACTTTGAGAATTAAATCGTTGCATTAGTAGTGCAACTGTTGCCATAGTATCGTTATATTGCACCTGTTTGTACAAAATGTCGCCTTATGTACTCTATGGGAACAGTTCCGCCAATTATTTTTCCTCAATTATTTCACTCCACTTATTTCACTACACCAGCCAAAAGATTTATAAAAAAATAATTGTAAAAGTAAAATAAAAGAGACTCATTTTTAATCCAAATTTTTGATCTCTAGTACTCAAAAGAGACACATTTTTAATCCAAACAGTTGATCTCTAGTATTCAATCTCAGCCTTACATCTCTTTTAAAAATCAACAATATAGATCAAAACAATTGGTTTACCTATTTTAATCTACCAAGGGAAAACCCCTTAAAAACGTAGCGGCGCCCGCTCTCTCTTCTCCTCCCTTCCTCATCGCTGCTTCCCTTCTCTCCCCCCAACGAGAAAGAACAGCCAAAAGCTCCAGCAAGCAGGCTCCATCGACGGAAATAACAAGCTCCAGAGAGGGAGCTCAAGGCAACGTCGCCTCTTTCTATCTTTTGGAAAAGACGAGAGAACAACAACACCAGCAACCAGCGATATCCCTAGCACATCCCTCCATTCTTTTCTCTTTTCTAGCAGCTCCGGAGATGACCAATAGCAGCACGGAGATGGCCAGCGTCTGGTATTCTCTTTTCCATTCTGTGATTAGTGAGTTACGAGAACGAAGCTCCGACGCAACCGCCTTCTTCTTTAGAGAGTCGATTTCTATCACATGAGTAGCGATAGTTCTATCCTAATTTTTAGCTGAGATTAATTTGGTGGTCAAAGTTATGTTGTTTAAACTATTTTGGTAGTAAAATGAAAAAATCCCCTTTTAGCAAGTTTTTTTTCCAAGTATATATATTTTTAATGTGCTTTTTGGTTTGTTTGTGGTTGTTTAGATTTGAAGGAAGTTGCATCACTGATTGAACGTGGAGCATATTCAAGTGAAGTGCAGAAGATATAGAGGCTATGCGATTGACCATGAAACTCTGGAGCAAACCAAAGGCTTCAGTACTTTCTACTTTTTTACCTAATTTTGTAAACTTGAATGAATGCCAATTCCTGAACTTTCTAGGATTATTTTATGTTTAGGCTTAATTTTGTGAACATCAATGTATGTTAACTCTTGAATTGTAAATAGAGACTTATCTTTAATATATGGATAGGACTAGTTGAAGTACATATTGATTTCATATTTCTATCATTATATTATAGTGTCACGACCCAAAATGATTCGTGAGTGGCACCCACACTTACCTCCTTAGGTGGGCGAACCTACACATCTAAACCCCAACATATACCAACAGTTCAACTATAAATAATATAAATAATGCGGAAGCTCCAAAAGATACTAAGCAACCAATATAAATAAGTTTCTAAAGTTTAATACCTATCATCCCAAAATCTAATAGTCATCATATCAAGGACATCTAATCTCCAATACTAAGTCTAAGAATATCAAATACACTAAAATAAAATAATAAAACGGTATGTGTCCGAATGTAATAGGACATCATGTCATGACCGAGAGAATCCAACACGAGCTTGAATGGATGCTCACCCTGGAACTTGATATGCGGAAGGCTGGCTAGAACTGAGGGAAATCAGAAGTCTTAGGTACACTCGTTGCATTTCATAAAAGGAAAACAAGTAGGGCTCAGTACGACGCAACATGTACTGAGTAAGTGTCATCGGTCAACCCAAAATAGTAAGTAATACACAAATAATAATAGTATGAACTCAACTATAGCACTTAACATGTGATAAGCAACAAACAACATGGACAAGTGTCAATAACAATAAAGTAAGAATAAGTCAATGATATCAAGATCACACATGAGGACTCATTCCTCCAAACCAAACCATTGTGGGAGTTGAGTTCTTTGAGATTGAGTATCTTCCATTAATTCAACATGTTTTTCCTTTAATATTATCGTGTCGGAACGTGACACTCCGATCCAAGAATACAAGGTCGGAACGTGACAGTCCGATCCAAGAATACCGTGTCGGAACGTGACACTCCGATCCAAGAATACCATGTCAGAACGTGACACTCCGATCCAAAAATACCGTGTCGGAACGTGACACTCCAATCCAAAAATACTGTGTCGGAACGTGACACTCCGATCAAAAAATACTATTAATTTATCCTTTATTATCATCGCTTCCAATTCATTGTTATATTATTTTCATCAAGCCTTCTTTATTCAAGGCATCACTTAGATAGATAGGATTAGAGAATATAAATTCTACGGTCTCAGGATTTCAGACCAATCACAAACCACACAACCAAATCACACAATCATACAGCAAGGTACAAAGAGAACTTCACAATATCATTCAAGGCATATCAATCACTATTAAGAGTTTACTATCAAATAGCATAAAACATATCCTACCTCCACCGAAGAATCAAAGTCAAGAAACTAGTCCTTCAATGCCTTTCCTTTCCTTATTTCCTCCGAAATTCTCCAATCTATCAAGTATATATATATATAAGGTGTAAGTTCACAAGGCCATAAACACTTCGATTATTCTGTGTCTAGCCTATACTCATAAACTAACCTAATTCTATAATCAATCTCTTAAAGTTTAAGCCTAATGATAAGTCTTAATTCCTCCAATTACCACAAATTTAATGAAATTTAAACATTATGATACACCAAATATTTAATTACCTATCTCAATATATTCATACGTAATTAATAACCTTAGATAAAAATTAATACCTGATTTTTTAAGCATACAGTAATGAGACCAGCGCCGGTCAACATTGAATTATGCACTCATACGTGTACTATATGACCAAAGGCCTCAACTTACATGTTACCTCCATATTATATATATAATAATATTATTTCTAATAATTACCATTGGCTCCAGCAATCCTTCTTTCTTTTCCAATATCATTAAATTCAACCACCAACACTTACACCATTATACCATTCTTATCTAATTATAGAATCAATAGAACCCCTGATAATTGACAAGTTACCGACAATATTATAAATGGAAAAATAAAATTCCGCCAACACCGTAATCGATCCACACCCCAACAACACTATTTCCTATGATCAACTAATGGATTATGTTTATTAATAATTAATACTCATGTGTACAAACACTATGAAAGGTTTAAGAATTCTTCGTACCTGCATGGCCCTTTGTTTGGTTTCTCTTAGACACCGCAAAAAGATTTGCTAGGTTTATTTTTCCGTATCCTTTCTTTTTTCAGATTATATCTTTTCCAAAATTCTTATATAACCTATTATAAAAGTGGTGAAAGTGACCCACTATTAATTATAATATTATTTCTTAACCATTAACTAAATAAATTAGTAAAACTACCCCACTAATTTCATAATTATAATTATGAATAGTCCAAAACACCCATTTAAAATTTAGCGGAAGTCCGACCAAGTGTGGGGTTATGCAGCTTGTGACGGTCCGTCGTATCTATGACGGTCCGTCCTGAAGGTTCGTCACGAAGTTGAGATAAGTAATCCCAGTACCCAGATTCCAAGAGTTGAAGTGTTTTGGAACGAAGACGCTCGACGGACCGTTGTGCCTATGACGGTTCGTCATACTTGCCATCGAGGGTAGTGAAGAGAGCAGCAGAAGAAATTGCACAAGTATGGGACGACGGAGTCCATGACGGTCCGTCGTGACCATGACGATCCATCGCGTGGTCTGTCGACCTAGTAAGTATTTATCAAAAATAATTCTACTGCTCAAACCGACTAATTGGGTTGTTACAATAGATACCAATTTACCCATCGTTCGTCCTCGAACGATCACAGGAATAAAAGGGGAGGACAAGAAAGAGTACTTGAATTTGTAAAAAGACGTGGATATCTTTCTTTCATATCGACCTCACTCTCCCATGTGGACTCTTCAACTGGCCGATCCTTCCACTGAACCTTGATAGATGCAATCTCCTTTGATCTCAACTTGCGGACCTCCCTATCTAGAATAGCAATAGGCTCTTCCTTATAAGACAGATTCTCATCAAGAAGAATTGAATCCCAACGAATAATATAATTTCCATCACCATGGTATTTTTTCAGCATAGACACATGAAATACCGGGTGCACTCCTGACAACCCTGGAGGCAATGCCAACTCATTGGCCACATCCCCCACGCGCTTCAGAACTTCAAATGGACCAATATACCTCGGACTAAGATTACCTCGCTTACCACACCGCATAACACCTTTCATGGGTGAAACCTTCACCAAGACTTGTTCACCCTCCATAAAATCCAAGTCCCTAACCTTTCGGTTTGCATATTCTTTTTGCCTACTCTGAGCTGCTAGAAGCTTCTCCTGAATGAATTTTACTTTATCTAACGATTCCCTCAAAAGATCGGTACCCGAAGGTATCACCTCAAATGCATCAAACCAACCAATGGGATACCTACATCCCCTCCCATACAGTGCCTCAAATGTGGCCATATCAATACTTGAGTGATAGCTATTATTGTATGAAAACTCTGCTAAGGGTAAGAATTTATCCCAATGACCACCAAATTCTGACAAATTTTTATTTTCCATCATGCTCAGTTAACCCTTTTATTACCATGAAGTGAACCTTTTCCCCGATCTAACACCATAAACTTAGATATACTAATCAAATTCAAGGGACTAACCCAATTTATATGCACTTTCTTGCTAAATCTTCCATTTACTTCACCCAAGTATATCCACTAGGACTTTCTTTCCCTATAAGTTTGTTATTTTAGTATCAATCTACCTTTTGAAGCTTGAGATAAAATCATCCGTACTCATTCAGAACCCTCAAGATACATTTCACAACCTAAATGTATTAATATTGTACCAAAGATCCACCACTAAAATTTTTCTTTAAAATAATCCTCAACCCCTACAATTTTCCTTCAAAATAATGCTCAATCTAAGTTCCTGTAGTAATAAACTAGTTGGTTTCTAAAATGTGAATGTAACACTAAATATTATTATCTGACCATGTCGTACAACTTGTAACTCCTTTAGTAATTAGTATTCATACTTGACAATTGACGTACCTGTTTCCAAATAACCCTAGTACTGCCACACTGTAAAAGTCCGTTAGATACCTCACTAGGACACATCATACCTGTCCATATTATCGTACCCAAATAGCCCACATATTTCTACCCATTGAATAATTGCAAAACATTATCGAATATGTTCTCTCTCTAGACCAAACAATTTATTTTTCTTCTTAGATCAATTCAATAACAAAAATAACACACTTACTAACTCTAACCAAGTAAGCATTGATGACTTTCTCTAATATACCCTCACTCGATGAAGTCATGTTGTGTCTTTATTAACCGACACTCGACATGAGACTACCACCACATTTTGCGATCGAGAAATATATCTATTTCTAAGGACATTTATTTTTCCTGTTGTTGCTATTTCAACTTCAAATACTCTAGTAGTACCCATATTTGGAATAGAGTGAAGAAGTTCAGATACCAATTTGTATCACCTAGATACCAATTGGACTCAAGTAGTAGCACAAAAGAAAGAAAGAATGGAGTTTTCCTAATGTCCTATAGCCTCTCAAAGGAAAGTAAAGGCGTCCCCATACCATTTCTCAAGATTCCACTAGACTTGTTCTTGTGTGATGAGACCAACGAACCTAACGCACTTATACCAAGTTTGTCACGACCCAAAATGATTCGTGAGTGGCACCCACACTTACCTCCTTAGGTGCGCGAACCAACACATCTAAACCCCAACATATACCAATAGTTCAACTATAAATAATATAAATAATGCGGAAGCTCCAAAAGATACTAAGCAACCAATATAAATAAGTTTCAAATGTTTAATACCTATCATCCCAAAATCTGATAGTCATCACATCAAGGACACCTAATCTCCAATACTAAGTCTAAGAATATTGAATACACTAAAATAAAAGAATAAAATGGTATGCGTCCGAAAGTAATAGGACATCATGTCATTAACGAGAGAATCCAACACGAGCTTGAATGGATAGCTCACCCTGGAACTTGATATGCGGAAGACTGGCTAGAACAAAGGGAAATCAGAAGTCATAGCTACACTCGTTGCATTTCATAAATGGAAAACAAAGAAGAAAACAAGTAGGGCTCAGTACGAGGCAACATGTACTGAGTAAGTATCATCGGTCAACCCAAAATAGTAACTAATATACAAAGAATAATAGTATGAACTCAACTATAGCACTTAACATGTGATAAGCAACAAACAACATGAACAAGAGTCAATAACAATAAAGTAAGAATAGTCAATGATATCAAGAACACACATGAGGACTCATGCCTCCAAACCAAACCATTTTGGGAGTTGAGTTCTTTGAGATTGAGTATCTTCAATTAATTCAACATGTTTTTCCTTTAATATTATCGTGTCAGAACGTGACACTCCGATCCAAGAATACAGTGTCGGAACGTGACACTCAGATCCAAGAATACCGTGTCGGAACTTGACACTCCGATCCAAGAATACCGTGGCGGAACGTGACACTCCGATCCAAAAATATCGTGTCGGAACGTGACACTCCGATCCAAGAATACCGTGTCGGAACATGACACTCGGATCCAAAAATACTATTAATTTATCCTTTATTATCACCGCTTTCAATTCATTGTTATATTATTTTCATCAAGCCTTCTTTATTCAAGGCATCACTTCGATAGATAGGATTAGAGAATATGAATTCTATGGTCTCAGGATTTCAGACCAATCACAAACCACACAACCAAATCACACAATCACACAGTCAAGTACATAGAGAATTTCACAATATCATTCAAGGCGTATCAATCACTATTAAGAGTTTACTATCAAATAGCATAAACCATAACCTACCTCCACCGAAGAATCAAAGTCATGAAACTAGTCCTTCAATGCCTTTCCTTTCCTTATTGCCTCCGAAATTCTCCAATATATCAAGTATATATATATAAGGTGTAAGTTCACAAGGCCATAAACACTCCGATTATTCTGTGTCTAGCCTATACTCATAAACTCACCTAATTCTATAATCAATCTCTTAATGTTTAAGCCTAATGATAAGTCTTAATTCCTCCAATTACAAAAAATTTAATGAAATTTAAACATTATGATACACCAAATATTTAATTACCTATCTCAATATATTCATACGTAATTCATAACCTTAGATAAAAATTAATACCAGATTTTTTAAGCATACGGTAATGAGACCAGCGCCGGTCAACATTGAATTGTGCACTCATACGTGTACTGTATGACCAAAGTCCTCAACTTACATGTTACCGCCATATTATATATATAATAATATTATTTCTAATAATAACCATTGGCTCCAGCAATCCTTCTTTCTTTTCCAATATCATTAAATTCCACCACAAACACTTACACCCTTATACCATTCTTATCTAATTATAGAATCAATAGAACCCCTGATAATTGACAAGTTACCGACAATATTATAAATGAAAAAATAAAATTCCGCCAACACCGTAATCGATCCACACCCCAACAACACTATTTCCTATGATCAACTAATGGATTATGTTTATTAATAATTAATACTCCTGTGTACAAACACTATGAAAGGTTTAAGAATTCTTCGTACCTGAATGGCCCTTTGTTTGGTTTCTATTAGACACCGCAAAAAGATTTGCTAGGTTTATTTTTCCCTGTCCTTTCTTTTTTCAAATTATATATTTTCCAATATTCTTATATAACCTGTTATAAAAGTGGTGAAAGTGCCCCACTATTAATTATAATATTATTTCTTAACCATTACCTAAATAAATTAGTAAAACTACCCCACTAATTTCATAATTATAATTATGAATAGTCCAAAACACCCATTTAAAATTTAGCGGAAGTCCGACCAAGTGTGGGGTTACGCAGCTTGTGACGGTCCGTCTTATCTATGACGGTCCGTCCTGCATGTTCGTCACGAAGTTCAGAGAAGTAATCCTAGTACCCAGATTCCAAGAGTTGAAGTGTTTTGAAACGAAGACGCTCGACGGACCGTTGTGCCTATTACGGTTCGTCATACTTACCGTCAAGGGTAGTGAAGAGAGCAGCAGAACAAATTGCACAAGTATGGGACGACGGAGTCCATGACGGTCCGTCGTGACCATGACGATCCGTCGTGTGGTCCGTCAACACAGTAAGTATTTATCAAAAATAATTTTACTGCTCAAACCTACTAATTGCATTGTTACATATAGTATAATGCAATAGCTTAATAACATTGTTGCAATAGTTTAGAAGTACTATTGTAATCGAATAAACCAAGTTGTATGATAAATTTTTTACTATAGGTCTTTTGCAACGGTTAACATATGATGCAGAAACGCACAAAAGTGTCGTCCTAGATTGAAGAATAATTGTTGCTATAGATAATGTGTTGCAACTAAACTAATTAAACGTAGAATGTTGCTAAAATGATTAATAAGTTGAATTGGTTAATATAGAATTGGAATGAAGTTATAACTAAACTAATTAAACTTAGAAAGTTGTTAAGTTGGTTGATATGTTAAACTAGTGAATATATTATTGGAATTAAGTTAAAACTAAACTAATTAGACTTAGAATGTTTTTAAGTTGCTTGATAAGATAAATTGGTGAATAAAGTTTTGGAATTACGTTAAAACTAAACTAATTAGACGTAGAAAATTGCTTAAGTTCTTCAAATAAACTAATGTGATTTAGTTGGTCAATATAGAGTATAATTAAGTTATTACTAAACTAATTACACTTATAAATTTGATAAGTTCTTCACACAAACTAAAGTGATTTGGTTAGTTAATATAGTGTTGGAATCAAGTTAAAACTAAATTATTTATACTTAGAAAGTTTTATAGTTTTTTAATAAGTTAAACTGATGAATAAAGTGTTAGAATCAGATAAAACTAAAGTGAATATACTTAAAAAGTTTTTAATTTCTTCAAATAAGTAAATGTGATTTAGTTGGTTAATATAGGGTTGGAATTAAGCTAAAACTAAACTAATTAGACTTATAAAGTTGTTAAATTATCTAATAAGTTAAATTGATGAATAAAGTAATGGAATTAAGTTAAAACTAAACAAATTAGACTTAGAAAGTTGTTAAGTTCTTCGAATAAGATAATGTGATTTAGTTGGGTAATATAGTGTTGGAATTAAGTTAAAATTTAACTTATTAGACTTTGCAAGCCATTAAGTTGTCTAATAAGTTAAAATGATGAATAAAGTAATCGAATTAATTTAAAACTAAACAAATTAGACTTATAAAGTTTTTAAGTTCTTCAAATGAGCTGCCTGTAGCAACAATTATTTAGTAACAATTGAATATGTAATGCAATAGATACTAATTCACAAAGGTTATTGTCACGACCCAAAATGATTCGTGAGTGGAACCCACACTTACCTCCTTAGGTGAGCGAACCAACACATCTAAACCCCAACATATACCAATAGTTCAACTGTAAATAATATAAATAATGCGGAAGATCCAAAAGATACTAAGAAATCAATTTAAATAGGTTCCTAAAGTTTAATACTCATCATCCCAAAATCTGATAGTCATCACATCAAGGACATCTATTTCCAAATTACCAAATCTAAGAGAGTGTATGAAACAAAAATAAGCCAAAAGAGGGTCCATATCCGAAGTTCAAAGACATCAAGACGTCACTGAGAGAATCCAGCACCAGCTAGAATTAATAGCTCACCCTAAACTCTGATGTGCTGGAGACTGGCTAGAGCTGAGGGCGAGTCGAAGTCGATGGTACACTTGTTAAACTCCATGAAAGGATAAAGAAGAAAATACAAGTACGGGTCAACACAATGAACACGTTTCATGGGTGAAACCTTCAGAGAGACTTGTTCACCCTCCATAAAATGCAAGTCTCTAACTGTTTGATATGCATATTCCATCTGCCTAGTCTGAGCCACTAAAAGCTTTTGTTGAATAAACTTCACATTTTCTAATGATTCCCTCAGAAGATCAGTACCCCAAGGTCTAACTTCAAATGCATCAAACAAACCAATGTGGTACCTACATCTCCTCCCATACAATGCCTCAAATGGCGCCATATTAATACTCAAGTGATAGCTATTGTTGTATGAAACTCCGCTAAAGGTAAAAATTTATCCCAATGACCACTAATGTCTATCACACATGCACGAAGTATATTCTCCAACACCTGAATCATTCGCTCAGACTGACCATCGGTCTGAGGGTGAAATGTAGTACTAAAATCCAGTCTAGTACCTAATTTGGCATGTAATGTCCTCCAAAATTGAGAAGTAAATTGTGTACCTCTATCTGATATGATGGAAAGTGGAACTCCATGCAATCGAACAACCTCAAAGACATAGAGTTTGGCTAACTTTTTGGCACTGTAAGTCATCTTAAACGTAATGAAGTGAGCAGACATAGTTAACCTATCAATAATTACCCATATAGAATCAAGCTTACCCAATGTCATTGGAAGACTGACAACGAAATCCATTGCAATTCTTTCCCACTTCCATTCAAGAATGGGCATTCTATGAAGTGTCCCCCCAGGCCTCTGGTTTTCATACTTTACCTGCTGACAATTCGGGCATTGGGCAACAAAATCAACAATGTTGCACTTCATTCTACTCCACCAATAATTTTGCCTTAGATCACGATACATCTTGGTTGCACCAGGATGTATAGATTATCTCGAACTATGAGTCTATGAAGAAATAGTGTGAGTCAAATCATCAACACGGGGCACACATACCCTTCCTTTTATTCTTAAGATGTCTTCCTCATCAATTACTGCCTCTTTAGCCTCTCCTTGCACTACCATATCTCGAATTCGATTCAGCTTTTCATCAGCAAACTGCTTTCCCTTAATCTGGTCAAGAAAAGAAGATCTTGCCTCAACAAAGGCCAAAAATCATTCTTTTTTCTAGTACTTCCAGCCTTATAAAGTCATTAGCCAGAGTCTGAACCTCTCTAGCCAATGGGCTCCTAGAAACCTGTAAGTGTGCTAAACTACCCATGCTCCCTGCTTTTCTACTTAAAGGATCTGCCACAACATTAGCTTTTCTTAGGTGATACAAAATAGTAATATCATAGTCTTTCAATAATTCCATCCACTTCATCTGCCTCAAATTCAAATCTTTCAATGTAAAGATATATTATAAACTACGATAATCTGTATAAACTTCACACTTGACCCCATATAGATAATGTATCCATTGTTTTAATGCAAATACAACGGCAGCCAACTCCAAATCATGGGTCGGATAGTTACGTTCATGCACTTTCAATTGCCTCAAAGCATAAGCAAATATATTCCTCTCCTGCATTAGAACTGCACCCAAGCAAGAATAAGATGCATCACAATAAGCAATTAAAATTTTACCTTCCGCTGGCAGGGTAAGAATTTGTGTAGTAGTCAACAAGGTCTTGAGTTTCTTAAATCTTTCTTCATATTCTTCTGACCATACAAATGGAACATTCTGCATAGTCAAATTTGTAGCTTGGAAGCAAGAGAAGAAAATCCCTTGACAAATAGACGGTAGTAGATAGATAAGCCAACAAAGCTCCTTACCTCTGAAACATTAGTAGGTCTTACCCAACTCTTCGTTGCTTCAATATTAGAAGGATCCACCAACACTCAATCCTTAGAAACCACATACCCCAAGAAGGACAATGAATAGAGCCAAAACTAACACTTGGAGAACTTGGCATAAAGCCTTTTCTCCCTCAACAATTCCAATACAACTCTCAAATGCTCCTCGTGTTCTTTCCTGCTCTATGACTATATCAGTATATCATCAATAAATACAATAATAAAAAGATCCAAATATGGCTTAAAAATCTCGTTCATCAGGCTCATGAAAGCAATAGGGGCATTCGTAAGCCCAAAAGACATTACAAAGAATTCATAATGGCCATACCTTATTCGAAATGTAGTCTTTGGCACATCTGTTGCCCGTATTTTCAATTGATGATAATCGGATCTTAAATTAATTTTAGAGAAGACACAAGCACCTTGTAACTGATCGAACAAGTCATAAATGTAAGGAATTGGATACTTGTTCTTAATAGTTAACTTTGTCAGCTGCCTGTAGTCTATGAACATCCGAAAGATTCCATCTTTCTTCTTCACAAATAAAAATGGAGCACCACAAGGGGATGTACTCGGTCTAATAAAACCTTTACCTAACAACTCCCAAAGTTGGGCCTTTAACTCTCTTAACTCAGTTGGATCCATTCTATAAGGGGGAATCGAAATGGGGCAAGTACTCGGCTCCAGGTCAATACAAAAATCAATATCTCTCTCCAGTGGCATACCTGGAAGGTCTGCAGGAAACACCTCCAGAAACTCACAGACTATTGAAAAAGACTCAATCGAAGGAACTTTGGAGGTATCATAGATGAGCTGTGCCAAAAAGGATTAACAATCGTTACGCACCAACCTCTTAGCACAAAGAAAAGAGATAATACGAACTGGAGTGGAAATATAGTCACTTTCACACACTAGAGGATTTGTCCTAGGTTTGGCCAATGTCACAGTTTTAGCATTACAATCTAAGATTGCAAAATTTTGAGAAAGCCACGTCATACCCAGAATTACATCAAAATCAACCATATCTAGAATAATCAATTCTACACAAGTATTGCTCCACACAAAAGTCACAAGGCAAGACCTATACAACTTCTAAACTATAACATACACACCCATAGGCGTAGAGACACGAATAGGCATGTTAAGAAAAATCACAATATAAATTAAGACCAATATCAAATGAGAAAGATACATATGAAAATGTGGATCCAGGATTTAACAGTACCGAAGGCATGCAATCACGGACAAAAAGACTACCTATGATAACAACATCAGATGTTTCTGCTTCAGACCTCCCAGAGAAAGCATAACAATGGGACCCATCACCTGTCTGTCTATTTCCCCTACCGAGCTGCACTGCAGTAGTTCCAACTTGCCCGCCACCCCGACTGAACTGGTGACCACCATTACCTTGGTTACCATTTCCTTCTAAATGGCGGCCTCTACAATGACCACCTCTACCTCTAACTACTGGGGGTCTGTAACTCTGTTTTGGACAGTATTTTCTAATATGTCCAACCTCTCCACATCTTTAACAATTCCTAGAGTCAAGTATAGGTCTTTTTGAAAATGACGAAGTCTGGAGATAACCTCCAAACTCATACAAAGGCAGGCTAGTCTGAGATGGACCCCCTGCTGAAGCCTGCAATGAAGACTGAATAAGACGGGTTGGGTAACCTCCTGAACTATGCCCTCTGAAGTAAGAACCACTAAACTCACCTGCCTCACAAAACTTCTTAAATGTTGACGCCATGTTGAAGTCGTACTGCTTCACCCCCTCTTCCTCTATCACAAAATCAACCACTTCCTAAAAGGATTTTACTGCAGCAGCTACTTGTAAGGCTGGAATCTGCAAATCTAACCTCAATCCTTTCACAAAGCGGCGAATCTTCTCCTGTGGGCTGAAGGAAAGCTGAGTGGCATACCTGGATAGTGCACGAAAATTTGCCTCATAAGCAGCAATAGACATCCTTCCTTTTCTAGGGTCATGAACTCATCTCTCCTCTTATCCCTCAAAGTCCGGGGTATATACTTCTCCATAAATAAGCTAGAAAATGATGCCCAAGTCATAGGTGGTGCCCTTGCTTGTTGACACTCAACATACGACCGCCACCACATTTTGGCATCCCCCTAAAACTTGTAGGTCACAAACTCAACACTGAATCGTTCTACTATGTCCATCTTATGTAGCAGCTCATGAAAATCAACCAGAAAATCATAGGCATCTTTAGATTCAACACCCTTGAAGACTGGAGGTTTCAAATTTAAGAACATAATGAAAAGTTCATGCTGATCACCTGTGATTATAGACCTGTAGTCAATCGAGGAAACATGCCTACTTCCAATGATGCATCGATGCGGTGAGCCAAAACAGCTGCATGTTGTACTCCCTGAACTTGAGGTGGTGGTGCAAAAAACACTGGAGGTTTCTGGCCCTTATCAGATAACCCACTAAGATAAGTAAGAACCTGATTAAGCAACTCTAGGGTAGGCTAGGGTGGTACTTCCTTATACTTAATCTGCTCATTTTCCCCTTCTTCACCCTCTCTCACTACCTCAGCAGTTGGTGGAGGAGTCACTGCTCTTTTCCTAGATGGACCAGTTGTATGTCCTCTGCCTCTAGTGGGAGTCCTCCTGCTACCTCTACCACGGCCTCTTGCCACTACTACTCCTCGAGTTACGGCCCCAATGGTTGGCTTAGACGTACTCTGTCTTGTCGGTGTTAGTGTTGGCACAGTTGTTGCTCTAGTTCTAACCATTTGCCACATAAAGTGAGAAGGTGAGATACCAATTTTTATCACCCAGATACAAATTGGATCCAAGTAATAACACGAAAGAATGAAAGAATGAAGTTTTCTTAAAGTCCTATAGCCTCTCGAAGAAAAGTAAAACCGTCCCCATACTTTTCTTCAAGGCTCTACAAGACTTGACCTTTTGTGATGAGATCAACGAAACTAACGCTCTGATACCAAGTTTTTCACGATCCAAAATGATTCGTAAGTGGCACCCACACTTACCTCCTTTGGTGGGCGAACCAACACATCTAAAACCCAACATATACCAATAGTTCAGCTTTAAATAATCTAAATAATGCGGAAGATCCAAATGATACTAAGAAACAAATTTAAATAATGTTCTAAAGTGTAATACTCATCATCCAAAATCTGATAGTCATCACATCAGGGATATCTATTTACAAATTACCAAGGCTAAGAGTGTTTAAGAAATCAAAACAAGCAAAAAGAGGGTCAATGTCCGAAGTTCAAAGACATCAAGACGTTAATGAAAGAATCCAGCACGAGCTAGAATTAATAGCTCACCCTAAACTCTGATGTGCTGGAGACTGGCTAGAGCTGAGGACGAGTCGAAGTCGATTGTACACTTGCTGCACTCCACCAAAGAATAAAGAAGAAAATACAAGTAGGGGTCAGTACAATGAACATGTACTGAGTAGGTATCATCATCCAACACAAAATAGAAACCAAAATATATTGAATAATAATATAAAATCAACTACAATACTTAACAGGTGGCAAGAAACAAACAAATGAACCATTGACAACAAAACTATAATAGGTACACCATCAATCACAACATCAAGCACCCCTATGAGGACTCATGCCTCCACACTATACTCATTTGGAAAATAGGTTCTTTGAGATTAAGTATATTAAGTTACTTCAAGATTTCTTTTAAAAAATGTTATTGTGTCGGAACATGACACTCCAATCCCATATATCGTGTCAGAACGTGACACTCTGATCCTATAATACTGTGTCGGGACGTGACACTCCGATCCAATACTACCGTGTCAAAACGTGACACTCCGATCCAATTATCTGATTATTTTATTTCATTAATCCTTCTTTATTCAAGGCGTCATTTTAATAGAGAGGGTTCAAGATTAGAAATTCAACAGTATCATAATTTTAGTCCAACCACAAACCACACAATCAAAACCTAGAACCACACAGTCAAGTACATAGGAGACTTTACAATATCGCTCAATATATATCGATCAGTATTTAGAGTTTATCCATCACTTAAAATAAATCATAACCTACCTCCACCGAAAAACCGAAGTCAAGCAACCACTTCTCCTATGCCTTTCCTTTCCTTATTGCCTCTGAACCCTTCCTATCTATCAAGTATATATATAAATAAGGTGTCTATTTCCTCCCATTAGTATAACTTTAATGTAATTCATATAATATACTACACCTTATATTTAATTACCTATCTCAATCAATTAAACTTAAATTATAATGTGATATTTAAATAACTATCAAATTCTGAAAAATTAAATGTGTACTATGATTAATTAATCGACTAAATATTTTTAGTGTTCATTGTGGATATTACTCCACGCCTATTTGTTTCCTAAAATCACTGGCCAGTGATAGGGAAATTCATTTGCCCATGACTAACATTAGAGCACCAACATTTTTCCAATATTCCAACAAATTCATCCTTATAACATTTATTTTTTTTCAATTTACTGACCAATCCGTAACATTACAACAAATCAACCTTTCGATTCTTTATATTCTTTTTTTTCCACCATTCAAACATATATTCTCACAAACACTAATAAACCCACTTTATACAACTATCCATATTATATATTTTACACTACATAAGTATTACATCCATTTAATTTTAGGGAGTTAAAATTTTCTTAAATAAAGAACGGTACCAGCAAAACAATGTGCACAGGTTTGATCATTCACTGCCTTTCTCTTCGTTCTTCTCTTCCCCTTCTTCCTTCTAAAGAGTATGTTATTTTCTACTCTAATTATAATATAACCAATTATAAAAATAGTAAAAGCGATCCATCTTACTTCTAATGTTACTTTTCTTAACAACCAACTAAATATCTATTAAAAACTTCCCCCCTAATTTCATTATTATAATTCCGAATAGTCAAAAATATCCACTTAGAATATATCGGAAAGTATTTTATGAAACATAAGGTTTTAACACACGAAATAACCCAAAGGGTCGTTACAGTATAAGCCTTTACATTAGACAATTGGACCTAATTAAACACTTTGAGAATTAAATTGTTGCATTAGTACTGCAATAGTTGCCATAGTATCTTTATATTGCAACTATTCGAACAAAATTTCCCCTTCAGTACTCTATGGAAACAGTTCCGCCAATTATTTTTCCTCGATTGTTTTACTCCACTTATTTCACTACACCAGCCAAATGATTTTTTTAAAAAAACTAATTGTAGAAGTAAAATAAAAGAGACTCATTTTTAATCCAAACTGTTGATCTCTAGTATTAAAAAGAGACTTATATTTAATCCAAACTATTGATCTATAGTACTCAATCTCAGCCCTACATATCTTTTAAAAATCAACAATATAGATAAAAACAATTGGTTTACCTATTTTAATCTACCAAGGGCAAAACCCTTGACAAGAATTTCACTCCCCACCCTTCACTATAGCAGCGTATCGGCGCCCGTTCTCTTCTCTTCCCCTCCTCATCGCTGCTTCCCTTCTCTCCCCCGACGTGAAACAACAGCCAGAAGCTCCAGCGAGTAGGCTCCATCAACGGAAATAACAAGCTCCAAGGAGCGAGCTCAAGGCAACGTCGCCTCTTTCTCTCTTTTTGCAAAAACGAGAGAACAACAACACCGGTAGCCGACGATATCTCTAGCGCAACCCTCCATTCTTTTCTCTTTTGTAGCAGCTCCGGAGATGACCAACAGCAGCACGGAGATGGCCAGTGTTTGGTCTTATCTTTTCCATTCTCTGATCAGTGAGCTACGGGAAAGAAGCTCCGACACAACCGCCTTTGTAATGACCCGGAAGGTCATTTTTGAAAATTTGAAATATTCATTTAACTAGAGTAAATTAATTGATGATTAATTATAAAATAAATAACTTTAGTTAATTCTTAGTTGGTTAAAGTGAGTTAAGTTATTTGGGGTTTAATGTATAAATCACAACTAAAAAAAATTAAGAAAAGAGAATGTGCGGCTATTGAATAAGAGCGGAGAACTCACCGAAATAAAGCGAAATCGGTAAGTAATCAAACTTTTCTTTCACTTTTAGCTTCGTTTTAGTTGGGTTGTTGTTTATTATTAATATTATATATTATATGTATTGTGGTAAAGGAGAAAGAGACAAAATACATGCAATAAACAGCAAAAATAATAAAAAAAAAAATTGTTTGGCCTAAGAATTTTTCTACGTGGGTTCCTGGGAAATTTTTGACCAATTTTTTTTAAAAATTAATTATAAAATAATCAAAGTGTAATGATTGCTATACATGTGATACAATTATAAATTTGGAGGGGTATATTCTGCGTATGAATTGTAGGTTTCGGAAGTTGTGTTTTTCTGTGAACGAATGGAAATTTGATTTAATTTATGTTTACTATTATTACATTATGAGTTAAATTTTGGCATATTTAAATAGGTAATGAAATATTACATCTATCATATCATATGAATAAAATTCGAATTATGATATTGGCAAAAATATGAGATTTAACCTTAGCCTTGAAACATGGAAAATATGATAGTCGAAGTGTTAATTGACATCAAGAATTAGAAACTAGATTATAAATTTGGGTGAATTTTTAGGTCAAAGTTAAGCACATAAAAGTGTGAGTGTTGTTTGTTTGAAACCTTATTGTGAATATATATACTTGAATAGATTCCATTGGTTTGGAAGCTCAACGGAAAGGGAAGGCTCGAGTCCAAGAGTAATTATTCGATTGGCTAAGGCAAGTGAATTTCTAAACTCTTGTTAAGCGTATAAAAATTGAGTATTTCCTTGTGTGATGTTGAGAATGATTTGGAGACTTGTTGCTTATTTGTTGGTGTTGTATTCCTTGTAGTAAATTGCGTTTTGTTATCAAAATGGTTATCTTCTCATTTTCATTTGAGCATGCCATTTTCATTGTATCTGAGAGATGGTTGTGGTAAGAGGATGTACCATTTCGAGGGTCGTATCGCGCACCGCGATGGATATTATATTTTGAGGGTCGTATGGCGCACCGCGAAGGTTACTATTATCGAGGGTCGTGTCGTGTGTCGCGACAGATTCTTGGAAAAATATGTCCCCCATGGGTCCCAGACTGAGAGACAGCGGGTGTGTATCGTTAGGGAAGACATGCGTCACTATACTTAACATTACATCTCATGGCATTGCACATTTAATCATTGATGAACTTGAACATGTGTTTTACTGATCGTGTGAGTGTTTGTCTGTGAAGCTTGTGACTGTTGAATATTGAGTTTTTATTGAGAATGTGTAAACAGATAGAGTGTGGTTATTGAGTTGTGTGTTTGGTAAACATTAAACTTTTAGACTGTAGTGTGGAGGTTTAGATAGGGTGTAAGGAGTACCCGTATTCTGTTCACTTAACTTATGTTTAGTGGTCTGCTTGTTTTGTACCGCGTTGTTTGGCACTCACCCCTTACTTTTATAATTTTTTGTAGGTTACGAGCCTGAATTCTTGTGATGCCTATCATTCTTTTCATTTCCGAGGCATTTTGTGGAGGGTTGTGAAGTAGCTTCTTGTCATTTCAGCGAACTTTTCTACTCAAGTTTATGACTTTGTTTTTACTTGAAAGACAACTTCATTTTAGACTTTTATATTATTTCAATTCTAATATTTACATTAGAGGCTTGTGCATATGACAACCTGGTTTGGGGATTGAATTAATATGACTTGGTTTCATAATAGAAATTGTTGGTGGATTGTCATTTACTTCCGCACTTTGTTAGATATTGGGTTTTAGGACGACTTGTCTTGGTGAGATAAGACTGTCACGACCCAAGAATAGTTGTGATGGCACTTGTCTTATCCCACCAAGAAAAGTCAGCCTAAAACCCAATATCTAACAAAGTGCGGAAGTAAATGACAATCCAACAACAATTTCTATTATGAAACCAAGTCATATTAATTCAATTCCAAAAACCAGGTTTTCACGTGCACAAGCCTCTAATATAAATATTAGAATTGAAATAAAATAGTAGTCTAAAATGAAGTTGTCTTTCAAGTAAAAAGAAAGTCATAAACTGCAGTAGGAATGTTCGCTGAGATGACAAGCAGCTACCTTACAACCCTCCAAAAGATGCCTCAAAAACGATAAGAATGATAGATATCACGAAGATCCGGGCTCGTAACCTACAAAAATTTGTAGAAGCAAAGGGGTGAGTACAAAACCACGCGGTACCCAACAAGAAACCCTCTAAACACAAGTTTAGTGAACAAAATATGGGTACTCCTTACACACGATCTAAACCTCCACGCTACAGCCTAACATTTTACAGTTTACCTAACACACAACTCAATAACCACACTCTATCATTTTGCACATTCTCAATAACAATTCAATATTCAACAGTCACAAGCTTCATAGAGAAACAATCACAAGATTAGAAAAACACATGTTCAAGTTCATTAATAATAAAATGTGCAATTCAATGAGATGCAATGTCAAATATAGTGATACATGTCTTTCTTAACGATACACACCCGTTGTCTCTTAGTTTGGGACCCATCGGGGACATATCTGTCCATGCATCTGTCGCGGTGCACAATACGACCCTCGATAATAGTAACCATCGTGGTGCGCAAAACGTCCCTCAAAATATAATATCCAGCGCGGCGTGCGATACGATCCTCAAAATGGTACATCCACTTATCACCTAACTCTTATCGCAACCATGTTTCAAATGAAGTTTGAATTACATGCTAAAATAAAAATGAGGAGATAGGCATTTTGATAACAAAGCACAATTAATTAGTAACAAGGAATACAACACCAACAAATAATCAACAAGTCTCCAAATCATTCTCAACATCACACAAGGAAATACACGAATTTCGTGCGCTTAACATGAGTTTAGAAATCCACTTGCCTTAGTTAATCGAATAATTACTCTTGGACTTGAGCCTTCCCTTTCTGTTGAGGTTCTGAACCAATGGAATCTATTCAAGTATATATTCACAATTAGGTTTCAGAACTAACAACACTCACACTTTATGTGTTTAACCTAGACCTAAAAATACACCCCAAATTTATAATCAAGTTTGTAATTCTTGATGTCAGTTAAAATTTCCACTATCATACATTACAACTTTCAAGTTTAGGATTGCATCCCATATTTTTCCAACGTCACAATTTAAATGGTACTCACAAAATTTTATTCATCAAATATTTAAAATGAAAACCAATATATAAAAACTTGAACAATAATATAATAACTAATATTCTGAAATTTATGCCTAATGATGCCATTAACGTATTCTACATTATGTTTTTTTTCTCCTTTCAACTCACTAATGATTGGCTCATTATTAACCAACCATTGACCCACTAATGATTGGCTCATCATGAACCAATCATTGATCCACTAATGATTCAAATGGTTATTAACTATTCACGTGATTTTCTATTAATTTTTTTTATTCACATGCAATCTTCATTTATTATTATACACACATATATATAATTAACTATATAATATTGGTATATACACATCTATGTGCAGAAATAGAGAAACTAAAGGAAAAGAACACTTACCATAAGCAATTCGTAAGCCGCAAGTACAGAAAAACCCTTCGCCCCTTTTTTTTCTTTTCCTTATTTCTTTTTCTGAATTAGTTATGTACTAAAAGTGGTAAAACTTTACCCACTTTTTTTATTAAATAGTCTAAAGGGTATAAGGTCTTAAAATTTTTATCACATTAGCCCATTAACTATTTATTTAATCAATTATCTACAATTATTCATCCATTATTAACTCAAGTTAAGCAAATATTCAAAATTTAACAAAAATGACCTTCCGAGTCATAACATTATCCACCACTAAAAATCAAGTTCGTTGTCAAATATAAAGTAAAAGAAAGTACCTGATGCTTCAAAAAGTTGAGGATATCTGGCACGCATGTCAGACTCTGTCTCCCAAGTTGCTTCTCTTACTGAACAGTGCTTTCATTGCACCTTCACTCAAATAAGCTTCCTTGTCCTAAGCTTTCGGATTTGCCTATCCAATATAGTTATAGGCTCTTCCTCATATCTCAAGTCTTGACCCAACTCCACAGAATTGAGTGAAGTCACATGATATTCATCCGGAATATACTTCTAATGCATAGAGACATGGAAAACAGGATGAACTGCCGATAAACTAGGTGGCAAGGCCAACTTATAGGCCACCTCTCCCACTCGGCTTAAAATCTCAAAAGGTCCAATAAACCTAGGTCTAAACTTGCCTTTCTTTGCAAACCTCATCACAACCTTCATGGGTGATACTCGGAGCCAAACATGATCACCCTCCATAAACACCAAGGCACTAACTCTACGGTCTGCATCACTCTTCTGTCGATTCTAAGATGTCAATAATCTATACTGAATCATACGGACATGCTCCATAGAATCTCTCAAAAAGACTGTATCCAAAGAGTCCATCTCCGCCAAATAAAACCAACCAATCGGAGACCTACACCGTCTTTCATACAACGCCTCAAATGGGGCCATCTGGATACTAGAGTGATAAATGTTATTATAGGCAAACTCCGCTAATTGTATATGTTGATCCCATCTAGCACAAAAATCATTCACACACGCCAAAGCATATCTTCAAATACCTGAATGGTCCGCTCAGATTTACCATATGTCTGAGGGTGAAATGCCGTACTCTTATCTAAGTAAGTACCCAGATAATTTTGTAATGCCTTCATGAAATGAGAAGTAAATAGTGAACCCCGATCCGATATGATAGAAATTGGAACTCCATGTAGTCGCACAATCTGACTAATATATAGCTCGACTAACTTCTCTACCATATACTTCACCCGAACCAGAATAAAGTTGGAAGACTTTGTCAGCCTATCAACAATACACAAATGGAGTCATAACCACTCGTTGTTGTAGGCAAACCCACTACAAAGTCCATTGTAATCCGTTCCCACATCCAAGTAGGAATAGGCATCCTCTAAGATACACCCTCGGGCCGCTAGTGCTCACACTTGACCTGCTCGCAAGTCAAACACCTCGAAACATAGTCTGTAATATCTCTCTTCATCCAACACCACAAGTACTGTTGACTCAAATCATGATACATCTTCGCCGCTCCCGGATGGATGGAATACCGAGAACAATGGGCCTCCTCAAGGATCAATCTAATCAAATCGCCTGTCTTGGGCACAAAAATCCTACCTGCGAACATCAAGACACCATCATAATCAGGGACAACCTCCTTAGCGTCCCGTCTTAATACTTTATCTTGAATGAGACATAAATTTTTATCATTAAACTGGTGTGCACAGATCTGCTCGACTAAAGAAGATCGAGCCTCAATAAAAGCAATCATCCCATAACTCTCCTCTGAGATCTGCTATCGGACAAGACTGTTAGCTAGCAATTGAACATCTCTAGCCAATTGTCTCTCCTCAATACTGATAGATGAAAGACTCCCCATGCTATGATTCTTCCTACTCAAAGCATTGTCCACAACATTGGCCTTTCCCGGATGATACACAATGGTCACATCATAGTCCTTCAGCAACTCGAGCCATCTCAGCTGCCTCAAGTTCAAATCTTTCTGACTAAAGAAATACTGAAGACTTCGATGATCAGTGAAGACTCACAATGCACTCTATACAAATAATGACGCCATAACTTAAGTACAAATACCACAGCCGCCAACTCCAGATCACAAGTTGGGTAGTTCTTCTCATGGGAAATCAATTGCCTAGAAGCATAAGCAATCACTTTCCCCTTCTGCATCAACACACCACCCAATCCAACTCCTGAACCATAACAATACATTGTAAAGCCTACACCCTCCACCAATAGAGTCAACACAGGAGATGAAGTCAAAAAAGTCCTGAGTTATTGAAAGCTCTGCTCACACTCCTCAGACCAATGAAAATGTACATCCTGTTGAGTCAATCTAGTTAATGGAGCTGCAATAGTAGAGAAACTTTGAACAAATCATCGATAGTATCCTGTCAATCCCACAAAACTCCGAATCTCAGTAAGTGAAGTCGGTCGCGTCTAGCCTCTAACTGTCTCAATTTTGTTCGGATCTACTCAAATGCCCTCCTTGGACACCACGTATCCCAAGAATGTCAAAGAAGTAAGCCAGAACTCACACTTTGAGAACTTGGCATTCAACTTCTCTTCTCTCAACCTCTGAAGTACAATCCTCAGGTTTCCGACATGGTCCTCCCTAGTCTTAGAGTAAACCAAGATGTCATCGATGAAAACAATCACAAAAGAATAACGGTATGGTGGAAACACCCCAATTATCAACTCCATGAATGTTGCAGGGGCATTACTCAATTCGAAGGCCTATACCGGGTCCGAAAAGTTGTCTTAGGGATATCTGATGCCCTAATCTTCAAATGATGATACCTTGACCTCAAATCAATCTTGGAGAACAATGATTCTCCCTATAACTGATCATATAAGTCATCAATATGCGGAAGAGGATACTTATTCTTTATTGTTACCTTGTTCAACTGTCTTTAATCAATACACATTCTCATAGTCCCATCCTTCTTCTTCAGAAACAATACTGGGGCACCCCAAGTTGATACACTAGGGCGAATAAAACCCTTATCAATAAATCCTGCAACTGATCCTTCAATTCTTTCAACTCTGCAGGGACCATAAGATTTGGAGGTGTAGAAATAGTCTTAGTGCCCGGCTCCAAATCAATAACAAAATTGATATCCCTATCGGGAGGAACACCTGGAAGATCAGAAGGAAATACATCGAGAAACTCCTTAACCACAGGAACAGAGTCCATTGGAGGTGAATCAACACTAGTATCCCGAATTAACGCTAAGTAATACAAACACCCCCTCTCCACCATTCTCAAAGCACGGATAAAAGAGATAACTTTGCCAGGATAAGAACCACTAACACTCTTCCACTCAACCCTCGGAACACCACGCATTGCTTATGACACAGTCTTAGAATTACAATCAAGGACAACGTGATAAGGAGAAAGCCAATCCATACCCAAGATTCCATCAAAGTCTCCCATTCCTAGAATGATTAAGTCTACCCAAGTGTCATACCCAGCCAAAGAAACAAGACAGGATCGATACACTCGATCCACCACTAAGGGATTACACATGGGTGTAGAAACACGATTAGGTACAGTCATGCTATCACATATCCTACCAACTTAAGCAGCAAAATACGTAGACACATCAGAGAATGTAGAACCTGGATCAAACAACATTGATGCATGTCGATTGCATACTGGGATGATATCTGTAATAACAGCATCAGAGGTCTCCGCCTCAGGTCTCCCCAAGAAATCATAGCAGTGGCCTCCTCGTCCACCTCCAGCCTGGGTGGTACCTCTACCCCTACTATGCTGAGCTGCAACACAACTACAAGAAACTCTATCACCTATACATGACTGAACTCTACCACGACCTCTACCCTGTGGAGCTAGTGGTCTAGTGTGGAATGAAGAATTAGGTCGAGGCCCACCATGACCCCTTTGAGAATTACACTGTCGCATTAGATGATCGGGATCTCCACAAGTAAAAAAAAATCTCTGACCTAGGAACTGTTGTTTGGACCCTGAAAAACCACTATAATTGCCTCGCCCTGTAGGTCGCTGCTTTGAACCGTACGAGTCCTTCCCCAGACTATAAGAACCCCTAGATGTCTGGCCACGCTCAAATGTCGGTATAGATGCATGAATAGGTCCCCGCTGCTGAAAAGAACCACTCTGTCTCTGTGGTCCCCTACCTCTATATGAGGCACCATGAAACTGACCTGATATACGGTCCCTTTTAGGGTCCCCAAACTCCTCTCTCTCCATCAATTCCGCCTCTTTGATGGTGCACACAATGGACTGGAAAGAATCCCCCTTCCTAGATGTCCGAAACACATCTGACCTTATAGAGAAAGTCAATCCCCTCATAAATCTGCGGATCCTTTCTGTCTCATTTGGTATAATGACCAACACCTGCCTAGACAACTGGCAAAAATGCGCCTCATACTCTGTAAATGATAAACCATCTTGTCTCAGACTCTCAAACCTCAAGCGACTCTCCTCTCTCACTCTCCATGGGATAAAACGATCTTGGAATGCACTAGCAAACTTCTCCTAAGTCACTGGAGGAGATCCAACTGGAAAAACCCCCGAATAAGTCATCCACCAGTCTCTTTTTTAGTCCAAAAAGCTGGAGTGTAGCATATCGAACCCCGTGTGACTCAGCTAATCAAACAACCTCTAGTAACTCTCGGCAGTTAGTTAGAAATTTATGAGCGTCCTCTCTCTTCCCACCCTGAAATTGAGGTGGGTCCATCTTTCGAAATCTCTCATACCTACGCTGCTCATCCTATGTCAGAACAACCATCGATGCAACTCTACCCCCAACTGTTGGTGCAACATCATTCTGAACCGCGGGATCTACTAGTAGTTGCCCCACCGCATCCTGAAAAACTGGAGCTTGTTGATGCTCTCGATTCTGAGTCGCCTCTCGAGTACGAGAGTCATGTGGTGTGGCAGTCGCACCACCACCCTGAGAAAATCCATCTAGCACACTTAACACCCTCAAAAGTGTATCCTGAAGCAAAGGTGTGACTATTGTCTCTGATGGAACCTAGTCCTATGTGCCATCAATCTGAGGTTCTGGAGAGAACTTTCTAGCACGACCTCTCTCTGGTGCTGCTCCACGCCCTCGACCTCTGGATATTGTCGTACAATGAGTACGACCTTTAGCTTGAGCTCTACCCCTAGCCCTTGTTGGGGCCTCAACAACTGCCTCGGGAAGTGCCTCATTCCTACCACCAGTAACGTTAGTTCTAGTCCTCGTCATCTTTCAAAAGAGTATACAACAACTCATTGCAAATGAAGGTAACTACGCACGATGAGAAAAAATGAACTAAAAGAAGTTTCCTAGTAATCTTTATAGCCTCTCAGAGATAAGTTCAGACGTCTCTGTACTGATCCTTGAGACTCTAGTAAACTCGGCTTGTATACACGTGAGACATTTGAACCTAGGGCTCTGATACCATTTTGTCACCACCCAAAAATTGGTGTGATGGCACTTGTCTTATACCACCAAGACAAGTTAGCCTAAAACCCAATATCTAACAAACTGCGGAAGTAAATGACAATCCAACAACAATTTCTATTATGAAACCATGTCATATTAATTCAATTCCCAGAACCAGGTTGTCACGTGCACAAGCCTCTAATATAAATATTAGAATTGAAATAAGATAAAAGTCTAAAATGAAATTGTCTTTCAAGTAAAAAACAAAGATATAAACTGGAGTAGGAAAGTTCATTGAGATGACAAGAAGCTACCTCACAACCCTCTACAGGATGCCTCGGAAATGATAAGAATGACAGGTATCACGAAGATTCGGGCTCGTAACCTATAAAAATTTGTAGAATCAAGGGGTGAGTACCAAACCACACGGTGCGAAACAAGCAAACCTCTAAACACAAGTTAAGTGAACAAAATACGGGTTCTCCTTACACCCATTCTAAACCTCCACGCTACAGCCTAACATTTTACAGTTTACAAAACACACAACTCAATAACCACACTCTATCAGTTTACACATTCTCAATAATAATTCAATATTCAACAGTCACAAGCTTTTTAGAGAAACAATAACGAGATCAGCAAAACACGTGTTGAAGTTCATCAATAATAAAATGTGCAATGCATGTGATGCAATGTCAAATATAGTGATGCATGTCTTTCTTAATGATACACACCCGCTGTCTCTTAGTCTGGGACCCATGGGGGACATATATGTCCATGCATCTGCCGCGGCGCACGACATGACCCTCGATAATAGTAACCATCGTGGCGCACGATACGTCCCTCGAAATATAAAATCAATCGCGGCGTGCGATACGACCCTTGATTATATCATGGTTTACTCCAAGACAGAGGAGGACCATGTCCGACACTTAAGGATTGTACTTCATATGTTGAGAGAAAAGAAATTGTATGCCATATTCTAAAAGTTTGAGTTCTGGCATATTTCTTTGACATTCTTGGGACACCTGGTGTCCGAGGAGGGTATTAGAGTGGATCCGTCAAAAACTCAGGCAGTAACGGGCTTGACGCGACCTACTTCACCTACTGAGATTCAATGTTTTATGGGATCGACAGGATATTATCGACGATTTGTTCAGAGTTTGTCTACTATTACAGCTCTATTAACTAGATTGACTCGAAAAGATGTGATTTTTCAGTGGTCTGATGAGTGTGAGCAGAGCTTTCAAAAACCCAAGACTTTGTTGACTCAGCTCCTATGTTGACTCTACATGAGGAGGGTGTAGACTTTACTGTGCATTTTGATTCATCAGGAGTTTGTTTGGGTGGTTTGTTGTTATAGAAGGGGAAAGTGATTGCTTATGCTTCTAGGCAGTTGAAATCCCAAGAGAAAAACTACCCTACTCATGATTTGGTGTTGGCGGCAGTGGTATTTGTACTAAAGTTATGGCGTCATTATTTGTATGGGGTGCATTGTGAGATCTTCACTGACCATCAGAGTCTTCAATATATCTTTAGTCAGTGGGATTTGAACTTGAGGCAACGGAGATGGCTTGAGCTGCTGAAGGACTATGATGTAACCATTTTGTATCATCAAGGAAAGGCCAATGTTGTGGCTGATGCTCTGAGTAGAAAGACTCCTAGCTTGGGAAGTCTTGCAACACTTAGTATTGAGGAGAGAACATTGGCTAGAGATGTGCAGATATTACCTAACACTCTTGTCCGATTGTAGATCTCAGAGGAGAGTGATGGGATGATTGCTTTCATTGAGGCTCAATCTTCTTTAGTCAGCAGATCTGTGCACACCAGTTTAATGATGAAAAGTTATGTCTCATTCGATACAAAGTATTGAGAGGGGAAGCAAAGGAGGCTGTCCTTGATTGTGATTGTGTCTTGAGGATCGGAGGCAGGATTTGTGTGCCCAAGACAAGCGATTTAATTAGATTGATCCTTGAGGAGGACTGTTTTTCTCAGTATTCCATCCATCCTGGAGCGGCAAAGATGTGTCATAATCTGAGTCAGCATTACTTCTGGTGTGGGATGAAGAGAGATATTACAGACTTTATTTCGAGGTGTTTGACTTTCAAGTTGGTCAAGTGTGAGAACCAGCGGCCCAGTGGTGTAACTCAGAGGATACCTATTCCTACTTGGAAGTGGGAACAAATTACTATAGACTTTGTTGTGGGTTTGCCTACCATAGTTGGTGGTTATGACTCTATTTATGTTGTTGTTGATAGGATGACAATGTCTGTCCACTTCATTCTGGTTCGGGTGAAGTATACGGCAGAGAAGTTAGCCGAGCTATATATTAGTCAGATTGTGCAACTACATGTGACTTCCTGTTTCTATCATATCATATCGAGGTTCACTATTTACTTCTCACTCCTGGAGGGCATTACAACATGGTCTGGGTACTTAGTTAATTATGAGTACAACCTTTCACCCTCAGACAGATGGTAAGTGTGAGCGGACCATTGAGGTGTTGGAAGATATGCTTCGAGCATGTCTGATCTATTTCGGTGCTATATGGGATTGACATTTACCGTTAGCAGAGTTTCCCTACAATAACAGTGATCACCCTATAGATGGAGGCTTTGTATGGTAGACGTTGTAGATCTCTGATTGGTTTGTTTGATTCGACATAGATGGACTCTTTGGATACACTTTCTTAGAGATGCTATGGAAAAAGTCCGTATGATTTAGTATAGACTATTGACAGCCCAGAGTCGACAGAAGAGTTATGCAGATCGGAGAGTTAAAGCCTTAGTGTTTATGGAGGTTGATCATGTTTGGCTCCGAGTATCACCAATGAAGGTTGTGATGAGTTTCGGAAAGAAGGGCAAGCTAATCCCTAGATTCATTGGACCTTTTGAGATTTTGAGCCGAGTGGGAGAGGTGGCCAACAAGTTGGCCTTTCCACCTAGTTTATCGGCAGTTCATCCTATTTTCCATGTCTCTATGCCTCGGAAGTATATTCCTGATGAATCTCATGTGCTTTCACTTGACTCTGTGGAGTTGGGTCCATACTTGGCCTTTTAGGAGGAGCCTATAGCTATTTTGGATAGGCAAGTTTGAAATCATAGGACCAAAGAGATTGCTTCAGTGAAGGTGCAATGGAAGCACCGATCAGTGGGAGAGGTAACTTGGGAGACTAAGTCTGACATGCCTGCCAGATATCCTCAACTTTTTGAAGCTTCAGGTACTTTGTTTTGCTTTATGTTCGAGGACGAACATGATTCTTAGTAGTGGATAATGTAATGACCCGGAAAGTCATTTTTGGAAATTTGAAATACTCATTTAACTAGAGTGAATTAATTGATGGTTAATTATTAAATAACTAAATTTAGTAAATTCTTAGTGGGTTAAAGTGAGTTGAGTTATTTGGGGTTTGATGTATAAATCACAACTGAAAAAAATTAAGAAAAGAGAATGTCGGCTATTGAAAAAAAAGGGAGAACTCACCGAAATCAAGCAAAATCGGTATGTAATAAAATGTTTCTTTCACTTTTAGCGTTGTTTTGGTTGGATTGTTCATTACTGTTAATATTTTATATTATATGTATTGTGGGAAAGGAGAAACAGAAAAAATACATCCATAAATGGAAAAAATAAAATAAAAAAAATAGTTTGGCCTTAGAATTTTTCTACGTGGGTTCTTGGGAAAATTTTTGACCAATTTTTTTAAAAAAATTAATTATAAAATAATCAAAGTGTAATAATTGCTATACATGTGGATACAATAGAAATTTGGAGGGGTATATTCTGTGTATGAATTGTAGGGTTCGGAAATTGTGTTTTTCTGTGAACGAATAGCAATTTGATTTAATCTCTTATTATTCTTATTACATTATGAGTTAAGTTTTGGCATATTGAAATAGGTAAATAAATATTACATCTATCATATCATATGAATATCATTCGAATTATGATATTGGAAAAAATATGAGATTTAACCTTTGCCTTGAAACTTGAAAATTATGATAGTTTAAATGTTAATTGACATCAAGAATTACAAACTTGACTATATATTTGGGGTGAAATTTTAGGTCAAGGTTAAACAAATAAAAGTGTGAGTGTTGTTAGTTTTGAAACCTTATTGTGAATATATATACTTGAATAGATTCCATTGGTTTGGAAGCTCAACGAAAAGGGAAGGCTCGAGTCCAAAAGTAATTATTCGATTGGCTAACGCAAGTGGATTTCTAAACTCTTGTTAAGCGTATGAAATTCGTGTATTTCCTTGTGTGATGTTGAGAATGATTTTGAGACTTGTTGCTTATTTGTTGTTGTTCTATTCCTTGTAGTAAATTGCGCTTTGATATGAAAATGGTTTTCTACTCTTTTTCATTTGAGCATGTCATTTGCATTGTATCTGAGACATGGTTGTGGTAAGGGGATGTATCATTTTTATGCTCGTATCACGTGCCGCGATGGATATTATATTTTGAGGAACGTATACCGCGCTGCGAAGGTTACTATTATCAAGGGTTGTGTCATGCGCCACGATAGATGCATGGACAGATATGTCCCTCATGGGTCCCATACTGAGAGACAGCGGGTGTATATCGTTAGGGCAGACATGCTTCACTATAATTGATATTGCATCTCATGGCATTGCACATTTTATTATTGATGAACTTGAACACGTGTTTTGCTGATCTTGTGAGTGTTTCTCTGTGAAGCTTGTGACCGTTGAATATTGAGTCGTTATTGAGAATGTGTAAATTGATAGTGTGTGGTTATTTAGTTTTGTGTTTGGTATACTTTAAACTGTTAGACTATAGCGTGGAAGTTTAGACAGGGCGAAAGGAGTACCCGTATTTTGTTCACTTAACTTGTGTTTAGAGGTTTGCTTGTTGGGTACCGCGTGGTTTGGTACTCACCCCTTGCTTCTACAATTTTTTATCGGTTACGAGCCCGGATCTTCGTGATACCTGTCATTCTTTTTCGTTTCTGAGGCATCTTGTGGAGGGTTATGAGGTAGATGCTTGTCATCTCACCGAACTTTCCTACTGCAGTTTATGACTTTGTTTTTATTTGAAAGACAACTTCATTTTAGACTTCTATTTTATTTCAATTCTAATATTTACATTATAGGCTTGTGCATGTGACAACCTGGTTTTGGGGATTGAATTAATATGACTTCGTTTCATAATAGAAATTGTTGTTGGATTGTCATTTACTTCCGAGTTTGTTAGATATTGGGTTTTAGGCTGACTTGCCTTGGTGGGATAAGACGAGTGCCATCACACCCATTTTTTGGTGGTGACAGCCTTCTTCTCCAGAGAGTCGATTTCTATCATATGAGTAGCGATAGTTCTATCCTAATTTTTAGCCGAGTTTAATTTGGTAGTCAAAGTTTTGTTGTTTAAACAATTATGGAAGTAGAATGAAAAATTCCCCCATTTAACAAGTTTTTTTTCCTAGTATATATTTTTTTAATGGGCTTTTTTGTTTGTTTGTGGTTTTTTAGATTTGAAGAAAGTTGCATCACTGATTGAACCTGGAGCATATACAAGTAAGTGCAGAAGATATAAAGGTTATGGGATTGATTATGAAACTCAGGAGCAAACTAAAGGCTTCAGTACTTTCTACTTTTTTACCTAATTTTGTGAACTTGAATGAATTCCAATTCTTGACATTCTAGGATTATTTTATGTTTAGGCTTAATTTTTTTGAACATCAATGTATGTTAACTCTTAAATTGTAAATAGAGATCATGTGTACTTATCTTTAATATATGGATACGACTAGTTGAAGTACATATTGATTTCATATTTTCTATCATTATATTATAGTTTACCATTTAAAACGTATATTACAATAGCTTAATAACATTGTTGCAATAGTGTAGAAGTACTGTTGTAATAGAATAGACTGATTTGTATAATAAAATTTTAAATATAGGTCTTTTGCAACGGTTCAAAAGTGTTGCCGAAACGCACAAAAGTGTAGTCCTAGACTGAAGAATAATTGTTGCTATAAATAGTCTATTGCAACTAAACTAATTAAACATAGAAAGTTATTAAAATGATAAATAAGTTAAATTGGTTAATATAGTATTAGAATTAAGTTATAACTAAACTAATTAGACTTGGAAAATTGTTAAGTTGGTTAATAAATTAAACTAGTGAATATATTATCGGAATTAAGTTCAAACTAAACTAATTAGGCTAACAGCGTTTTGAAGTTGCTTAATGTCACGACCCAAAACGATTCGTGAATGGCACCCACACTTACCTCCTTAGGTGGGCGAACCAACACATCTAAACCCCAACATCTACCAATAGTGCAACTATAATAATATAAATAATGCGGAAGCTCCAAAAGATACTAAGTAACCAATTTAAATAAGCTTCTAAAAAGTTTAATACTTATCATCCCAAAATTTGATAGTCATCACATCAAGGACATCTAATCTCCAATACTAAGTCTAACAATATCGAATACACTAAAATAAAGAATAAAATGGTATGTGTCCGAAAGTATAGGACATCATGTCGTGACCGAGAGAATCCAACACGAGCTTGAATGGATAGCTCACGCTGTAACTTGATATGAGGGAGGCTGGCTAGAGCTGAGGGAAATCATAAGTCATAGATACACTCACTGCATTTCATAAAAGGAAAACAAAGAAGAAAACAAGTAGGACTCAGTACGAGGAAACATGTACTGAGTAAGTATCATTGGTCAACCCAAAATAGTAACTAATATACAAATAATAATAGTATGAATAAGTGTAAATAACAATAAAGTAAGCACGTATTATGTCAACGGTATCAAGATCACACATGAGGACTCATGCCTCAAAACCAAACAATTTTGGGAGTTGAGTTCTTTGAGATTGAATATCTTCCATTAATTCAACATATTTTTCCTTTAATATTATCGTGTCGGAACGTTACACTCCGATCCAAAAATACCGTGTCGAAACGTGACACTCCGATCCAAGAATACCGTGTCGGAACGTGACACTCCGATCCAAGAATACCGTGTCGGAATGTGATACTCCGATCCAAGAATACCGTGTCGGAACGTGACACTCCGATCCAAAAATACCGTGTCGGAACGTGACACTCCCATCCAAGAATACCGTGTCGGAATTTGACACTCCGATCTAAAAATACCGTGTCGGAACGTGACACTCAGATCCAAGAATATCGTGTCGGAACGTGACACTTCGATCCAATTATACTATTAATTTATCCTTTATTATCACCGCTTTTAATTCATTGTTATATTATTTTCATCAAGCCTTCTTTATTCAAGGCATCACTTCGATAGATAGGATTAGCGAATATAAATTCTACGGTCTCAGGATTTCAGACCAATCACAAACCACACAACCAAATCACACAATCACACAGTCAAGTACATAGAGAACTTCACAATATCATTCAAGGCATATCAATCCTTATTAAGAGTTTACTATCAAATAGCATTAACCATAACCTACCTCCACCGAAGAATCAAAGTCAAGCAACTACTTCTCCAATGCCTTTCCTTTCCTTATTGCCTCTGAATTCTTCCAATCTATCAAATATATATATATATATATATATATATATATATATATGGTGTAAGTTCACAAGGCCATAAACACTTCGATTATCTGTGTCTAGCCTATACCCATCAATTCACCTAATTCTATAATCAATCTCTTAATGTTTAAGCCTAATGGGAAGTCTTAATTCCTCCCATTAGCATAACTTTAGTAGAATTTAAATAACTCGATACACCTAATATTTAATTACCTAACTCAATATTTTAAAACATGGCTCATAACAAGATAACTATGGAAAGAATTGGAATTTACAGTTACGTCTAGGTCCAGTAACCTCTATTAGGGAAAATCAAAACAACATATTACATAATTTATAACACCCATAAGTAAAAATTCTCAATTTTATCATAGAAATATCAAAGTTTATTACCCCACCTTACTCTCTTATTGGTCATATATTTGGCCTCAATTTTATAATCAATAATTACATAAGAATTTAAAACCTTCCTACAGTTAATTGTTTTTTATTCTTCAATAGACCATTAGGCCATCATTACATGCAATTCAAAACAAAGGCATTTGCCATTCAATATAACAACTTCAATGGCAAAGAACGTGATAATACTTAACATACGAAATGTATTTTAAAATAGTAAACATATGACGATCACAATTTAATCCTCCATGAACTAATTAAATTTTCTATATATAACTTTCACTTGCCACTCATCCACCAACTTTAAGTAAATTCTACCAAACATTACACTAAGACATATATTAAAATGTACGACCGGTCAAACATTACACTAAGACATATATATATATATATATATATATATATATATATATACACCTTTTCCTTCCAATCAAGAACATAACAATAGTAATAATAATACTCACAAGCAGTTTCTGTACAATCCAATACGACTCCACTAATTTTGTCTAGCGTTTATTGAATATCCCTCTTTTTCAATTCAAATATTATACTAAAAATAATTAACACAATCATGCTAATACATTCAAAATCCAACTCTAAATTTGATTACCTGATGGAACAACCGCTTCTGACTGCTGCAGATATGGTTTCTCTTGGCTAAACCCTTATTTCCCCTCTACAGCATATTTCCACCTAAATATTATATAACTAATTATAAGAGTGGTGAAAGTGACCCCCTATTAATTATAATATTATTTCTTAACCATTAACTAAATAAATTAGTAAAACTACCCCACTAATTTCATAATTATAATTATGAATAGTCAAAAACACTCACTTAAATCTATCAGAAAGTATTTTCTAACATAAAAATTTCTAGTGCCCAAACCGACTACACGGGTTGTTACAATAGATGCCAATTTACGCATCGTTCGTCCTCGAACGGTCAAAGGAAGGCAAGGCAAGAAAGGGTAGTTATCTCAATGATTATTCCAAAATATTAACACCCATTGTCTCATCTCAATAGTATCAAAAACTAGAGATCTACACCTCCCCTCATAAAATGTCTCTAATATAATTGCACACATACTTGGTTTATCAAACTCCACATTCATTGAAGTCAACACTCTTAATAATAACAAAACGTATAACTACATCGATCATCTACCTTACTCTCAAACCATCATTAGTATAAGAGTATGCTTATCAAATACATGTTCAAACTATGGCTATCTCTTTCTATTTAAGCATTTCCTGACAGATACGAGTCCCAAATAAGGCATATAGCACTAATTTCAAATGTGATGGTCATTGAGACAAAACTATTAAATCACACCCAAAGTCAACTCTACACCACTTTCACATACCATGCTTAAGGTACCATTTTAAACCATTATATATATCATGCCAACACTTAGGAAAATTCTTTGTCACTCAAACTATTCTGTATACTATAAGCTCATAACCTCTATTAACCATCAAATGTCCATGTAACACACCTTAACATTCTATGAAGTCCCATCAATAGAGTAGTATTAACCCAACTTTATTCTTAATAACCATGTAGAATTATATCTCACCTTTTACATCATTCTTATGTCTTCTATCCTAATTTGAGCAATCTAACCTCAATGTAAAATACTAAAATTTTCATACCTCATTAATTGCCACCTAAACCAAAACTCATTTTTTTTTCTTTTGGAAGTCGATGATAAACTCCTAGTAAGTCTGTACCGAACTAGTTCACATCTCACAATTATATCTAAACTCATAGGCAAAAATTAAAACAACCATCAACTACACCCCATGGATTTGTACGAGAGGTCTTATTCTTTCACTCTTTTCAAATTCTTTTCATGGTGCAAATTCTAAATATCTCGCTCCTTCAATATATCAAACTCTTTTTTATCTAGCTTGCTTACCGATCTCATGTTTTACTAATAATCCATGACATTTTACTTCACACTCTAAATCAAAACTCTGAGGGTAAACCCTTCCTTATATCCTTTAACAATCAAAAGTAACAACTTTATGGTGCAAAGCATGCATAAATTCATTCACGTGCTCAATAACGATGCAATCAAACGTTTCTCATCTTACTAATTCTTACCTTGACAAAATATACCACCAGAAATTCAGACTTATAACAAAAAATAAAATAATTTGAAGTCTAATTGTGTAACACAATGCCCTTAATTATCTACATTTGCTTATACATTGAAGATTTTTACGAATCACCTTGTCTTAGCTTATCATTGATTGCCTCTCCACCAAGCATACCATATGCTTCACTAAAAATCCAACCCTACTCATTTCTAAATTCAATAGTACAGCAGAATCTATCATCTCACTCAAGTTGAACGTCTGTACACTCCTTTCTTAAGTTCTATTCAATAGCTTTTAACCAAGCTGATTAACGTGTTATGCTATTACCTTAACCAAAACAAAATAGATGAAATCATGCAATTTTGAACCCAATTCTCGATCCCTTCGAAGATACATTTTTAGTTCTTACAATCAGAGAAAATAATTCTGCTCTCACTTATTTTTCTTAGGCTACACATCCCACAAGTTTTATCTTATTTTAGTTATGATTCAAGCTCCTTTAAATTATATTAGAGTGTGCCCTAAATCTCCTAAAATTTATCATACAACCACATTACTCACTAAATAGTAGAACTATCAACCTTAGATACTCGCAAGTTTTTATCACCATACAAAATTTATTTGACCAATAATTTGTATTCTATAATTTGCATATCCGTCACCAAACATCACTAACTCCTATCACCATCATGTATTTGTAAGCCCTTTTCATCACCACAAAGTCAATTTTTTTTCCTCGACATGACACCTTAAACTCAGATATAGTAATCAAAATGAAGGGACTAACAAAATTTATATTCACTTTCTTACTAAAATCTTCATTTTACTTCACCCAAAGTATACCCACTAGGATTTTCTTTCCCTATAAGTCTGTCATGCTAGTATCAACCTACCTTTTGAAGCTTAAGATAAAACCTCCAGTCCTCACTCAAAACCCTCAAGATACATTGCACAGTTTAAGTTATGTTAATATTTGTACCAAAGATCCACCACTAAAGATTTTCTTTAAAATAATGCTCAACCACTAAAATTTTCCTTCAAAATAATGCTCAATATAAGTTCGTGTAGTAATAAACTAGTTGGTTTCTCAAATGTGAATGCAACACTAAATCTTATTATCTGACCATGTCATACAACTTGTAACTCTTTTAGTAATTAGTATTCATACTTGACAATCGACGTACCTGTTTCCACATAACCCTAGTACTGCCACACCGTGAAAGTCCATTAGATACCTTACTAGAACATATCATACCTGTCCATAATATCGTACCCAAATAGACCACATATTTCTACCCATTGAATAATTACAAAACATTATCGAATATGTTCTCTCTCTAGACCAATCAATTTGTTTTGCTTCTTAGATCAATTCAATAACAACATAACACAATTCCTAACTCTAACCAAGTAAGCATCGATGACTTTCTCGAATATACCCTCACCCTATGAAGTCATTGTAGTGTCTTTATTAACCAACACTTGACATGAGACTACCACCACATTTTGCGATCGAGAAAATATATCTATTTCTAAGGACATATCATTTTTTCTGTTGTTGCTATTTCAACTTCAAATACTCTAGTAGTACCCATATTTGAAATAGAGAGAAGAATTTTAGATACCAATTTGTATCACCTAGATACCAATTGGATTCAAGTAGTAGCACGAAAGAAAGAAAGAAATGAGCTTTCCTAAAGTCCTATTGCTTCTCGAAGAAAAGTAAAGGCGTCCCCTTACCGTTCCGCAAGACTCTACTAGACTTGTCCTTGTTTGATGAGATCAACGAACCTAACGCTCTGATACCAAGTTTGTCACGACCCAAAATGATTCGTGAGTGGCACCCACACTTACCTCCTTAGGTGGGCGAACCAACACATCTAAACCCCAACATGTACCAATAGTGCAACTATAATAATATAAATAATGCAGAAGCTCCAAAAGATACTAAGCAACTAATTTAAATAACCTTCTAAAAAGTTTAATACTTATCATCCAAAAATATGATAGTCATCACATCAAGGACATCTAATCTCCAATACTAAGTTTAAGAATATCGAATACACAAAAATAAAGGATAAAATGGTATGTGTCCGAAAGTATAGGACATCATGTCGTGACCGAAAGAATCCAACACGAGCTTGAATGGATAGCTCACCCTGTAACTTGATATGCGGGAGGCTGGCTAAAGCTGAGGGAAATCAGAAGTCATAGATACTCTCGCTGCATTTCATAAAAGGAAAACAAAGAAGAAAACAAGTAGGACTCAGTACGAGGAAACATGTATTGAGTAAGTATCATCGGTCAACCCAAAATAGTAACTAATATACAATGAATAATAGTATGAACTCAACTATAGCACTTAACATGTGATAAGCAACAAACAACATGAACAAGTGTCAATAACAATAAACTAAGCACGTATTAAGTCAACGGTATCAAGATCACACATGAGGACTCATGCCTCCAAACCAAACCATTATGGGAGTTTAGTTCTTTGAGATTGAATATCTTCCATTAATTCAACATATTTTTCCTTTAATGTCACGACCCAAAATGTGTCGTGAGTGGCACCCACATTTACCCTCCTATGTGAACGAACCAACCAATCTAAACCCCAACATTTCAACCATAAATAACATAATATAATGCGGAAGACTTAAACTCATTAATGAAAATCGATTAAATAACTTCTAAAAACTCAAACTTATCATTATCCCCAAAATCTGGAAGTCATCATCACAAGAACATCTATCCTCAAATTACTAAGTCTAACAGTATCTAAGAAGCTAAAATAACTAAACAGATAGTCCATGCCAGAACTTCAAGGCATCAAGACGTGGAGATGAAGATCCAGCCCAAGCTAGAAACAATAGCTCACCCTGAAATCTGACGTGACGAAGACTGGCTAGAGTTGCGGTTGAGTATAAGATGACCGTACGATCGCTGTACTCCACAAATAACAAAGAAAGAAACATACAAGTAGGGGTCAGTACAAACACAAGTATTGAGTAGATATCATCGGCCAACTCAAAATAGAAACAGTATATATTAGATAATATCATAAAATCAACTACAATACTCAACATGCGGCATTTACAATTACCATAAACCTTTGTCACAACACCAAGCACATCAATGAGGACTCACGCCTCCCCATCATACTCATTTGGGAATTAGGTTCATTAAATTGAGTATATTAACATCTTTCAAGATTCATTATCTTTATTTCTCTCGTGTCGGTACGTGACACTCCGCTCTATATACTATACTGGTGCCAGAACGTGACACTCCGATCCTCATCATACTATCCTGGTACTGGAACGTGGCACCCGATCCATATACTATCCTGGTGTAGGAACGTGACACTCCGATCCTCATATACTATCCTGGTACCGGAATGTGGCACCCGATCCATATAATATCCTGGTGTCGGAACGTGACACTTCGATCCTCATCATACTATCCTGGTGCCGGAACGTGACACCCGATCCCCTAATCTCACTACTTTTGTTCATCAAGCCTTCTTTTATACCAAGGCATCATCATTAACAAAGTAGATTAGGGTTTTTCAAGATTTAGGATTCAATAGCTTCATCATGCTTACTTTATCACAATTATATAATCACATTCATGCAAGCATACAATTAAGCATATAGAAGGGTTTACAACACTACCCAATACGTATCATTCGCTATTAAGAGTCTACTAGGAATAGCATAAACCATAACCTACCTCCACCGAAGAATTGAAGTCAAGCAATCTTCTTTCCCAAAGCTGCGTTCTTCCTCTCTCTCAATCGATCGTTTCTCCCTCTCGCTCTATTTTTTCTATTTCTTATTCAAACCCTCTTTCTTTTACCCTAATTAGCATATAATTAAGTATAAAAGATGATAAAATACCCCACTACTTGTTTCAAGGTTCTCTCTTTTAACCCCCAAGTAATTAAATTATTAAAATTAAACCACTAACTTTATAATTATAAGCAAGAATAGTCAAAAACGCCCCTTAAAATATTTAACAGGAATCAGACCCAGTCAGGGTCATGCAGTCTGTGACGGGCCGTCGTGCCTGTGACGGTCCGTCCTGCTGAGTCGTCACAGAGTTCAGAGACTGAAATTTACTGAAGGGCCTGTGACGGTCCGTCGTGCCCACGACGGTCCGTCCTGCCATGTCATCGCGAAGTTCAGAGAGTTGTTCTCAGTACCCAATTTTTCAGAATTCTAAGTGTTTTGGAACGACACACCCTCGACGGTCCGTCGTGCCCATGATGGTCCGTTGTGGGATCCGTCGACTCAGACTGTAATTACCAGAAATAAACTCTACTGCTCAACACGACTAACAGGTCGTTACAATAGATACCAATTTACCCATCGTTCGTCCCTGAACGATCACAAGAAGAAAAACAAGGGCGAAAAGGAGTACCTGAATCTGTAAACAGATGTGGGTATCTTTCTTGCATATCAGCCTCTTTCTCCCAAGTGGATTCTTCAACCGGCCGATTCTTCCATTGAACCTTGATGGATGCAATCTCTCTTGACCTCAACTTGCGGACTTCTCTATCTAAAATAGCAACAGGCTCCTCCTCATAAGATAAATTCTCATCAAGCAGGACTGAATCCCAACGAATGATGTAGTTTCCATCCCCATGGTATCTTTTCAACATGGACACATGAAATACCGAATGCACTCCTGACAGTCCTGGGGGTAAGGCTAATTCATAAGCTACCTCCCCCACGCGCTTCAGAACTTCGAATGGACCAATATACCTCGGACTAAGCTTACCTCGCTTACCAAACCGCATCACCCCTTTCATGGGCGAAACCTTCAGCAAGACTTGCTCACCCTCCATAAACTCCAAATCTCTAACCTCTCGATCTGCATATTCCTTTTGCCTACTTTGAGTCGCTAAAAGATTTTCTTGAATGCATTTCACTTTATCTAACGATTCCCTCAGAAGGTCAGTACCCCAAGGTCTAACCTCAAATGCATCAAACCACCCAATGGGAGATCTACACCTTCTCCCATACAGTGCCTCAAATAGGGCCATATCAATACTTGAGTGATAGCTATTATTGTATGAAAACTCCGCTAAGGGTAAGAAGTTATCCCAATGACCCCCAAATTCTATCACACATGCACGAAGCATATCTTCCAACACCTGAATTGTTCGCTCAAACTGACCATCGGTCTGAGGGTGAAATGCAGTACTAAGGTCCAACCTAGTACCTAATTCAGCATGCAATGTTCTCCAAAACTTAGAAGTAAACTGCGTACCTCTATCTTATATGATGGAAAGTGGAACTCCATGCAATCGAACAATTTCTGAGATGTAGAGTCTGGCTAACTTCTCTGCATTGTAAGTCACCTTGACCGGAATGAAGTGAGCAGAATTAGTCAGCCTATCCACAATTACCCAAATGGAGTCAAACTTCCCCAATGTCTTTGGAAGACCAACCACGAAGTCCATTGCAATTCTCTCCCACTTCCATTCAGGGATGGGCATTCTCTGAAGTGTCCCTCCAGGCCTCTGGTGTTCATACTTTACCATCTGACAATTCAGGCATTGAGCCACAAAAGAAACAATGTCCCATTTCATCCTACTCCACCAAAAATGTTGCTTTAGGTCACGGTACATCTTGGTTGCACCAGGATGTATAGAATACCTTGAACACCTTCCCTTAATTCTCAAAACACCTTCCTCATCCATTATTACCTCTTTAGCCTCTCCTCGCAACACCATATCCCGTATTCGGCTTAGTTTCCCATCATCAAACTTTTTTCCCTTGATCTTGTCAAGAAAAGAAGATCTCGCCTCCACACTGGCCAAAAATCCTCCATTCTCATTTACTTCTAACCTCATAAAGTCGTTAGCCAGAGTCTGAACCTCTCTAGCCAATGGGCGTCTAGAAACTTGTAAGTGGGCTAAACTACCCATGCTCCCTGCTTTTCTACTTAAGGCATCTGCCACAACGTTAGCCTTTCCTGGGTGATACAAGATGGTAACATCATAATCCTTCAGTAGTTCCATCCACCTCCTCTGTCTCAGATTCAAATCCCTCTGAGTAAAGACATACTGTAGGCTACGATGATCCGTATAGACTTCACACTTGACCCCATATAGATAATGTCTCCATTGTTTTAATGCAAACACAACTGCAGCCAATTCCAAATCGTGGGTCGGATAGTTACGTTCATGCACCTTTAATTGCCTCGAAGCATAAGCAATTAAATTCTTCTCTTGCATTAGCACTGCACCCAAACCAGAATAGGATGCATCACAATACACAATGAAGTTCTTACCCTCTAGTGGCAAGGTAAGGATAGGTGCAATAGTCAGCAAGGTCTTGAGTTTCTGAAAGCTTTCTTCACATTCATCCGACCATACAAATGGAACATTCTGCTTAGTCAAGTTCGTCAATTGGGAAGCAATAGAAGAGAATCCCTTGACAAATCGATGGTAGTAGCTGGCTAAACCAGCAATGCTCCTTATTTCTGACACATTAGTAGGTCTTACCCAATTTCTCACTGTTTCAATCTTAGAAGGATTCACCATCACTCCATCCTTAGAAACCACGTGCCCCAAAAAGGACACTGAATCTAGCCAAAATTCACACATGGAGAATTTGGCATAAAGCCTTTTCTCCCTTAACACTTCCAACACAATTCTCAAATGCTCCTCATGTTCCTTCTTACTCTTGGAGTATATCAGTATATCATCAATAAATATAATCACAAAGAGATCCAGATATGGCTTAAAAATCCTGTTCATCAAGCTCATGAAAGCAGCAGGGGCATTCGTACGACAAAAGACATTACTACAAATTCGTAATGCCCATACCTGGTTCGAAAAGCAGTCTTTGGCACATCCATTGCTCGTATTTTCAATTGATGATAACCGGATCTCAAGTCAATCTTAGTGAACACACAAGCACCTTGTAACTGATCGAACAAGTCATCAATGCGAGGAATGGGATACTTGTTCTTAATAGTTACCTTGTTCAACTGCCGGTAGTCCATGAACATCCAAAAGCTCCCATCCTTCTTCTTCATAAATAACACTGGAGCACCCCAAGGGGATGCACTTGGTCTAATGAAACCTTTACTTAGCAACTCTTGAAGTTTGGCCTTTAACTCCCTTAACTCCGCTGGAGCCATTCTATAAGGAGGTATGGAAATGGGGCGAGTACCCGGCTCCAGATCAATGCAAAAGTCAATATCTCTATCCGGTGGCATACCAGGAAGGTCTGCAGGAAACACATCCAGAAAGTCACGGACTATCGAAACCGACTCAATTGAAGGGACTTGGGTAGTATCATCCCTGAGGTGTGCCAAGAAAGCTAAGCAACCCTTACTAACCATTCTCTTAGCACGAAGAAAGGAGATGATACGAACCGGATTGGAAGTGTAGTCACCCTCCCACACTAACAGATCTATCCCAGGCTTGGCTAACGTCACAGTTTTAGCATTACAATCTAAGATTGCAAAGTTTGGAGAAAGCCAAGTCATACCCAGAATTACATCGAAATCAACCATTTCTAAGATAACCAAGTCTACATGAGTATTGCTCCCCACAAACGTTACAAGACAAGACCTATACACCTTTTCAACTATCACAAACTCACCCACCGGAGTAGAAACACGAATAGGCATGTCAAGCAATTCACAATGTAAATTAAGACCAGTAGCAAATGAAGAAGATACATATGAAAATGTGGATCCAGGATCAAATAATACGGAAGCCATGCAATCACAAACCAAAAGATTACTTGTGATAACAGCATCGGATGTCTCCGCTTCCGATCGCCCGGGGAAAGCGTAACAATGGGCCCTATCGCCTGTCTGCCCGTTGCCCCTACCATGTTGTGCTGTAGTGGCTCCAGTTTGCCCGTCACCCCGGCCGTTTTGGTGACCACCATTACCTCGGCCACCACGTCCTCCAGAATGACGGCCCCTTCCATGACCACTTCTACCTCTGACTATTGGAGGTCTGTAACTCTATTTTGGACAATACCTCTTAATGTGTCCAGTCTCCCCACATCCATAACACTCTCTGGATTCAAGCATAGGTCTCTGTGAAAATGACGAAGTCTGGGGATAACCACCAAACTCAGAGAAATGTTGACCGGTCTGTGGTGGACCCCCAGCTACAGCCTGTAGTGAGGACTGAATTGGTTGGACTGGGTAACCTCCTGAACCCTGTCCTCTGGAGTAAGAACCATTAAACTCACCTCCCTTACGAAACTTCTTAGTAGTTGATGCCATGGTGAAATCATCTGGCTTCACTCCCTCCACCTCTATCACAAAGTCTACCACTTCCTGAAAGGATTTTGCTGTAGCAGCTACCTGTAAGGCTGAGATCCGCAAATCTGACCTCAACCCCTTCACAAAACGGCGAATCCGCTCTTGTGGACTGAAGCAAAGCTGGGTGGCATAGCTGGAGAGTGCACGAAACTTAGCCTCATAAGCAGTAACCGACATCCTGCCTTGCTCTAGGCTTAGAAACTCATCTCTCCTCCTATCCCTCAAAGTACGGGGTATATACTTCTCCATAAATAAACTAGAGAACGACGCCCTAGTCATAGGTGGTGCCTGTGCGGGTTGACACTCAACATGTGACCGCCACCACATTTTGGCATTTCCCTGAAACTGATAGGTTACAAACTCAACACCAAATTGTTCCACTATGCCCATTTTATGTAATAACTATTGACAGTCAACCAGAAAATCGTAGGAATCCTTAGATTCAGCACCCTTGAAGACAGGAGGTTTCAATTTCAAGAACTTACTGAAGAGTTCATGCTGATCACTTGTCATTATAGTCACTGTAGTCAAACGAGGAAACGTGCCTATTTCCAATGAGGCATCCATGTGGGGAGCCTCAGCAGCGGCCTGTCGTACTTCCGGAACCTGAGGTGCTGGTGCAGAAAACACTGGAGGTGTCTGGCCTTGATCAGTTAACCCGCTAAGATAAGCAAGAACCTGATTAATCATCTCTGGGGTAGGTTGGGGTGGTAATTTCTCATTCTGCACTTGCTCACTTTCCCCTTCCTCACCCTCTCTTACTACTTCCTCAGTCGGTGGAGGAGTCACCGCCCTAGTACTAGATGGGACAGGTGTTTGTCCTCTTCCTCTAGAGGATGTCCTCCTACGACCTCTACCACGGCCTCTTGCCACTGCTCCTCTTCGAGCTACAGTCTCAGTGGCTGGCTCAGACACCTCTTGTCTTGTCGGTGCTGGTGTTGGCGCGGTTGTTGCTCTAGTTCTAACCATCTGCGAAATAGAGTAAAGATGGTCAGATACCAATTTGTATCACCTAGATACCAATTGGATCCAAGTAATAGCACGAAAGAAGGAAAGAATGGAATTTTCCTAAAGTCTTATAGCCTCTCAAAGAAAAGTAAAGGCGTCCCCCTACCATTCCTCAAGACTCTACTAGACTCGTTCTTGTGTGATGAGACCAACGAACCTAATGCTCTGATACCAAGTTTGTCACGACCCAAAACGTGTCGTGAGTGGCACCCACATTTACCCTCCTATGTGAGCGAACCAACCAATCTAAACCCCAACATTTCAACCATAAATAACATAATATAATGCGGAAGACTTAAACTTATTAATGAAAATCGATTAAATAACTTCTAAAAACTCAAACTTATCATTATCCCCAAAATCTGGAAGTCATCATCACAAGAACATCTATCCTCAAATTACTAACTCTAAAGAGTATCTAAGAAGCTAAAATAACTAAACAGATAGTCCATGCCAGAACTTCAAGGCATCAAGACGTGAAGAGGAAGATCCAGTCCAAGCTAGAAACAATAGCTCACCCTGAAATCTGACGTGACGAAGACTGGCTAGAGTTGCGGTTGAGTTGAAGACGACGGTACGTTCGCTGTACTCCACAAATAACAAAGAAAGAAACATACAAGTAGGGGTCAGTACAAACACAAGTACTGAGTAGATATCATCGGCCAACTCAAAATAGAAAACAGTATATATCAGATAATATCATAAAATCAACTACAATACTCAACATGCGGCATTTACAATTACCATAATCCTTGGTCACAACACCAAGCACATCAATGAGGACTCACGCCTCCGCATCATACTCATTTGGGAATTAGGTTCATTAAATTGAGTATATTAACATCTTTCAAGATTCATTATCTTTATTTCTCTCGTGTCGGTACGTGACACTCCACTCCATATACTATCCTGGTGCCGGAACGTGACACTCCGATCCTCATCATACTATCCTGGTACCGGAACGTGGCACCCGATCCATATACTATCCTGGTGTCGGAATGTGAAACTCCGATCCTTATATACTATCCTGGTACCGGAACGTGGCACCCGATCCATATACTATCCTGGTGTCGGAACGTGACACTCCGATCCTCATCATACTATCCTGGTGCCGAAACGTGACACCCGATCCCCTAATTTCACTACTTTCATTCATCAAGCCTTCTTTTATACCAAGGCATCATCATTAACAAAGTAGATTAGGGTTTTTCAAGATTTAGGATTCAATAGCTTCATCATGCTTACTTTATCACAATTATATAATCACATTCATGCAAGCATACAATTAAGCATATAGAAGGGTTTACAACACTACCCAATACATATCATTCGCTATTAAGAGTCTACTGCGAATAGCATAAACAATAACCTACCTCCACCGAAGAATTGAAGTCAAGCAATCTTTTTTCCCAAAGCTGCGTTCTTCCTCTCTCTCAATCGATCGTTTCTCCCTCTCTCTGTGTTCTTTCTATTTATTATTCAAACTCTCTTTCTTTTACCCTAATTAGCATATAATTAAGTATAAAAGATGATAAAATACCCCACTACTTGTTTCAAGGTTCTCTCTTTTAACCCCCAAGTAATTAAATTATTAACATTAAACCACTAACTTTATAATTATAAGCAGGAATAGTCCAAAACGCCCCTTAAAATATTTAACAGGAATCCGACCCAGTCAGGGTCACGCAGTTTGTGACGGGCCATCGTGCCTGCGACGGTTCGTCCTGCTGAGTCGTCACAGAGTTCACAGACTGAAATTTACTGAAGGGGCTGTGACGGTCCGTCGTGCCCACGACGGTCTCTCCTGCCATGTCGTCGCGAAGTTCAGAGAGTTGTTCTCAGTACCCAATTTTTCAGAATTCTAAGTGTTTTGGAACGACACACCCTCGACGGTCCGTCGTGCCCATGACGGTCCGTCGTGGGATCCGACGACTCAGACTGTAATTACCAGAAATAAACTCTACTGCTCAAAACGACTAACAGGCCGTTACATTTAATATTAGCATGTCGGAACGTGACACTCCGATCCAAGATTACCGTATCGGAACGTGACACTCTGATCCAAAAATACCGTGTCGGAACGTGACACTCCTATCCAAGAATACCGTATCGGAACTTGACACTCCGATCCAAAAATACCGTGTCGAAACGTGACACTCCGATCCAAGAATACCATGTCGGAACGTGACACTCCGATCCAATTATACTATTAATTTATCCTTTATTATCACCGCTTTAAATTTATTGTTATATTATTTTCATCAAGCCTTCTTTATTCAAGGCATCACTTCGATAGATAGGATTAGAGAATATAAATTCTACGGTCTCAGGATTTCAGACCAATCACAAACCACACAACCAAATCACACAATCACACAGTCAAGTACATAGAGAACTTCACAATATCATTCAAGGCATAGCAATCACTATTAAGAGTTTACTATCAAATAGCATAAACCATAACCTACCTCCACCGAAGAATCGAAGTCAAGCAACTACTTCTCCAATGCCTTTCCTTTCCTTATTGCCTTTGAACCCTTCCAATCTATCAAATATATATATATATATATATATATAAGGTGTAAGTTCACAAGGCCATAAACACTCCGATTATCTGTGTCTAGCCTATACCCATCAATTCACCTAATTCTATAATCAATATCTTAAAGTTTTAGCCTAATGGTAAGTCTTAATTCCTCCCATTAGTATAACTTTAGTGGAATTTAAATAACTCGATACACCTAATATTTAATTACCTAACTCAATATTTTAAAACATGGCTCATAACAAGATAACTATGGAAAGAATTGGAATTTAAGGTTACGTCTATGTCCAGTAACCTCTACCAGGGAAAATCAAAACAAAATATTACATAATTTATAACACCCATATGCAAAAATTTCCAATTTTATCATAGAAATATCATAGTTTATTACCCCACTTTACTCTCTTATTTGTTATATATTTGGCCTCAATTTTATAATCAATAATTACATAAGAATTTAAAACATTCCTACTGTTAATTGTTTGTTATTCTACAATAGACCATTAGGCCATCATTACATGCAATTCAAAACAAAGGCATTTGCCATTCAATATAACAACTTGAATGGCAAAGAACGTGATAATACATAACATACGAAATTTATTTTAAAATAGTAAACATATGACGGTAACAATTTAATCCTCCATGAACTAATTAAATTTTCTATATATAACTTTCACTTGCCACTCATTCACCAACTTTAAGCCAATTCTACCAAACATTACACTAAGACATATATTAAAATGTACGACCGATCCCTCTTTACAACAACATAGTACTAATTTATATATATATATATATATATATATATATATATATATATATATATATATACCTTTTCCTTCCAATCAAGAACATAACAATAGTATTGATGATAATACTCACAAGCAGTTTCTGTACAATCCAATACGACTTCACTAATTTTTCTAGCGTTTAATGAATATCCCTTTTTTCCAATTCAAATATTATACTAAAAATAATTAACACAATCATGCTAATACATTCAAAATCCAACTCTAAATTTGATTACCTGATGGAACAACCGCTTCATGACTGCTGCAGATATGGTTTCTCTTGGCTAAGCCCTTATTTCCCCTCTACAGAATATTTCCTCCTAAATATTATATAACTAATTATAAGAGTGGTGAAAGTGACCCCCTATTAATTATAATATTATTTCTTAACCATTAACTAAATAAATTAGTAAAACTACCCCACTAATTTCATAATTATAATTATGAATAGTCCAAAACACTAACTTAAGTCTATCATAAAGTATTTGCTAAAATAAAAATTTCTGGTGCCCAAACCGACTACACGGGTTGTTACATTTAATAAGTTAAATTGGTGAACATTGTTTTGGAATTACGTTAAAACTAAACTAAGTAGACGTAGAAAGTTTGTTAAGTTCGTCAAATAAACTAATGTTATTTAGTTGGCCAATATAGAGTTAGAATTAAGTTATTACTAAACTAATTACACTTATAAACTTGCTAAGTTCTTCAGATAAACTATTGTGATTTAGTTAATTAATATAGTGTTGGAATCAGGTTAAAACTAAACTAATTATACATAGAAAGTTTTAAAGTTGTCTAATAAGTTACACTGATGAATAAAGCGTTGGAATTAAGTTAAAACTACACCGATTAGACTTAGAAAGTTTTTATGATCTTCAAATAAGTAAATGTAATTTAGTTCGTTAATATAGGGTTAGAATTAAGCTAAAACTAAACAAATTAGACTAAGAAAATTGTTAAATTATCTAATAAGTCATATTGATGAAGAAAGTAATGGAATTAAGTTAAAACTAAACAAATTAGACTTAGAATGTTGTTAAGTTGTTCAAATAAGATAACGTGAGTTAGTTGGTTAATACAGTGTTGGAATTAAGTTAAAACTAAACTAATTAGATTTAGAAAGTTGTTAAGTTGTTTAATAAGTTAAATTTGTAAATATATTATTCGAACTAATATAAAATTAAACTAATTAGACTTAGGAAGTTATTAAAAAGTTTAATAAGTTAAATTGGTGAACATAGTGTTGGAATTAGGTGAAATCTAAAGTAACTAGACTTAGAAAGTTGTTATGTTTGTTAATAAGTTAAATTGGTGAATATATTATTGGAATTAAGTTAAAACTAAACTAATTAGACTTAGAAAAATGTTAGTTTTTTAATAAGTTACATTGGATAATAAAGTGTTAGAATTAAGTTAAAACTAAACTAATTAGACGTAGAAAGTTGGTTAAGTTCTTCAAATAACCTTATGCGATTAAGTTGGTCTATATAGTGTTAGAATTAAGTTAAAACTAAACTAATTACACTTAAAAATTTTGCAAGTTATTTAAATAAACTAATGTGATTTGGTTGGTCAACATAGGTTTGAATTATGTTAAAACTAAACTAATTAGACTTAGAAAATTCTTAAGTTGATAAATAAGATAAATTTGTGAATATAGTGTCGGAATTAAGTTAAAACTAAACTAAATAGACTTAGAAAGTTGTTAAGTTGTCTAATACGTTAAATTCATGAATAAAGTTTTAAAATTAAGTTATAACTAAACTAATCAGACTTAGAAAGTTGTTAAATTCTTCAGATAAGTTATAGTGATTTAGTTCGTTCATATAAGGTTCAAATTAAGCTAAAACTAAACTAATTAGATTTAGAAAGTTGTAAAGTTGTCTAATAAGTTTAATTTATGAATAAAGTAATGGAATTAATTTAAAATTTAAAATGTAGACTTAGAAAGTTCTTATGTTTTTTTAAATAAACTAATATTATTTAGTTGTTTAATATAGTGTTGGAAATAACTTAAAACTAATAATTAGACTTAGAAAGTTGTTAAGTAGTTTAATAAGTAAAATTGGTAAATGTATTATTTGAATTAAGTTAAAACTAAACTAATAATACTTAGAAAGTTGATAAAATGATTAATGTTAAATTAGTTAATATAGTGTTGGAATTAAGTTAAAACTAAACTAATTAGACTTAGAAAATTGTTAAGTTGGTTCAGGTTAAACTGGTGAATAAATTATTGGAATTAATTTAAAACCAAACTAATTAGACATAGAAAGTTGTTATGCTGTTCAATAAGTTAAATTGGTTATTAAACTGTTGAAATTAAGTTAAAACTATAGTAATTAGACGTAGAAAGTTTGTTCAGTGCTTCAAAAAAGATAATGTGATTTAGTTGGTCAATATAGAGTTAGAATTAAGTTATTTACTGAATTAAATACACTTAGAAATTTGTTAAGTTCTTCAAATAAATTAATGTGATTTAATTATTTAATATAGTGTAGGAAGTAAGTTAAATTAAACTAATTATACTTAGAAAGTTCTTAAGTTGGTTGATAAGTTAAATTGGTAAATATAGTGTTGGAATTAAGTTAAAACTAAAAAAAATAGATTTAGAAAGTTGTTGAGTTGGTTAATAAGTTAAATTGGTGAACATATTAACCAAAATTATTATATTAGAAAGTTTTTAAGTTGTTTAATAACTTAAATTGGAGAATAGTTTTACAATTAAGTTAAAACTAAAATAATTAGACTTTGAAATTTTTTAAGTTGGTTAATAACTTAGATTGGTGAATATGTTATTGGAATTAAGTTAAAACTAAACTAATTAGACATAGAAAATTGTTAAGTTGTTTAATAAGTTAAATTGGTGAATATAGTGTTAGAATTAAGTCAAAACTAAACAAATTAGACATAGAAAGTTGTTGAGTTGGTTAATGAGTGTAACTGGTGAATATAGTGTTGGAATTTTGTTAAAACTAACTAATTCGACTTTGAATGTTGTTAAGTTGGTTAATAAGTTAAATTGGTAAATATAGTGTTAGAATTAAGTTAGGACTAAACTAATTAGACATAGAAAGTTGTTAAGTTGTCTTATAAGTTAAGTTGGTGACTATAATTTGGGAATGAAGTTCAAACTAAGCTTATTAGACTTAGAAAGTTGTTAAGTTGATGAATATTATGTTGGAATTAAGTTAAAACTAAATTAATTAGACTTAGAGAGTTGTTCAGTTGTGTAGTAAGTTAAAATGGTGAATATACTATTGGAATAAAGTTAAAACTAAACTAATTAAACTTTGAATTAAGTTATTCATTAAGTTAAATTGTTCAATATAGTGTTGGAATTAAGTCAAAACTAAACTAATTAGTCTTAGAAAGTTGTTAAGTTAGTTAATAAGTTAAATTGGTCAATACAGTGTTGGAGTTAAGTTAAAACTAAACTAATTAGACTTAGAAGTTGTTAAGTTGATGAATAAGTTAAATTTATGAATATAGTGTTGGAATTAAGTTAAAAGTAAACTAATTAGACTTAGAAAGTTGCTAAGTTGTCTAATTCGTTAAATTGATGAATAAAGTATTAGAATTAAGTTCAAACTAAACTAATTAGACTATGAAAGTTATTAAATTCTTCAAATAAGTTAATGTGATTTAGTTGTTCATTATAGGTACGAAAGTAAGCTAAAACTAAATTAATTAGATTTAGAAATTTGTTAAGTTGTCTAATAAGTTAAATTGATGAATAAAGTAATGGAATTAAGTTAATAATAAACAAATTGGACTTAGAAAGTTGTTAAGTTCTTCAAATAAGCTAATGTGATTTAGTTGGTTAATATAGTGTTGGAATTAAGTTATTACCAAACTAATTAGACTTACATAGTTGTTAAGTAGTTTAAAATGTTAAATTGGTAACTGTATTATTGGAATTAAGTAAAAACTAACTTAATTAGACTTAGAAAATTGATAAAATGATTAATAAGTTAAATTGGTTAATATAGTGTTGGAATTAAGTTAAAAATAAACTAATTAGACTTAGAAAGTTGTTAAGTTTGTTAATAAGCTAAACTGGTGAATATTTTATTGAAATTAAGTAAAAACTATACTAATTAGATATAGATAGTTGTTAAGATGTTTAATAAGTTAAATTAGTGAATCAACTGTTGGAATTAAATTAAAACTAATCTAATTAGACGTAGAAAGTTGGTTAAATTCTTCAAATTAGCTAATGTGATTTAATTGGTCAATATAGAGTTAGAATTAAGTTATTACTAAACTAATTACACTTAGAAATTTGTTAAGTTCTTTAAATAAACTAATGTGATTTAGTGAGTTAATATAGTGCTGGAATTAAGTTAAAATTAAATTAATTATACTTAGAAAGTTGTTAAGTTCTTTAATAAGTTAAATTGGTGAATGCAGTGTTGCAATTAAGTTAAAAATAAACTAATTAGACTTAGAAAGTTGTTATGTTGGTTAACAAGTTAAACTGGTGAAAAAGTTATTGGAATTAAGTTAAAACTAACCTAATTAGACTTAAAAATCTGTTAAGTTATTTAATAAGTTAAATTAATGAATATAGTGTTAGAATTAAGTTAAAGCTAAACTAATTAGACATACAAAGTTGTTAAGTTGGTTAATAAGTTAAATTGGATAATATAGTGTTTGAATTAAGTTAAAACAACACTAATTATACTTAGAAAGTAGTTAAGTTGGTTAGTAAGTCAAATTGGTCAATAAAGTGTTAAAATTAAGCTAAAACTACACTAATTTGACATATAAAGTTGTTATGTTGTTTAAAAAGTTAAATTGGGATATGATGTTAGAATTAAGTTCAAACTAAGATAATTACACTTCGAAAGTTGTTAAGTTTGTTAATAAGTTAAATTGGTGAATATTGTGTTGGAATTAAGTAAAAATTAAACTAATTAGACATAGAAAGTTATTAAGTTGTTTTACAGGTTAAATTGGTTAATATACTATTGGAATTAAGTTAAAACTATACTAATTAAATTTAAAAAGTTTTAATGTTATTTAATAAGTTAAATTGTTGAATATAGTGTTGGAATTATAACAAACCTATACTAATTAGACTTAGAATGTTGTTAAGTTTGTAAATAAGTCAAATTGTTCAATATAGTGTTGGAAAAAAATTAAAATTACCTAATAAGACATAGAAAGTTCTTCAGTTGATAAATGGCTTAAATTTGTGAAATATAGTGTTGGTATTAAGTTAAAACTAAACTAATTAGACTTAGAAAGTTGTTAAGTTGTCTAATATGTTAAATAGATGAATAAAGTATTGAAACTAAGTTAGAATAAACTAATTAGACTAAGAAAGTTATTAATTCTTCAAAAAAGTTAATGTGATTTAGTTCATTCATATAGGGTTGCAATTAAGCTAAAACTAAACTAATAAGATTTTGAAAGTTGTTAAGTGTAACGACCTGCTTAGTCAGATCGAGCAGTAGAACTATTTTTGATAAAAACTAACTGGGTCGACGGATCACGCGACGGTCTGTCATGGTCACGACGGATTGTGATGGACTCCGTCGAACCATACTTGTGTAAATTCATCTGCTGCTCTCCTCATTACCCTCGACGCCAGGTAGGACGAGCCGTCATAGGCACGACGGTCCGTCAAGGGCCTTCGTTCCAAAACACTTCAACTCTGAAATCTGGGTACTGGGATCGACTCTCTGATCTTTGTGACGGACCTGCAGGACAAACCGTCGTAGATACGACGGACCGTCACAAGTTTTACTACTGAATTTAACTCTCTGAACTTTGTGATGGACCTGCAGCACGGACCGTCGTAGACACGACGGACAGTCACAAGTGGCGTAACCCCGATTGGGTCGGATTTCTGCTAAAAGTTTTAAAGGGGTGTTTTGGACTATTCATGATTATAATTATGGAATTAGTGGGGTAAGTTTAATAATTTATTTACTTGGGTGTTAAAGAAGTTAATAAGGGAATAAATAGTGGGTTACTTTTATCATCTTTTATAATTGATTATATGCTAATTAGGATAAAAGAAAAAGAATCTGGAGAAGAAAAATAAAAAGAACGGAGAGGGAGAATGAGCGAGAAAGAGAGAACGAAGAGGAAAACAAAGGCATTGGGAAGGTACTTTGCTTGATCACGATTCTTCGGTGGAGGTAGGTAATGGTTTATTTCTATGTGATAGATAAACTCTAAATAGCGATCAATATGTATTGGGTAGTATTGTAAAGTCTTCTATATGCTTGATTGTATGTTTGTATGTTGTGATTGTGTAATTGTGGTGGTTAGAATGATGAGACTGATGATCTTCAATCTTAAATCCTCTCTATTAAGATGGCGCCTTGACATAAAGAAGGCTTGATGAATTAAAATAATGAGATAAATGGATCGGAGTGTAACGTTCCGACACGGTAGCATTAGGGGATCGGGTGTCACGTTCCGATACGGTAGCATTAGGGGATCGGGTGTCACGTTCCGACACGGTAGCATTAGGGGATCGGGTGTCACGTTCCGACATGGTAGTATTAGGGGATCAGAGTGTCACGTTCCGACACGGTAGTATTAGGGGATCGAGTGTCACATTCCGACACGATAATGATAAAGAGAATGAATCTTGAATTATGTTAATATACTCAAATTCAAAGAACCTATTTCTCAAATGAGTATGGTGTAGAGGCTTGAGTCCTCATTGGTGTCACGACCCAAAATGATTCGTGAGTGGCACCCACGCTTACCTCCTTAGGTGGGCGAACCAACACCTCTAAACTCCAACATTTACCAGCATTTCAACCATAATAAACAAAATATAATGTGGAATACTCAAATCTTATTAATATAACCAATAAACAAGCTTCTAAAGTTTATCAACTATCATCCCCAAAATCTGGAAGTCATCACACCAAGAACATCTATCCTCAATTTTCTAATTCTAGGAGTATTTAAGAAGCTAAAATAAGTAAAAGAGATGGTCTATGTCCGAACTTCAAGACATCAAGACGTGAAGGAGAGAGTCCAGTCCGAGCTAGAAACAGTAGCTCACCCTGAATTCTGATATACTTAAGACTGGGTAGAGTTGCGGACGAGTCGAAGTTGTTGGCACGTTTGCTGCACTCAACAATAACAAAGAAGAAAATTACAAGTAGGGGTCAGGACAAGGAACAAGTACTTAGTAGGTATCATCGGCCAACTCAAAATAGAAAGCAATATATATCAAATAATATAATAAGATCAACTACAATACTCAACAGGTAGCAACAACAAGTACAAGAACCATTGGCAACAACACCAAGCGCACCTATGAGGACTCAAGCCTCCACACCATACTCATTTGGGAAATAGGTTCTTTGAATTTGAGTAAATTAACATAATTCAATATTCATCCTCTTATCATTACCGTGTCGGAACGTGACACTCCGATCCCCTAATACTATGTGTCAGAACGTGACACTCCGATCCCCTAATACTACGTGTCAAAACGTGACACTCCGATCCCCTAATACTACGTGTCGGAACGTGACACTCCGATCCCCTAATACTACGTGTCGAAACGTGACACTCCGATCCCCTAATACTACATTTCGAAACGTGATACTCCGATCCCCTAATACTACGTGTCGAAACGTGACACCCGATCCCCTAATACTACGTGTCGGAACGTGACACTCCGATCCCCTAATACTACGTGTCGGAACGTGACACTCCGATCCCCTAATACTACGTGTCGGAACGTGACACTCCGATCCATGATTTTAGTTCATCAAGCCTTCTTTATGTCAAGGCATCATCTTAGTAGAGAGGATTTAAGATTGAAGATTCACAATCACAACATACAAACACACAATCAAGCATATAGAAGACTTTACAATACCACCCAATACATATCAATCGCTATTTAGAGTTTACTATGAAGATAGCATAAACCATAACATACCTCCACCGAAGAATCGTGATCAAGCAAGATACTTCTCAATGTCTTTGCTTTCCTCTTCGCTTCTCCCTTTGTCTCGCTCGTTCTCCATCTCCTTTTTCATTCTCCAGATTCTTTTTCTTTTACCCTAATTATCATATAATTCCTTAAGATAAAAGTAACCCATTATTTATTTTAAGTTACCTCCTTTAACCCCCAAGTAAATAAGTTATTAAACTTACCCACTAATTTCATACAGTTTGGCATGAATAGTCCAAAACACCCCTTAAAACTATTAGCAGAAATCTGACCCAGTCGAGGTTACGCAGCTCGTGACGGCTCGTCGTACCTGCGACGGTCCATCCTGCAGGTCCCTCACAGAGTTCAGAGAGTCGATCCCAGCATCCAGATTTTAGAATTGAAGTGTTTTGGCACGAAGACGCTCGACGGGCCGTTGTGCCTATGACGGTTCGTCCTACTTGTCGTCGAGGGCAATGAGGAGAGCAACAGGAAAAATACACAAGTGTGGGACGACGGGGTCCATGACGGTCCGTCATGACCATGACGGTCCGTCGCGTGATCCGTCGACCCAGTCAGTTTTTATCACAAATGATTCTACTGCTCGAAACTACAAAACAGGTTGTTACAATAGGTGTGCTTGGTGTTGTTGTCAATGGTTCTTATATTTGTTGATTGTCACCTGTTAAGTATTATGGTTGATTTTATATTATTATTCAGTATATATTGTTTTCTATTTTGAGTTGGCCAATGATACCTACTCAGTACGTCTTCCTTGTACTGACCCCTACTTGTAATTTTCTTCTTTGTTATTTGTGGAGTGCAGCAAGCGTGCCATCGACTTCGACTCGTCCTCAACTCTAGCCAGTTTTCAACACATCAGTTTTCACGGTGAGCTAGTATTCCTAGATCGTGCTGGATTCTCTCCTTCACGTCGTGATGTCTTGAAGTTCGGACATGGACCATCTTTTTATTACTTTTAGCTTCTTAAATACTCTTAGATTTAGAAATTCGAAGATAGATGTTCTTGGTGTGATGACTTCAAGATTTTGGGAATAATAAGTATTTAACTTTATAAGTTGATTTAATTGGTTTCGTTAATGAGTTTTGGAGCTTCCGCATTATTTATATTATTTATAGTTGAACAATTGGTATATGTTGGGGTTTAGATGTGTTGGTTCGCCCACCTAGGGAGGTAAATGTGGGTGCCACTCGCGGCTCGTTTTGGGTCGTGACACACTTGGTATCAGAGCGTTAGGTTCGTTGATCTCATCACACAAGAACGAGTCTAGTAGAGTCTTGAGGAACGGTAGGGGGACGCCCTTACTTTTCTTCGAGAGGCTATAGTACTTTAGGAAAATACCATTCTTTCCTTCTTTCGTGCTATTACTTGGATCCAATTGGTATCTAGGTGATACAAATTGGTATCTGACATCCTCACTCTATTTCGTAGATCGTTAGAACTAGAGCAACAACTGTGCCAACACCAACACCGGCAAGACAGGGCGTCTGAGCCAAAAATTGGGGCTGTAGCTCGAGGAGGAGCAATGGCAAGAGGCCATGGTAGAGGTCGCAGGAGGACGATCTCTAGAGGTAGAGGACAAACACCTGTTCAAGCTAGTAATAGGGCGGTGACTCCTCCACGGACTAATGAGGTAGTAAGAGAGGGTGAGGAAGGGGAAAATGAACAGGTGCAAGATGAGGAATTACCACCCCATCCTACCTCAAAGATGATTAACCAGGTTCTTACTTATCTTAGCGGGTTATCTGATCGGGGCCAGACACCTCCAGTGTTTCCTGTACCAGCACCTCAGGTTCCGGGAGTATAACATGCAGCTACTGTGGCTCCCCGCATGGATGCCTAATTGGAAGTAGGCACGTTTCCTTGATTGACTACAGGGTCTATAATGACGAGTGATCAGCATGAACTTTTCACTAAATTCTTATAGTTGAAACCTCCAGTCTTCAAGGGTGCTGAATCTGAGGATGCCTATGATTTTCTGGTTGATTGTCATGAACTGCTACATAAGATGGACATAGTGGAACGATTCGGTGTTGAGTTTTTGATCTACCAGTTTCAGGGGAATGCCAAAATGTGGTGGCGGTCGTATGTTGAGGGTCAACCAGCACAGGTACCACCTATGACTTGGGCATCATTCTCTAACTTATTTATGGAGAAGTATATACCCTGGACTTAGAGGGACAAGAGGAGAGATGAGTTCCTGAGCCTAGAGCAAGGAAGAATGTATGTTACTGCTTATGAGGCCAAATTTCGTGCGCTATCAAGGTATGCCACTCAGCTTTGCTTCAGTCCACAAGAGCGGATTCACCGCTTTGTGAAAGTATTGAGGTCAAATTTGCAGATCCCAGCCTTACAGGTAGCTGCTGCAGGAAAATCCTTTCGGGAAGTGGTTGACTTTATGATAGAGGTGGAGGGGGTGAAGCCAGACAACTTCACCATGGTGTCGACCTCTAAGAAGTTCCGTACGGGAGGTGAGTTTAGTGGTTCTTACTCCACAGGAAAGAGTTCAAGAGGTTACCCAGGCCGACCTATTCAGTATTCACTATAGGCTGTAGTGGGGGTCCATCGTAGACCAGCCAACATTTCTCTGAGTTTTGAGGTTATCCCCAGACTTCGTCATTCTCACAGAGACCTATGCTAGACTCTACAGATTGTTATGGATGTGGAGAGACTGGACATATTAGGAGGTATTGTCCAAAACAGAGTTACAGACCCCCAAAAATTAGAGGTAGAGGTGGTCATGGGAGAAGCCGCCATTCTGGAGGACGTGGTGGCCAAGGTAATGGTGGTCACCAAATCAGCCGGGGTGGCGGGCAAGTTGGAACTACTGCAACACAACATGGTAGGGGCAACGGGCAGACAAGTGATAGTGCCCATTGTTATGCTTTCTTCGGGAGGTCTGAAGCAAAGACATATGATGTTGTTATCACAGGTAATCTTTTAGTTTGTGATTGCATGGCTTCTGTATTATTTGATCCTGGATCCACATTTTCATATGTATCTTCCTCATTTGCTACTGGTCTTGATTTACATTGTGATTTGCTTGACATGCCTATTCGTGTCTCTACTCCTGTGGGTGAGTCTGTGATAGTTGATAAGGTGCATAGGTCTTGTCTTGTGGATTTTATGGGGAGCAATACTCATGTAGATTTGATTATTCTAGAGATGGTTGATTTCGATGTAATTCTGGGTATGACTTGGCTTTTTCGAAATTTTGCAATTTTAGATTGTAACACTAAAACTGTGACATTGGCCAAGCCTGGGACAGATCCGCTAGAGTTGGAGGGTGACTATATTTCCACCCCTGTTCGTATTATGTCTTTTCTTCATGCTAAGAGGATGGTTAGTAAGGGTTGTTTAGCTTTCTTGGCCCATCTCAGGGATGATACTTCCAAAGTACCTTCGATTGAGTCTATTTCGATAGTCTGTGAGTTTCTGGAAGTGTTTCCTGCAGACCTTCCTGGTATGCCACAAGATAGGGATATTGATTTTTGTATTGATCTAGAGCCGGGTACTCGCCCCATTTCCATACCCCCTTATAGAATGGACCTAGCCGAGTTAAGGAAGTTAAAGACCCAACTTCAGGAGCTTTTAGGTAAAGGCTATATTAGACCAAGTGCATCCCCTTGGGGTGTGAAGAAGAAGGATGGAAGTTTTCGGATGTTCATGAACTACACGCAACTGAATAAGGTAACTATTAAGAACAGGTATCCTCTTCCTCGCATTGATGATTTGTTCGATCAGTTACAAGGTGCTTGTACCTTTTCAAAAATCGATTTGAGATCTGGTTATCATCAATTGAAAATACGGGTAGCAGATGTGCCAAAGACTGCTTTTCGAACCAGGTATGGGCATTATGAATTCATAGTAATGTCTTTTGGGCTTACGAATGCCCCTACTGCGTTCATGAGCCTGATGAACAGGATTTTTAAGCTATATCTGGATCTCTTTGTTATTGTATTTATTGATGATATACTGATATACTCAAAGAGCAGGAAAGAACATGAGGAGCATTTGAAAATTGTATTGGAATTGTTGAGAGAGAAAAGGCTTTATGCCAAATTCTCCAAGTGTGAGTTTTGGCTAGATTCAGTGTCCTTCTTGGGGCACGTGGTTTCCAACGATGGAGTGTTGGTGGATCCATCTAAGATTGAAGTAGTAAAGAATTGGGTAAGACCTACTAATGTTATAGAGATAAGGAGCTTTGTTGGTTTAGCTAGCTACTACTGTCAATTTGTCAAGGGATTTTCTTCTTTCGCTTCCCAATTGACAAATTTGACTAAGCAGATGGTTGGATGAATGTGAAGAAAGCTTCCAGAGCCTCAAGACCTTGTTGACTACTGCACCAATTCTTACCTTGCCAGAAGAAGGTAAGAATTTCATTGTTTACTTTGATGCATCTTATTCTGGTTTGGGTGCGGTGCTAATGCAAGAGAGAAATGTAATTGCTTATGCTTCGAGGCAAATTGAAAGTCAATGAACGTAATATCCGACCCATGATTTGGGGTTGGCTGCAGTCGTGTTTGCATTAAAGCAATGGGGACATTATCTATATGGGGTTAAGTGTGAAGTCTATACAGATCATCGTAGTTTGCAGTATGTTTTTACTCAGAAGGATTTGAATTTGAGGCAGAGGAGGTGGATGGAACTACTGAGGGACTATGATATACTATTTTGTATCACCCAGGAAAAGCTAAGTTGTTTGGCAGATGCGTTAAGTAGAAAAGCAGGAGCATGGAAGCCTAGCCCACTTACAGGTTCTAGGCGCCCATTGGCTAGAGAGGTTCAGACTCTGGCTAATGACTTTATGAGGCTGGAGTACAGAGAAGGGAGGATTTTGGCCTGTGTAGAGGCAAGATCTTCTTTCCTTGACAAGATTAAGGGAAAACAGTTTACTGACGAGAAACTGAGCCGAATTCGAGATATGGTATTACGAGGAGAGGCTAGAGAGGCAATAATTGATGAGGAAGGTGTTTTGAGAATTAAGGGAAGGGTATGTGTGCCCCGTGTTTATAATTTGATTCACACTATTCTTACAGAGGCTCATAGTTCAAGGTATTCTATACATCCTGGTGCAACCAAGATGTATCGTGACCTAAAGCAACATTTTTGGTGGAGTAGAATGAAGCGTGACATTGTTGATTTTGTTTCCCAATGCCCGAATTGTCAGCAGGTAAAGTATGAACACCAGAGGCCCGGAGGAACACTTCAGAAAATGCCCATTCCTGAATGGAAATGGGAAAGAATTGCAATGGATTTTGTGGTTGGTCTACCAAAGACATTGGGAAAATTTGATTCTATTTGGGTAATCGTTGACAGATTAACTAAGTCTGCTCACTTCATTCCGGTCAAGGTGACTTACAATGTAGAGAAGTTAGCCAAACTCTATATCTCAGAAATTGTTCGATTGCATGGGGTTCCACTTTTCATCATATCATATAGGGGTACGCAATTTACTTCTAAATTTTGGGGAACATTGCATGCTGAATTAGGTACTAGGTTGGATCTTAGTACTGCATTTCACCCTCAGACCGATGGTTAGTCTGAGAGAACGATTCAGGTGTTGGAGGATATGCTTCGTGCATGTGTGATAGAATTTGGTGGTCATTGGGATAACTTCTTACCCTTAGCAGAGTTTTCATACAATAATAGCTATCATTCAAGTATTGATATGGCCCCATTTAAAGCACTGTATGGGAGGAGATGTAGGTCTCCCATTGGGTGGTTTGATGCATTTGAGGTGTGACCATGGGGTACTGATCTTTTGAGGGAATCGTTAGATAAAGTAAAATTCATCCAGGAGAAGCTTCTAGCAACTCAGAACAGGAAGAAAGAATATGCAGATCGAAAGGTAGGGACTTGGATTTTTATGGAGGGTGAACAAGTCTTGCTGAAGGTTTTCACCCATGAAGGGGTGATGCGATTGGGAAGCGAGGTAAGCTTAGTCCGAGATTATATTGGTCCATCTGAAGTTCTAAAGCGCGTGGGGGAGGTGGCTTATGAATTGGCATTGCCTCCTGGACTCTCAGGAGTGCACCCGGTATTTCATGTGTCTATGGTGAAAAAATACCATGGGGATGGAAACTACATTATTCGTTGGGATTCAGTTCTTCTTGATGGGAATTTGTCTTATGAGGAAGAGCCCGTTGCTATTTTAGGTAGAGAGGTCCGTAAGTTGAAATTAAAGGAGATTGCATCTATCAAGGTTCGGTGGAAGAATCGGCCAATTGAAGAGTCTACTAGGGAGAATGAGGCTGATATGCAAGAAAGATATCCACATCTTTTTACAGATTCAGGTACTCTTTCTCGCCCTTGCTCTTCTTCTTGTGATCGTTCGGGGACGAACGATGGGTAAATTGGTATCTATTGTAACGATATGTTTAGTCGGATCGAGCAGTAGAACTATTTTTGATAAAAACTGACTGGGTCGATGGATCACGCGACGGTCCGTCATGGTCACGATGGACCGTGATGGACTCCGTCGTCCCATACTTTTCCAAATTCTTCTGCTGCTCTCCTCATTACCCTCGACAACAGGTAGGACGAGCCATCATAGGTACGACGGTCCGTCAATGGCTTTCGTTCCAAAACACTTCAACTCTGAAATCTGGGTACTGGGATCGACTCTCTAAACTTTGTGATGGACCTGCAGGACGAACCGTCGTAGATACGATGGACCGTCACAAGCTTCACTACTGAATTGAACTCTCTAAAATTTGTGACGGACCTGCAGCACAAACCGTCGTAGACACGACGGACCGTCACAAGTTGTGTAACCCCGACTGGGTCGGATTTCTTCTAAAAGTGTTAAAGGGGTGTTTTGGACTATTCATGAATTATAAATTATGGAATTAGTGGGGTAAGTTTAATAATTATTTTACTGGGGGTTAAAGAAGTTAATAAGGGAATAATAGTGGGTTACTTTTATCATCTTTTATAATTGATTATATGCTAATTAGGGTAAAAGAAAAAGAATCTGGAGAAGAAAAGAAAAATAAAAAGAACGAGAGGGAGAACGAGCGAGAAGAGAGAACGAAGAGGAAAGCAAAGGCATTGGGAAGGTAGCTTGCTTGATCACGATTCTTCAGTGGAGGTAGGTTATGGTTTATTTCTATGTGATAGATAAACTCTAAATAGCGATCGATATGTATTGGGTAGTATTGTAAAGTCTTCTATATGCTTGATTGTGTGTTTGTATGTTGTGATTGTGTAATTGTGGTGGTCAGAATGATTAGACTATTGAATCTTCAATCTTAAATCCTCTCTATTAAGATGGCGCCTTGACATAAAGAAGGCTTGATTAATTAAAATAATGAGATAAATGGATCGGAGTGTCACGTTCCGACACGGTAGCATTAAGGGATCGGGTGTCACGTTACGACACGGTAGCATTAGGGGATCGGGTGTCACGTTCCGACACGGTAGCATTAGGGGATCAGGTGTCACGTTCCGACACGGTAGTATTAGGGGATCGGAGTGTCACGTTCCGACACGGTAGTATTAGGGGATCGGGTGTCACGTTCCGACACGATAATGATAAAGAGAATAAATCTTGAATTATGTTAATATACTCAAATTCAAAGAACCTATTTCCGAAATGAGTATGGTGTGGAGGCTTCAGTCCTCATAGGTGTGCTTGGTGTTGTTGTCAATGGTTCTTATACTTGTTGATTGTCACCTGTTAAGTATTATGGTTGATTTTATATTATTATTCAGTATATATTGTTTTCTATTTTGAGTTGACCGATGATACTCACTCAGTACGTGTTCCTTGTACTGACCCCTACTTGTAATTTCTTCTTTGTTATTTGTGGAGTGCACCAAGCGTGCCATCGACTTCGACTCGTCCTCAACTCTAGCCATTCTTCAGCACATCAGTTTTCAAGGTGAGCTATTATTCCTAGCTCGTGCTGGATTCTCTCCTTCACGTCGTGATGTATTGAAGTTCGGATATGGACCATCTTTTTATAATTTTTAGCTTCTTAAATACTCTTAGATTTAGAAATTCGAGGATAGATCTTCTTGGTGTGATGAATTCCAGGTTTCGGCAATAATAAGTATTTAACTTTAGAAGTTTATTTAATTGGTTCCGTTAATGAGTTTTGGAGCTTCGGTATTATTTATATTATTTATAGTTGAACTATTGGTATATGTTGGGGTTTAGATGTGTTGGTTCACCCACCTAGGGAGGTAAATGTGGGTGCCACTCGCGGCTCGTTTTGGGTCGTGACATTAAGTTGTCTAGTAAGTTTAATTGATGAATAAAGTAATGGAATTAAGTTAAAATTAAAAAATTAGACTTAGAAAGTTGTTAAGTTTTTCAAATAAGCAAATGTTATTTAGTTGGTTAAAATAGTGTTGGAATTTAGTTAAAACTAAAATAATTAGACTTAGAAAGTTGTTAAGTAGTTTAATAAGTAAAATTGGTAAATTTATTATTTGAATTAAGTTAAAACTAAATAAATTGGACTTAGAAAGTTGATAATATGATAAAGTTAAATTAGATAATATAGTATTGGAATTAAGTTAAAACTAAACTAATTAGACTTACACAATTGTTAAGTTGGTTAATAAGTTAAACTGGTGAATAAATTATTGGAATTATGTTAAAACCAAATTAATAAGACTTAGAAAGTTGTTAAGCTGTTTAATAAGTTAAATTGGTTAATAAACTGTTGGAATTAATTTAAAACTAAACTAATTACGCGTACAACGTTGGTTAAGTTCTTCAAATCAGCTAATGTGTTTAAGTTGGTTAATATAGAGTTAGAATTAAGTTATTACTAAATTAATTACAGTTAGAAATTTGTTATGTTCTTCAAATAACCTAATGTTATTTAGTTAGTTAATATAGTGTTGGAAGTAAGTAAAATTAAACTAATTATAGTCAGAAAGTTGTTAAGTTGGTTATTAAGATAAATTGGTAAATGTAGTGTTGAAATTAAGATAAAACTAAACTAAGTAGACTTAGAAAGTTGTTGAGTTGGTTAATAGGTAAAATTGGTGAATATATTAACTAAACTAATTAGACTTTGAAAGTTGTTTATTTGGTTAATAACTTAAATTAGTGAATATGTTAATGGAATTAAGTTAAAACTAACAAAATTAGACTTTTAGAAAATCGTTAAGTTACTTAATAAGTTAAATTGGTGAATATAATGTTAGAATTAAGTTAAAACTAAACTAATTAGACAAAAAAGTTGTTAATTTGGTTAATGACTTAAATTGATGAATATAGTGTTGGAGTTAAGTTAAAACTAAACTAATTCAGCTTAGAAAGTTGTTAAGTTTGTTAATAAGTTAAATTGGTAAATATAGTGTTATAATTAAGTTAAACTAAACTAATTAGACTTAGAAAGTTATTATGTTGTCTAATAAGTTAATTGGTGACTATAATTTTGGAATTAAGTTCAAAGTAAGAAAATTAGACTTAAAAAGTTGTTAAATTGACGAATAAATTAAATTGGTGAATATTATGTTGGAATTAAGTTAAACTAAACTAATTAGACTTAAAAAGTTGTTTACTTGTTTAATGAGTTAAATTGGTGAATATAGTGTTCAAATTAAGTTAAAACAAAAATAGTTACACTTAGAAAGTTGTTATGTTCTTAAAATAAGTTAATGTGCTTTAGTTGGTTAATATAGTGTTGGAATTAATTTAAAGCTAAACTTATTAGACTAAGAAATTTGTTAAGTAGTTTAATCAGTTCACTTGATAAATATATTATTGGAATTAAGTTAAAATTTAACTAATTAGACTTAGAAAGTCGTTATATTTTTTAATAAGTTAAATTAGTCAATAAAGTGTTGGAATAAAGTTAAAAGTAAACTAATAAGACTTAGAAAGTTGTTAATGTATTCAAATTAGATAATGTGATTTAGTTTGTTAATATAAGGTTGGAATTAAGTTAAAACTAAACTAATTAGTGTTAGAATGTTGTTAAGTTGGCTAATAAGTTAAATTGGTTAATATATTATTGGAATTAAGTTAAAACTAAACTAATTAGACTTAGGAAGTTTTGAAGTTGTTTAATAAGTTAAATTGTTGACTTTAATGTTGAACTTAAGTTAAAACTAAATTAATTAGACTTAGAAAGTTGTTGAGTTGGTGAATAAGTTAAATTGGTGAATATAGTGTTGCAATTAAGTTAAAATTAAACTTACTAAATTTAGAAAGTAGTTCAGTTGTTTAAAAAGTTTACTCGGTGAACAAAGTGTTGGAATTATGTTAAAACTAGGGTAATTAGACTTAGATAGTTGTAAATTTCTTTAATTAGTTAAATTGATTAATATAGTGTTGAAATTAAGTTAAAACTAAACTAATTAGACTTAGAAAGCCAAGCTGGTTAATAAGTTAAATTGGTGAGAATATATTATTGGAATAAAATTAAAACTAAAAAAATTAGACTTGGAAAGTTGTTAAGTTGTTTAATAATTTAAATTGGTAATATATCGTTGCAATTAAGTTAAAACTAAACAAATGTCACGACCCAAAATGAGTCGTGAGTGGCACCCACAGTTACCTCCTTAGGTGGGCGAACCAACACATCTAAACCCAACATATACCAATAGTTCAACTATAAATAAATAAATAATGCGGAAGCTCCAAACATACTAATCAACCATTTAAAAATAAGTTTCTAAAGTTTAATACTTATCATCCCAAAATCTGATAGTCATCACATCAAGGACATCTAATCTCCAATACTAAGTCTAAGAATATCGAATACACTAAAATAAAGAATAAAATTGTATGTGTCAGAAAGTATAGGACATCATGTCGTGACCGAGAGAATCCAACACGAGCTTGAATGGATAGCTCACCCTGTAACTTCATATGCGGGAGGCTGGCTAGAGCTGAGGGAAATCAGAAGTCATAGGTACACTCGCTGCATTTCATAAAAGGAAAATAAAGAAGAAAACAAGTAGGACTCAGTACGAGGCAACATGTACTGAGTAAGTATCATCGGTCAACCCAAAATAGTAACTAATATACAAAGAATATTAGTATGAACTCAACTATAGCACTTAACATGTGATAAGCAACAAACAACATGAACAAGTGTCAATAACAATAAAGTAAGCACGTATTAAGTCAACGTTATCAAGATCACATAAGAGGACTCATGCCTCCAAACCAAACCGTTTTGGGAGTTGAGTTCTTTGAGATTGAATATCTTCCATTAATTAAACATATTTTTCCTTTAATATTATCATGTCAGAACGTGACACTCCGATCCAAAAATACCGTGTCGGAACGTGACACTCCGATCCAAAAATACCGTGTCGTTACGTGACACTCCGATCCAAGAATACCGTGTCGGAACGTGACACTCCGATCCAAGAATACCGTGTCGGAACGTGACACTTCGATCCAATTATACTATTAATTTATCTTTCATTATCACCACTTTTAATTCATTGTTATATTATTTTCATCAAGCCTTCTTTATTCAAGGAATCATTTCGATAGATATGATTAGAGAATATAAATTCTACGGTCTCAGGAATTCAGACCAATCACAAACCACACAACCAAATCACACAATCACACAGTGAAGTACATAGAGAACTTCACAATTTCATTCAAGGCATATCAATCACTATTAAGAGTTTACTATCAAATAGTATAAACTATAACCTACCTCCACCAAAGAATTGAAATCAAGGAACTACTTCTCCAATGCCTTTCCTTTCCTTATTGCCTCCGAACCTTTCCAATCTATCAAGTATATATATGCACAATATGTAAGTTAATGAGTCTATAAACACTCAGATTATTCTATATTTAGCCTAGACCCAAAAACTCACCTAATTATAAAATCAAATTCCTAAAGTTAGAACTAAGTGTAGGTCTTAGTTCCCTTTATTCATAACTTTAATGAAATATAAATAATTTCATACACCTAATATTTAATTACCTATTTTAATATACTAAACTCAATTTATCAGAGGATGATACCCAGTTTAATTCAAGATTAAGCACTGGTTTCGAACCCTAGTGGCAAAACGTCTAACCCAATTTTACAACTTAGCAATTCTTCTCATCTAACTTAGCAATACTTCAATGTATAAAATTATAACATATAATAAGGTATAAAATATTTTAGTGTCTAAAATTTTAAGTTACTGGTGCCAACCCAGTGGCAGTAAGCTTTTCCACATGCACATCCATACCTTAATCTTGCAATTTGTTTACACATTAATGATTAATGACTGCCCAACATTTTTAATCAACAATTTGTACTTAAACCTATCTCGTAGCAATTTAGCATATACCTCAACATTTATAGTTTTACAAGAACTAATATATTCTTTCCACCAATCTGCATGTTACGAATTTATAAAGAAACTTACCACTAAACGAATCCACGTTTAATCTTTAATGTAGCTGCACAGGTAAGCCGTCTTTCTCATTGTTCTTCTTTTTTCCTCTTTTCTTTTCTTCTACAGATTATTTGTTACCCTAATTATTATACTCATATAATTATAATAGTGATAAAAGTGACCCACTATTAATTATAAAATTATTTCTTAACCATTAACTAAATAATTAGTAAAACTACCCCATAATTTCATAATTATAATTTGAATAGTCCAAAACACCCACTTAAATCTATCAGAAAGTATTTTTAACATAAAATTTCTAGTGCCCAAACCGACTACACAGCTTGTTACAATAGATACCAATTTACCCATCGTTCGATTTCGAACGATCAAATGAAGGCAAGGCAAGAAAGGATAGTTATCTCAACAACGATTATTCCAAAATATTAATACCCATTATCTCATCTCAATAGTATCAAAACTAGAGATCTACACCTCCCCTCATAGATGTCTCTAATATAATGCACACATAGTTGGTTTATCAACTCCACATTCATTGAAGTCAACACTCTTATAATAACAAAACGTATAACTACAATCGATCATCTACCTTACTCTCAAACCATCATTAGTATCAAAGTATGCTAATAAAATACATGTTCAAACTATGACTATCTCTTTCTATTTAAGCATTTCCTGACAGATACGAGTCCCAAATAAGGCCTATAGCACTAATTTCAAATGTGATAGTACCTTTTCATTGAAACAAAACTATTAAATCACACCCAAAGTCAACTCTACACAACCTTCACATACCATGCTTAAGGTACAATTTTAAACCATTATATATATCATGCCAACACTTAGGAAATTCATTGTCACTCAAACTATTCTGTATACTATAAGCTCATAACCTCTATTAACCATCAAATGTCCATGTAACACACCTTAACATTCTATGAAGTCCCATCAATAGAGTAGTATTAACCCAACTTTATTGTTAATAACCATGTAGAATTATATCTTACCTTTTACATCATTCTTAAGTCTTCTATCCTAATTTGAGCAATCTAACCTCATTGTAAAATACTAAAATTTTCATACCTATTATTTGTAACCTAAACCAAAACTCATTTTTTTTAGAAGTCGATGATAACTCCTAGTAAATCTGTACCCGAACTAGTTCACATCTCACAATTATATATCTAACTCAATAGGCAAAAATTAAAACAACCATCAACTACACCCCATGGATTTATACGAGAGGTCTTATTATTTCACTCTTCTCAAATTCTTTTCATGGTGCAAATTCTAAATATCTCACTCCTTCAATATATCAAACTCTTGTTTATCCAGCTTGCTTACCGATCTCATGTTTTACTAATAATCCATGACATTTTACTTCACACTCTAAATCAAAACTCTGAGGATAAACCCTTCCTTAGATCTTTTAACAATCAAAAGTAATAACTTTATGGTCCAAAGCATGCATAAATTCTTTCACGTGCTCAATAACGATGCAATCAATCGTTTCTCATCTTACTAATTCATACCTTGTCAAAATATACCACCAGAAATTCAGACTTATAACAAAAAAAAATAATTTGAAGTATAAGTCCAATTGTGTAACACAATGCCCTTAATTATCTACATTTGCTTCTACTTTGAAGATTTTTACGAATCACCTTATCTTAGCTTATCATTGATTTCCTCTCCACCAACCATACCATATGCTTCACTAAAAATCCAACCCTACTCATTCTAAATTCAACAGTACAACAAAACCTATCATCTCACTCAAGTTGAACGTTTGTACACTCCTCTCTTATGTTCTATTCAATAGCTTTTAACCAAGATGATTAACCTGCTATGCTATTACCTTAACCAAAACAAAATAGATGAAATCACGCAATTTTTAACCCAATTCTTGATCCCTTCGAAGATACATTTTTAGTTCTTACAATCAGAGAAAACAATTCTGCTCTCACTTATTTTTCTTAAGGCTACACATCCCACAAGTTTTATCTTATTTTAGCTATGATTCTAGCTCCTTTAAATTATATTCGAGTGTGCCCTAAATCTCCTAAAATTTATCATACAACCATATTACTCACTAAATAGTAGAAATATCAACCTTAGATACTCGGAAGTTTTTATCACCATACAAAATTTAATTGACCAATAATTTGTATTCTACAATTTGCATCTCCGTCACCATCCATCACTTACTCCTATCACCATCATGTATTTGTAAGCCCTTCTCATCACCACAAAGTCAATTTTTTTTCCTCGACATGACACCTTAAACTCAGATATAGTAATCAAAATGAAGGGTCTAACAAATTTTATATTCACTTTCTTACTAAAAGCTTCATTTTACTTCACCCAAAGTATACCCACTAGGATTTTCTTTCCCTATAAGTCTGTCATGCTAGTATCAATCTACCTTTTGAAGCTTAAGATAAAACCACCAGTCCTCACTCAAAACCCTCAAGATACATTGGACAGTTTAAGTTGTGTTAATATTTGTACCAAAGATCAACCACTAAAGATTTTCTTCAAAATAATGCTCAACCACTAAAATTTCCTTAAAAATAATGCTCAATCTAAGTTCGTGTAGTAATAAACTAGTTGGTTTCTCAAATGTGAATGCAACCACTAAATCATATTATCTGACCATGTCGTACAACTTGTAACTCCTTTAGTAATTATATTCATACTTGACAATCGACGTACCTGTTTCCACATAACCCTAGTACTGCCACACACTGAAAGTCCATAGATACCTTACTAGAACACATCATACCTGTCCATATATCGTACCCAAATAGCCCACATATTTCTACCCATTGAATAATTGCAAAACATTATCGAATATGTTCTCTCTCTAGATCAAACAATTTGTTTTACTTCTTAGATCAATTTAATAACAAAATAACACACTTCCTAACTCTAACCAAGTAAGCATCGATGACTTTCTCGAATATACCCTCACTCTATGATGTCATAGTAGTGCCTTTATTAACCGACAATCGACATGAGACTACCACCACATTTTGCGATCGAGAAAATATATCTATTTCTAAGGACATATTTTTTTTTCTTTCTATTTTGCTATTTCAACTTCAAATACTCTAGTAGTACCCATATTTGAAATAGAGTGAAGAAGTTATGATACCAATTTGTATCACCTACATACCAAATGGATTCAAGTAGTAGCACGAAAGATAGAAAGAAATGAGCTTTCCTAAAGTCCTATAGCTTCTCGAAGAAAAGTAAAGGTGTCCCCTTACCGTTCTGCAAGACTCTACTAGACTTGTCCTTGTGTGTTGAGATCAACGAACCTAACGCTCTTATACCAAGTTTGTCACGACCCAAAATGAGTCGTGAGTGGCACCCACACTTACCTCCTTAGGTAGGCGAACCAACACATCTAAACCCCAACATATACAAATAGTTCAACTATAAATAATATAAATAATGCGGAAGCTCCAAAGATACTAAGCAACCAATTTAAATAAGTTTCTTAAGTTTAATACTTATCATCAAAAAATCTGATAGTCATGACATCAAGGACATCTAATCTCCAATACTAA
>JAKWJC010000315.1:0-108173 GCA_027704865.1 Solanum neorickii
GTCATAAATGGATGTTCATGAAAATTTCAGCTATTTTTATTTCGTGGTTTTCGAATAAAAAAAATCATGGGCTATAACACATAAAAATTAATAAAATCTATCTTTTCCTACTTTGGGTCTCGTTTGAACTTGAAAATGCACTATTTTTTCAATCGGGATAAATTTTTTCCATTTCTAATATATTAAAAAACGTCAATGAAAAAATCGACCATTTACTTTCAAAATTTCATGATAAAAATTCATGGACTATAACACACGAAAATAGTTAAAATCTTCGTTTGACCTCACTGAGGCTCGTTTGAATTATAAAATGCACTATTTTTTCCCATATCGAACTGGTTCCATTTCTCAGGTCTTAATAAATATTCATGAAAAATTTCGATCAGTTCATTTTGGTGCTTCTTGATAAAAAAAATTTTTGGGCTATAGCACACAAAAATTGGTAAATTTTCTTTTTCCTACTTTGAGACTCATTTGAAATTTAAAATGCACCATTTTTTCTCGCAAGTTGAATTGGTTCTATTTCTAAGGTCTTAAGGGACGTCCATTATAAACTTTGGTCATTTTGTTTCAGGATTTTCGGATAAAAAAATCGATGGCCTATAGCATACTAAAATTCGTAAAATGTGTCTTTGCCTGCTTTATGGCTCATTTGAACTTGAAAAAGCACCATTTTTTTCTGCGGGATTAACTGGTTCTATTTCTAAGGTCATAAAAGACGTCAATGAAAAATTTCAGCTATTCTATAACACACAAAAATCAATAAAATCTATCTTTTCCTACTTTGAGACTCGTTTGAACTTGAAAATGCACCATTTTTTCCATCGAAATAAAAAAAATTCATTTCTAAGGTCTTAACAAACGTCAATAAAAAAATTGGGCATTTTGTTTTGAAATTCCATAACAAAAAAATTAAACGACCATAGCACACGAAATCGTTAAAATCTTTCTTTGCCCTCTTTGGAACTCGTTTGAACTTAAATATGCATTATTTTTCCCCGCGAAATGAACTTGTTCCATTTTCAAGATCTTAAAGAACATCAATAAAAAATTTCAGTCATTTATTTTTGAGATTTTTAGATTAAAAAAAAATATATGAGCTATAGCACACGAAAATTTGTAAAAATCTTCCTTTCCTTGCTTTATGGCTCATTTGATATTACAAATGCATCATTTTTTTCTAGGAATTAACTGGTTCCATTTTTAAGGTCATACTTGATGTCCACGAATAATTTCAGCTATTTTATTTTGTGATTTTTGAATAAAAAAAATCATGGGCTATAGCATACAAAAATTGATAAAATCTATCCTTTCCTACTTTGGGTCTCGTTTAAATTTGAAAATGTACCATTTTTTCACTCGGGACGAATTTTTTCCATCTCTAATATCTTAAAAACATCAATTAAAAAATCTGTCATTTACTTTTAAAATTTCGTGATAAAAAAAATCATGGACTATAACACACGAAAATAGTTAAAATCTTCGTTTGACCTCATTGAGGCTCGTTTGAACTTGAAAATGTACTATTTTTTTGTGTAACGAACTGATTCCATTTCTAAGGTCTTAATAAACATCCATGAAAAATTTTGATCATTTTATTTTGGGACTTCTTGATAAAAAAATTCATGGACTATAGCACACAAAAATTGATAAATTTTCCTTTTCCTACTTTGAGGCTCGTTTGAAATTTAAAATGCACCATTTTTCCGCAAGTTGAATTGGTTCTAATTCTAAGGTCTTAACAGACGTCCATTATAAACTTTGGCCATTTTGTTTTGGAATTTTTGGATTTAAAAAATCGATGGGCTATAGCAGAGTAAAATTCGTACAATGTGTCTTTGCCTGCTTTATGGCTTATTCGAACTTGAAAATGCACCATTTTTTCCAGTGGGATTAACTGATTCCATTTCTAAGGTTACAAAATTCGTCCATGAAAAATTTTACCTTTTTTTTTGGAATTTTCGGAGTTTAAAATTCATTATCTATAACATACAAAAATCAGTAAAATATATTTTTGCCTACTTTGAGGCTCGTTTGAAGATTAAAATGCACTATTTTTTTGGAACATATTTTTTTTATTTCTAAGGTCTTAAAAAACGTCCATGAAATAAAATCGGGCATTTTATTTTAAAATTTCCTAATAAAAATATCAATGGGCTATAGCATACGAAAATCGTCAAAATTTGCCTTGGCCCTCTTCGGAACTCGTTTGATCTTGAATATGCATTATTTTTTCCCGCGAAACAAACTGGTTCCATTTCCAAGGTCTTAAAGGACATCTATGAAAAATTTTAGTCATTTTATTTTGGAATTTCTTGCTAAACAATTTAATGGGCTAGAACACGAAAAATTTTAAAATCTTTCTTTGCCTGCTTTATGGATCATATGAACTTAAAAATGCACCATTTTTCCTACGAGATTAACTGGTTCTATTTCTAAGGTCATAATCGACGTTCATGAAAAATTTCAGCTATTTTATTTCGAGATTTTTTATCAAAAAAATTATGGGCTATATCACACAAAATTGGTAAAATCTATCTTTTCCTACTTTGGGTCACGTTTGAACTTCAAAATGCACCATTTTTATCCCCACACAATTTTTTTACATTTCTAAGGTCTTAACAAACGTTCATGAAAAAAGTCGGCCAATTATTTCGCAATTTCATGATAAAAAAACTATGGGCTATAACATATCAAAATCGTTAAAATATGTCTTCGCCCTCTTTGGGACTCGTTTGCACTTGAAAATACATAATTTTTTTCCGCGGAATGAACTGGTTCTATTTCCAAGGTCTCAAAGGACATCCATGAAAAATTTCAGTCATTTTGTTTTGGAATTTCTGAAATAAAAAATCCATAGGTTATAGCATATGAAAATTTGTAAGATCTTTCTTTGCCTGCTTTGGCGCACGTTTGAACTTGAAAATGCTTCATTTTTTCTGCGGGATGAGCTGGTTCTATTTCTAAGGTCTTAATGGACGTGCATTAAAAATTTTGGCATTTAATTTTAGGATTTTCGGATTAAAAAAATCAGTAGAGGCTATAGCACACTAAAATGTGTAAAATCTGTCTTTACCTGCTTTGTGGCTCGTTTGAACTTGAAAATACACCATTTTTTCATTTTAAGGTTTTAAACGACGTCCATGAAAAAAATATTGGTCATTTTTTTTAAATTCTGAATTAAAAAAAATCAATGGGTTATAGCACATGAAAATTGATACAATCTGTTTTTGCCCTCTTTGTGGATGATTTAAAGTTTAAAATGCACCATTTTTTCATGCGTGACAAACTGATTCAATTTCTAAGGTCTTAAAAGACATACATGAAAAAATTTGGCCATTTAATATTGGAATTTTTGGATAAAAAATATTCATGACTATAACACACGAAAATTGATAAAATCTACTTTTGCCTACTTTGGATTTCACTTGAACTTGAAAAGACATTTCCCCGCGGAATAAACTTTTTCCATTTCTAAGATCTTAGCGGACGTCCATGAAAAATATTGATCATTTTGTTTTAAGATTTTCAGATTAAAAATCCATGGGCTTTGCCAACTTTGGGCCTCGTTTAACTTGAAAATACACTATTTTTCCTCGCGGGACAAACCAATTTCTTTTCTAAGATCTTAGCAGACGTCCATGAGAAATTTTGACCATTTTGTTTCAGAATTTTTGAATTAAAAAATCCATGAAAATCAGTAAAATCTACCTTTGCCTGCTTTGGGCTTGTTTGAACTTGAAAATGCATCATTTTTTCCACTGAAGGAATTGGTTTCATATATAAGGTCTTAACATACGTTAATAAAAAATTATTGATCATTTTGTCTCTTGATTTCAGAATAAAATAAATACATTGATTATAACACACGAAAATTAACAAAATCTTTTTTGTCTACTTTGGTGCTCATTTGAACTTGAAAATGCATCATTTTTCATCGCGGGATGAACTGGTTTAATCTCTAAGGTCTTAATGGAAGATCATAAAAAATTTCGGCTATTTGGTTTTGGAATTTTCGGATCAAAAAAATTCATGGGTTATAGCACAAAAAAATCGATAATTATGCCTTTGCCTTCTTTTGGTCTCGTTTGAATTTGAAAATACACCGCGGACAAATTGGTTCTATTTCTAATGTCTTAACGGACGTCCATGAATAATTTCAGCCATTTTGTTTTAGGATTTCCGAATTGAAAAAATCAATGGTGTATAGCACATGAAAATTTGAAAAATCTACATTTGTGTACTTTAGCGCTCGTTTGAACTTGAAAATACGTCATTTCTTCATCGGGATGAACTGGTTCAATTTCTAAGGTCTTATAGACGTCCATGAAAAAATTCGGCTATTTTATTCGTGATTTTCGGATCAAAAAAATCCATGGGCTATATAGCACACGAAAATAAATAAAATTTGTCTTTGTCTGCTTTGAAGCTCGTTTGAACTTTAAAATGTACCATTTTTTCAAGCGGGATGAACTTGTTCTAAATCTAAGGTCTTAACAGATGTGCATGAAAAATTTCGGTCATTTTGTTTTGGGATTTTTGGATTAAAAAATTCATGGTTTATAGCACACGAAAATCTTAAAATATGTCTTTGCCTGCTTTGGGGCTTGTTTGAATTTGAAAATGCATTATTTTCCTGCAGGACGAACATTTTCCATTTCTAAGGTTTTAACGGATGTCCATGAAAATTTTTGGCCATTTTATTTTGAAATTTATGGATATAAAATAATCTATGGCTATAGCACACGAAAATTGATAAAATCAATCATTTCCTGCTTTTGGGCTAGTTTGACTTGAAAATGCACCATTTTTTCTCGTGTGACAAATTAGTTACATTTTTAAGGTCTTAACAGACGTCCATGAAAAATTTCAGTCATTTTATTTTAGAATTTCTGGATCAAAAAAATTCACTAAGCACACGAAAATTGATAAAATCTATCTTTGTCTGTCTTGAGGCTTGTTTGAACTCGAAAATGCTCTTTTTTCCCCGTAGTATGAACTGGTTTCATTTCTAAGGTCTTAACGAACGTCTATGAAAATTGCATCCATTTTTAAAAAATTTCGAATGTGAAAGAATCCATGGGCTATATTACACGAACATTGGTAAAATCTGCTTTTGTCTGCATTAGGGATTGGTTGACTTGAAAATGCACCATTTTCGCTCACGAAATGAACTGGTTCTATTTCTAAGGTCTTAACAGACATCAATGAAAATATCAATCATTTTATTTTAGATTTTTTGGATTAAAAAAATTCATAGGCTATAGCACGCGAAAATCAGTTAAATTTGTATTTGCCCTCTTTGGTGATCGTTTGAATTTGAAAATGCATCAATATTTCCCTCGGGACTAACTGGTTTCATTTCTCAAGTCTTAATATACGTCCATGAAAAATTTTTGTCATTTTATTTCACGTTTTCCTGATCTAAAAAATCCAGGGACTATAGACATTGATAAAATCTATCTTTGCCTGATTTGAGCTCGTTTTAACTTGAAAATGCACTATTCCCCCCCCCCCCCCCCCCCGATTCCATTTCGAAGTTCTTAACGGAGGCCTTTTAAAATATTTGGCCATTTTGTTTAGGATTACTGGATTAAAAAAATTTATGGGTCATAGCACACAAAATCGGTAAAAACATTATTTGCCTACTTTGGGGGCTCATTTGAACTTGAAAAATTCACCATTTTTCCTTGTGAGACTAACTGGTTCCATTTATAACCAACATCCATTAAAAATTTTAGTCATTTGGTTTTGAGTTTTCCGAATTGAAAAAAAAATCATGGCTATAGCAAACGAAAATCGATAAAATCTACCTTTGCCTGCTTTGGGCCTCGTTTGAACCTGAAAATGCACCATTTTTATCCGCGGGATGAACTGGTTCCATTTCTAAGGTCTTAGCGGACGTCAAAAAAAAATTCCGTCATTTTGTTTTAGGATTTTCAGATTAAAAAAGTTTCATGGGCTATAGCACACTAAAATTGATTCTTTGCATGCTATGGGGCTTATTTGAACTTGAAAATGTACCATTGTTTCCCGCGGAATGAATTAGTTCGATTTCTAATGTCTTAGCGGATGTCCATGAAAAATTCAGCCATTTTGTTTTAAGATTTTTGGATCAGAAAAAAATCAATGGGTTATAAAACAAAAAATCGATAAAATATGTCTTTGACTGCTTTGGAGCTCGTTTAAACTTGAAAATGCATCATTTTTACCCGCGAAAAATTGAATCCATTTCTAAGGTCTTAAGGACGTCCATGAAAATTTTTAGTGATTTTGTTTCAGGATTTTCGGATAAAAAAATTCATGGATTATAGCACATGAAAATTGATAAAATATACGCTTGCCTGCTTTAGACTCGTTTGAACTTTAAAAATCCATCAGTTTTCCCCATGGGACGAACTGTTTCCATTTCTAAGCTTGTAACGGACATCCCCAAAACAACCTATTTTCTTGTGCTATGGATCTAGTTGATCACCACGGCCAAAATAGCCTATTTTCAAGGTCAAAAGAGCGCTAGAGTATGTAAACCCCTCATTTTGTCAATTTTCGTATGCTATTGTCCATGAGATTTTTGGTGATCCAACATTCCAACATCATTTTTGCAAAAAAAGAAATTACATGGACGTCTGTTAATACCTTAGCTATGGAGCTAGTTAGTCACCACTGCCAAAACGATCCATTTTCAAGGTCAAATGAGCCCAGAGCAAGCAAACCCCCTATTTAATCGATTTTCGTGTGCTATAGTCCACAATCTATTTTGGTGATCTAGATTTCGACGTTATTTTGCCAAAAATTTACATGGACACTCGTTAAGAGCTTAACAATGGATCTAATTGGTCATCACGGTCAAAATGACCCATTTTCAATGTCAAATGAACCCCACAATAGGTAAAACCCCTATTTTGTTAATTTTCGTGTGCTATAGTCCACCATCTTTTTTATAATCCAGAATTCTGACGTTATTTTTGTCAAAATTTACATTGACGTTTGTTAAGACCTTAGATATGAAGTCAATTTGTCACCACAGATAAAAAGGCCCATTTTAAAGGTCAATCGATCCTTAGAGAATGTAAACCCCCTAGTTTGCCGATTTTCGTGTGCTATAATTCATGGGATTTTTGGTGATCCGGAATTCTGACATCATTTTCCTCAAAAATTTACGTGGACATGCGTTAAGAACTAAGATAGAGTCATTTGGTCATCACGGCCAAAACGGCCAATTTTTAAGGCCAAACAATCCCAGAGCAGGTAAACCCCTCATTTTATTGATTTTCGTGTGCTATAGTCCATGAGATTTTTAGTGATCTGAAATTCCAATATTACTTTTGTGAAAAACTTACGTGGACATCCGTGAACCTTAGCTCTGGAGTCAGTTGATCACCACGGCCAAAATAGCCTGATTTTAAGGTCAAATGAGCGTAGAGAAGGTAAACCTCCCATTTTATCGATTATCGTGTGCTATAATCCACCATCTTTTTTGGTGATCCAGAATTCTGAAGTTGTGTTTGCCAAAAAAATTTATATGGAGGTCCATTAAAACATTAGTTATGGATTCAGTTGGTCACCACAGAAAAAAGACTCATTTTCAAGGTCAAACGAGTCTCGGGACAGGTAAACCCCCCATTTTACCAATTTTTATGTGCTATAGTCTACCATCTTTTTTAGTGATCCAAAATTTCATTATCATTTTTGCCAAAAATTTACATGGATGTACGTTAAGACCTTATCTATGGATCCAAATTGTCACCCCGGCTAAAACAACCTATTTTCAAGGTCAAACAATCCCTAGAGCAGGTAAACCCCCATTTTGCCAATTTTTGTGTGTTATACTTCATGAGACCTTAGTTATAGAGCCAAATGGCCACCATAGCCAAAATAACCCATTATCAAGGTCAAACGAACGAGCCTTAGAGCAAGTAAGCCCCCCTTTTTTTAATTTTCGTGTGCTATAGTCTAACATCTTTGTTGGTGATTCAGAATTCCAACAAATTTTTTGTTGCTAATTTAGATTGACATCCATTAAGACCTTAGCTATGGAGTCAAAATAACTCATTTTAAAGGTTAAACAAACCCCAAAGCAGGTAACCACCACCCTCCTTCATTTTGTTGATTTTCGTGTGCTATAGTCCACCATTTTTTTGGTGATCCAGTATTCCAACATCAGTTTTGCTGAAAATTTACATGAACATCCATTAAGACCTTAGTGATAGAGTCAGTTGATCACCACGACCAGAAAGGCCTATTTCAAAGTGAAACAAGTTCCAAAGCAGGTAAACGACCCATTTTGCCAATTTTCGTGTGTTATAGTCTACCATCTTTTTTGGTAATCCAAATTTCCACTTCTGGTAATATATGATTTATATAATCATCAAAAAATCGTTAATCCAATAACAATCAATCAATAGCATTTTTTTATTCAATTTATTAATCAACTTTTAATTTTTCTCCCTATACTTTATACGTGTATATTAAGTTGATGTATTGAGAATATTAATTAAAACAAACCTTTATGCTAATGTGAGAGTTGTGGCATTTAAAAAATTATAAATGAATAAGTGCCTTAAAAAGGGATTCAGGTTATCGTGGGTCATCAGAATTGGGAGGTAACTTTTTCTGTTAACTCTAGAAGGTAAATATAGTATGAAAGTAGAAGGGTACATACGGAAAGAAAGTATAACTATAGGGGTAAATATGACCAGACAATATAAGAGAGGATAAATTTAGACAATATTTAAAAGTATGGGATAAATTTGAAACACGTCAAAGAAATAAAATTCAAAAAGCCACAAGCTCAATAACTAGAATAGTTAGTAAATGCCGTTTGAATTGTCATTGGTCCCTATTTCCTGCTTTGAGCAAATGGTGACTGCACACTATCCAGTATTACAACCTCAAGCTCTGATCCTTTATGCCTTAAAAACCACGACATGAGAGGATCATGCTATTTACAACACAAGCTCGCACCCCGAACGAATGGGGAGAAAAATTGGGTGGCTAAGTGGAGAATGCCCTTAATAGCAACACCTCCTCTCTCCCCCTGCACAACTAGGGCAAAACAACCCACCCAGGACAACAACAATCCAGCCAAACAATAGGGGCAAAAAAAATGGAACTTCATGAATAACGACGCAGCAGCATGCTTCTAGGTGAGACCTGGACAGTAGAAGAATACATCAGTTTTGACCTTAGTAAAGCATGGCCAGAGATGTGGGAAAAGTATATAAGGGTCAATTTAAGACTGAAGATAGTCAACTAAGGAAAAAAGTCTCATAATGAGTTAAAATGAGAAGCACAATAGAAGTTTTGCACACTGCAAGGATCAGCTGTAAGTCACAAGTAAATCAGATAACTTAAGAAACGTATACCTTACTATTTCAATAAAATATGAACTTCACAAACCACTGGACTACATTATGATTTATTTAATCTCCATGTAATTCCAATTTCCGCTAGCTTTTTAGTCATTTTCATTTTACAAAATAATAGGAAATGATTTACTTGGGCTTAAAAACAAACTATATTTGAATGTGAAGGAAATTTTGCAGCATAATGCTTCGCCTCCCTTTTACCATTTTTGTTCATTCATACTTGAGAGCAAATACCAAAAGATGTTAGAGACATATCACATGTTTATCCATCTTAATCAAGAAAACACCCTAATATCAAGGTTAGCACCGGAAGCTGGACTAATCCAGATTCCCGACGCATAGGCCCCCATTCAGGTGAAAGCTCTCCCTACCAAGGATTTTTCCATATCCAGGGCTCGAACCCGAAACCTCTGATTAAGAGAGGAGCAACCACATCCACTGCACCACCGGTTTCATTATAATCATTTACTACTGCATGTATTCTCTTAAATTATAACAGATGCATTGCCATGATATATGCACCTCCCTTCAATATATGTCCACATAATATTAAACAAAAAAATATGTATTTGGGGATCAAGGAAAAATAAGAAACTTAAATGCATCCATATAGAGAATGACTGACCTTTCTTACGCCTTGGTGAGATCATTGAACTCAAAAGACCAACTTAGAAAATAACATCAAGAATTGACGCCCACTATTTAACTCATGGCATCTTCAATGCTTGTTTTAATTGATTGAGTACTGAAGGGTGCAATCTACCAATGACTGCATTAAAGGATTCCCCATGAAGAGATGAACAAGTTTGAAGATTGTCTCTCACTGAGTTCTCCAATGAAATCTGGTTTATTGGGTCCGAGAGTTTCATCTAAAAAAGAAAATTCTCACTAAGAAACCAATACGAAAAAACCCTACATTGCCGTATTTATTTATAAGTATAAGCACCAATTACCTGTCTCCTCCTCAACTCCTTGCTTGGCACATGAGGTTTGCTAGAGCTTACATTGTCACTACTGTGGTTTTACATTTTATAATGCAAATGCAGTCTCATCAGTTGTCAAAATCTCAAGAGCCATTAAAGTAAAAAAGGAAGATTATCAGACATACCTAGACTCTTCTTCACTTAAATCCTCACTTCCACCCATTATAACACTTGTACATACACTACCAAAAGCATAGAGGCAAGATTAGCATAAACAAAACATACATATCAGATTAGGATAATGATCAACCGAAATACATAAATAAATCTCACGATTACAAATTCAATCAAATACCTCATAATCTGATCAAGTTTATCAAGTACTTGAGGCAACCTCAAAGTCAGAATTATAGAGAGGGCCAAACCAATTGTCTTCTTCTGGAAAGAGGTAACATTGTCAACCTGAGAAAATTTCACAAAACAAAAGACCAACAATAACATAAAAAGTCAGGTGAGGGACACCACACAAAGTTGTTATCAGAACCAAGTTCAAAAAAAAAATTCAGGCTAAACTTACCAAAACATTCTATAAAAGGATTGAGAAGATGCAAGACCACTAAGTTCCAGCCATATAGAATTAACAAAATTAACCCACAATAAAGAAAGGATAAATAATTTACAGATGATGGCCTTGCTCCTTCATGAACTGGAAAAGGTAATTCTGGATGCTGAAGAAGCAGAAGGAGAAAACAAAAGGGGAGTTGAGGGATCTAAAGTCAAATTAGGGTAAAGGAAGGCACAAATCATTGAAGAAAGTTTGGAGGACAATCTCAACCAGTAAGAAATTAAAAAAAATATGATAAAGTGAAAGATCAATTGTTTAGAGTTGCCTCTTAAGAAGAGGCTCATTGGCAAGGAAAAGTGTGTCTTAAAACCTTGATGGTGATACTGAAGGGCCCGTTTTGAACCTTCCTTCAGGGTCACCCTTGACAACCCAGTGCTCAACTGGGATCAATGGTTAATGCCTCACAAATTTGCACCTTGATACAGCAGAACAGACAAACCAAGAACACACCTTACCATTTCTAAAGAAAACCATTAATCACAATGATATCTATCGAACTCCAAATTTAATCATTTAACTCACCTTTTCAAGCCACATGTCGACGAGGCAAAGGAGTATGTTTTCTTCACTAGGAAAACCAGATTTCTGAAGGTGTATAGACAGTGATGGATCAGAAGTTAGCTGTGCAAGATAATTCGTGTTCATCACCAAAATCCTTGCCAGCAGTGCTGATGATGATGCTTTTACAGCTGCCTTGGAAGGATCATGATCATCTCCCCCAGTCAGGCACATGATTATAAGTTTCTAGCAACATTCATGGAACCACGTGAAATCATGCCATTAAGTAAGGTAGACATACACGTAGTGCCTAGAGAAAACAGAGAAGCAGAAGAAAACTACAGTTACCTGCAGTGTGGAACTGATAAGCTGAGGCACTTCAATCGGGAAACACTGCCACATCATAAAAGTATTAGCACATATCATTCGCAGGAAGAACCCTTTTGGGCCTTTATTAAAAATCCACCAATGTTCTAGTCAGAGTCAGTGAGAAGTTTGTACTGAAACCTAGTCTCGATACATTTTCATCTTATCAAAGCTCAAGTTTATAACATGAGAAGTTTGTATTGGAACTTACTTTTGATATATTTTAATATTATCAAAGCTCAAATTTAAAACAAAGGAATTGAAGGTTTTAAGAATTATATCAACTACTCTTTTCCTCTAAGTTGCTCAGACTCTTCACTTTTGGTGCTACACCCGTGTCGACACGACATGGGTGTGGGATATGTCCAATTTGGTCAACCGATTTTGGGTACTTTCAAATTCGATGGGGTAAGTGTGGACGTTTTAATGATTGTCCGTAATCGATACAAAAGCTAAGGTGAAATTGAAGAAAATGGAATACCTTTTGTATAGAAATTTCTATGCCAGTCTTTTTCCAATAATCTCCTTCCAGGATTCTCCCTCAAGTTCTCCCATAATATCTCATAATTTAGGTTTTCTAACTCTATTTTTAGATATTTTAATTATTTTTAGGTGAATCCCAGCACCCGTTCGTATCACTACATGGATCCATATCCCTGAATCTTAAAAATTAAATCAAGAAGGATCCACATCTAGATCCCGCACCCGTATCGGACACCCGCACCCGAGTCTGGGCAACTTAGCTTTTCCTTAACTTTTTTCTTACTTAAAGCTCAAATTCAGAACATATGGAATTATACATTTTAAGAAGCATGTCCATTCGTTTTCCTATCCCTTCATTTTTGACTATTTCCAGCTCTGTTTCAAAAGAAGTACACTGAAACTAAAGCAGCTTAGGTAACATAATATTTATCTGGTTAATCTATAATTCCTGGCCTTCCACCAACACATAACTAAATAAAAGTTGCAAGGAAATCAAATACCTGAACTAGAATGTCAATGACTAGAATAACTGAGAGTAGTCCCCTGTCATTGACATTCCCAACCACCAGATCTAGAAGTTTAGCAATATTAGACGCATGCAAACTGAGAAACTCCCTTCCCCCCAAAATAACATAGTCTTCAATGATATTGGTAGCAACCTACATGTCATGAAACATCAGCAAAAAAAAAATCCAGAACTGAAAATACTAGTTCTGTTAAATCTCTCCTCAACCTTCAAGTGATCAAAACTTCTTTCCAAAATTTCCACAAGACATGGGAAATACCCCAACAATTCTGGTACCATAGAAGGCGCATTAATAAGTGTTGCTTCCCATAACTGCATGAAAAACTGGCTGGAATTAGGGCACAGTTCTAATATGAAATGGAACTAATCAATTAAATCGGTCATATATAGAACATGCCTGCATGCAGTCTTCTAGAAGTTCATCAGGGCTGGTTATGTTAATTCCACTTCGCAAAATCGGCAATAACATGCCGTACGATTTAGGCGACTGATAACCGAGAGCAACTACAAAATTCTTCAATGCAGTAAGAAGTTGAATCTGCAAGATGCTTTCACTAGAAGATTCTTCCCATGCCTAATAAAGGAACAGCTCTAATCAGCAAAAAAAGAAAGAACAGTAAATCAAGCAGATACAGTTTAATGGGAAACAAAAGCACGTGGAATTCATTACGAAAACCTACTCTTTCATGCAATCCTATCAACAAATTTTCCTCAGAAACTATACAAAATGAAAGTAAGAAGAATAGAGGTAATTAAGTTTGGGTCTCCAAATGGGAAGCTTTAGAAACAGCATAAAGTGACGGCATAGAATCTACCATCTAATGCAAAAAGTTTACTAAAAAATCCCGAGCTTTCTCCAGTTCTCCAACTTCTAAATGAAATTTTAGGAAGGCAGAATCTTACAGAGATTGTACTCTGGAACGGTAATGGTAATGGTAATAAAATAAAACTTCAACTGCACATAAGTGATCAAACTTAACTTAACATATCAACAAGGAGAAGCGGAAAAAGAAAACCAGAAGGATACCTTCTGGAAAAATAGCATCAACTTGTTTGCATATGGTGTAATTTCAGTAACACGTGCTATCAGAACAGAGATAGTATTCAGAACTTGAACCTGAAAATTTTATCAAAAAAAAAGATAACATAGAGAGCAGAAAAGTTAAAAACAACTGAAAAATATAGAAGATTGATTGCTAAAGACAGATTGAAAGAACACATCATAAGTTGAGAAAAAGATTTCCGTGATTTTAAAAAAAGTGAAAGGGACATATCTTGTTTTTAGTGTTACCTTGCTCAGAAAGAATCCTGTTTCTTTTTCTTCTCCTTTTTCCCCATTTTCTAACAATTTTAAGATGAGCATTTTTTTTTCACAGAGCAAAGAAAAAGAACAGGGCAAGAGATAACTTGGAAATGGAACCTCTCTCTAACCTTCCCCCTAAAATATTTGTGAGCCTCCTCAACAATGTTACAATTCATTCAAGCATCAGTCAATAACACCCAAAATATGTCAAAAAAATTAACTTATGCATGTGCATATAACCACTGAATTGGTACTGTTTGTCCTTAACTGAGAGCTATTGCAAAGGTCTAGGGAACTAAAGATACCAGAAATTGGATACAGCAATATTACAAAAAAAAGAAAGAGTCATTTGACTCTCCCCTCATCCCAATTTATGTGATGTAGTTTGACTTGGAACAAAGTTTAAGAAATATGGGAAGACAGTGCGATTCTCCAAAACTTCCGTTAAAATAAATGAATTTTTAAATAGAAGAGTACACCTTCGTAAGCTTTTTGCCAAACAAGGAAACGTCTCATTCTTTTTGGACTGAATGAAAAGGAAAGTATCATATAAATAGGAACAGGGGGGAGTAATTAAATAGTGAAGGGTAGAGAGGCAGGTCCACTATCCATCGAGTTTCAAACCGTGAACCAGTGGCCCTTGGTTTTCTTGGTTATCAAAACTTATGTTGCTCGAACTCTTCAAAATGTCAAAGGATTTGGGTTGGATCCAACATGGGTGCACCGACATTTTTAAAGAGTCCGAGCTATATAGACAAAAAGAAATAAACAAATAAATAAATGAGAATTAAATAGGCCGTTTAAAGTTAGGAAGAACACCAGCTGATATCTACCTTTGAGTCAAATTCCTGTACTTCATCCACCACTTTGAAACACAGATCCCAACAAACCGGAAGAAGATCTAAGAACTCATTCTCATTAAAAGTTGCATCTTCAATATGATAATACAACGACCGGCATGCGGTCAGCTAAAAGAAGAGACAAAGTAGCTTCAGTATAACACAAAGTGAATGAATAGAAAATTGAAATTCAGAAAATTCTGATAGATGTACAGCTTAATTCAGAAGTAGTTGTTTAATATAAAATGTGGCATACCCTTACACACAAGTCACTCTCCTGAAGTAATCTGATTAGAGCACAATAAACGGCTCTTCTGGTGTCATCTTTAATCTGTGAGAAAACACAGTTAGACAAAAGCATATGTGATCGCTTCTGCTGTCATCTCTAATCTGATGTGGAAACACAGTTGGACAAAAGTAGACACAATTGCTAGCACCATAAATCTATGGATGGGAGGCACATAACTATCATAATAACAACCTACAACTGTCAATTAACAATAGCATATGTACTGTAATAAAGCAAAGACAACAACTTTTTATATATATACTACACTCCTCTATCTCAATTTATGTGGCACCATTTGACTTGACACAAAATTTAAGAAACAGAACATTTGACATTTGTGGTCTAAAACAAACCTTAGATATTTGTGTGGCTATAAATCATTTCATCAAGGATAAAAGAGTAATCTAAAATTAAATTCTTTCTAGTTATAGAAAAATGATATTCTTTTTGGAATAGACTAAACAGGAAAGTTTGCCACATTACTTGGGACAGAGGAAGTACTATTTTAGATTACTATGAACCAACAAGGGTTCACCATATTAAACATTTTTCTACAAGAACTGCTGACTGAAGAACGAGGACTGCATGAACATTTCATAGAATACTCATCTCTTTCTATATTCCCATAGATTACAGCTTATATATTGGTAATCCAAAACTGATTTTACAAATAACTTATGCTTGACTTCTATGACAAGAAAACAAAACTTAACTTGCAGTTACGTGGAAGTCTGTAGAAATGAGAGGAGCAGCATATATACATGCTATAAACTTGTTCAATTAAAAGTATGTTATATTTCCACTAAGGAAGACACTTCTTAGGGTCTTTTACAGTTTAGACTACCAATAAACTCTCATTAAAGGAATGCTGAACTTGTTTTACTAAAAAAATCATTCTTGAATAATTGGGGTTTTTTTTTCCTGCATCTCTATGATGACAAAGGAGAACTGCAATTAGTTGCTTTCGTCCATAATGGCTACGGTTGCAGTCTTAGAATGGTAAAAAGAACGATATGCATCTGTTTGTCCTATTCAAGAGCATAGAATATGGGACAACCAAGAGTTATGAGAAGTTCGTAAAGGACACTTCAAACCACAAATATTAATCAACTTAATATCACTGCACTGTGTGTGCTCAAGGAGATTCATCAATTCTCACCCTCAATCTAGGAGAAGGAAAGTCATAGCCTTGTATAGTAGGGTTAAAGAGAAGTTGCAGAAGGGGGAGTTATACAACCCAAAAGAAGTGAAGAGAAAAGTTCCATTCCATTGTTTGGTTAGGAAGTAAAAATGGATGGTGAGTAACCCTCGCATACCCTCGCATATCAGTCCTTTAACCCATTCCAAATTTGACAGAAATGGGGAAATAGACATTTTTTACTTTCCATCTCCCCTTCTTGATTCAAACACTGCATAAAGCAATTTCCAGGAAATTCTCGTTTTTGATGGATAGAGTCTTAATACCTCTGAAACCCATTGTCCAAGGATTAGTGCTACTTTTCTGTGGATTATCCGCATATTGGGATGATCATTCGTCAACTCCAATGATAAGGCTCCATTGAACCTGCATAACATGTTAAGAGATTGTGAAGACGTATATTTATATTCCCAATAGAAATACGACTTTCAATTTCGCAAACCCCAACAAAATTACTAAGTAATATTGTTTAAAATAATGAGTTCATATAATAGAGTGGTCTCAAAAGGATGAGTTACACTGTCTTGGACAATGGGAGAACAAACCATTCAATATATGGCACCTGAATATATTTTAAGATCAAGAGGAAAAAGTTACTAATAAATCATGATGTTGAGAAATATATAGCTGACTTTATCCATTCCCTTCATGTGAATAACACAGCAAGGCGAAGCCACCTATCATTTGCTATTTCTTTTATTCTGTTTTGCTAATGTGGTTCCTCATGTTTTATCACCTTGTTTCAGATGCCGTTGCTAAGATAATAAGAGGATAGAAAATTCCAAAACATGTCTTGAGGGTCAAAGCTATTTGATGCAGCAATATTTCAAGCATGAAAAGCACATACCAATCCTTGAAACTCAGATAGTTCGAGAGCTCATAGTAAATGTATGCGGCAGCACCATAAGCAGCATCCTTAAGAAGCAGTGCTGGAGTTATTTCATTAACTGCAGAAGGGCAACCACTCATAGCCTCTTGCAGAATAGAGACAACAACAGGTCCTAGCAGCTGAAAATCACATAACAAGCTCATGCCCAGACTCATGCAATGTGTTAAGGTTATAGAACAACACAGGGAATATGGTCAACATACTTGACTATGATTTTCAAACAAGACAATATATAGAGCTTCAGCACATGGCCTTAGTTTCTCTGACCATAGCACTGAGTCCTGCTCGTGATAGAAAGACTCTGGGTTCTGGTGCCATTCCTCCATATCACTTGCAGTCAGAACAAAGTACCTACATTTGGTGAAATTGGAAGAATAAGGAGGTCTCAATAATATATTATACAGAAAAGATAAAAATGACCTTAAACAATGTAAAATTGTATAAAAAAGCCCTCCATTAATAGTTTGATCCAAAAATGCCCCTTCTATTAATATTTTGGTCCAAAAAAGTCCCTTTTGTTGCTTTTGGGTCAAAATGTCCCTTTTTCTTAGTAATCATATTGTTTCTTTTCTTTTTAAAAGGGATATTTTGACCCAAAAGTAACAATAGGGGCATTATTGTACAACTTTGCATAGTTAAAACGTATTTTTTTAATCCTTTTCTGTATGTTATAATTAGAACAGCTTAAAATTTTCTCTCAGAACAGAAGATATCAAGTAATATTCAAAACTTCCCCTTTCCTCAGCTTGTGGACATCCAGATGGGACCCGGATAATCTCCACCTACACTCCCTTCCAAATGCTCTTTCATTTTATTGGGCAAGAACAATGTGTGTTTGAAGTCAACAGAAACTGAAGGTTTTCATCATGTGGCAAAATAGTTTTGGAAAATTAAATCAAGTGGTCAAGAGGATATCATAATTCTTATGCCCCTCACAAAACAAGATTCAGCATTCTGCATTCAAATTCCCACTACCCCAACACTGAGAAACAAGAAAGTAAAATATTAATCGCAGTATCTAGACCAGCTTAAGAGCACCTCGACTAATTCAGGAATTACTCCATACCTCCCCACCAACACAAGTAACAGGTAACTTTGTTCCATCAAGGCTAGGACACATGGAATCACCTAGTGTTTTTGCCTATGACGGGATTTGAACATGAGACATCAAGGTTCTCAACCCGCTTCAAAAACCACTAAGCCACACCCTTGGGTGCAAAGGAAAATACTCAATTTCTTTAACCTAAACAGATCCTCCCCCACTTATTTAATGTTGGAAATGGATCTTCCAGCACTAGAATTCACAAAAAGAACAACTACCCTTTTATGCACCTTCTCCACCTCCATCAAACCCTACTCACACCTAAAAAAGTATAACTACCCTTTATTGCACCTTCTCCACCTACTTCAAACCCTACTTGCACCTAAAGTAACCCTGCAAGTCTAAAACCTGTGATGGAAAGAACATTGATTCATTTTACTTGAAATTAGGGCACCAGAAAGAGCCACTCAAGTTGGACTATCTGAATTGATTGAGGATAGTATGACTACCACAAATGGAATAGAGATGAGGACCAAAAGATCATTAAAAATTGTTAAGCTTGTTACATTTTTAATCCGGTGCTTGGGAACCTCATTCAGCAAATCAGTTGCTTCACATAAAATAGCAAGAAGAAGACCCATGAAGAGTTGGATGACTTACCTCCTTATCAATATATTACACAGGAGTACAACCCGGTCAGTAGGCAAAAGGGAAGTAAGAAGGCCAGCAACCGTACTAGATATGTTTTGCTTCATCTGCTCAAATGTAACTCTATTTTCATCAACCACGCGTCCTGTCAAGTTTTTCTTATACTCTTTACCTTCCAAGATTGTTTTCACCATTACCATACATTGAATCATGAATTGCTCAAAGGACATAATATGTGGTTCAGGATCCAAAATCTTGCTTAAACAGAATTCCGTGATAAGTGGAAGGACACATTTATCCCCAAATGAATAAGGATGTCGCTGCTGGATGGCGACTAAAATCTTCATTAACTTTGTACAAGCCCTTTTTAATAGATCCCAAAATTTAGGGTGATGGTCCTGGATAGATGAATCTGCAAATTTAAGGAGTGATCAAGATATTAGTTTGGAAGAAATATAAAAAGACATTTTCCCTTTTCTTGTTAGGCGGCATTAAACCAACAGAGAAGAAATAGGAATCAAGCCCCGACCCACATTTTCCTTTTACTTCCTCTCTGTTTATTACCAAACAAACAAAAAGGAGAACAAAAAATTGTGCATTTCCACTCTACGTTTGTATTTCTACTTTCTTTTCATCATCTTTCATTCCTAGAATCCAATAAAACAGGAATTTGGGTTTCCACTATATACTGTTGAGGGAAGAAAATTATCTTGCTAAGCAACATTCACAAGTGTAAATTGCCAGTAATCTAACAAAAGTTGCACTAGTATTTTAAGGAGTCTCAAGCATCGTGAAAACTTGTCGTTAGAGCTTCAATGATTCACTTATCAGATGAGACACTTTGGGATATCAAGGCACGATCAATACTAGCCCTTTTTATTAAGTTACTCACTTAGAGGATGCATGCTGGCCTTTATAAAGATTAGTAGGCAAAACTTTTTTACCATAAAACTGAGTGTGTGTATGTCACATGCCCGGTTAGTAAGGCAATGATATTGTCATTTGTTGATTGATATTTTCTACTTTTAGATAAAATCAAAGCATGCCTCGATATCTGAAACAAGTTGTGTTACATTGCTTATGTGCATTTGTCGTTGGATTGAAATTACTTTTGACGTCCACGGTTGAAGCCAATGCAGTGGATTGAAATATACCGTTTAAGTCCTTGAATAAAATGACTCTGAAATAGCATTTCCAATGCATTTTCTCCAGATGGCACTGGGGAGAAAGAACAAGACCCAAACAAAGTAATTCTTTCTCTTGTCATGTAATAGTCCGAAAGTCAATAAAGGGGCTCCCAAGAAGACACTAACATCCATTATATTGATTACCATTTTCTTATCAGTAAGGTCAGCATGAAAAAATCCTAATAAAATAAAATGCAACCCCAACTTTTTTCACTTCTTTACGTAAGTATACAGGAGGCTCATACATATATGTGAAAATTTTGAACCTCCAGATCATGACAGACAGATTACACTGCCAGACCTGAGTACTCTTCTATGATGCAATAACGTTCTACAAGGAAATTGCGAGTATATTGAAAGACAAATAATTCATGGAGTAAAAGTAAATATGAAGTTTAGATAATGATCTGAAGTTCATTCTCACAGTATGGAAGTAGTGATTGGATGGCATTCAAAAGCACTGGAGCAACCTCTTTGACATGCCGCACCTCCTTAAAATGGGGGAGAGAAAAATCAATAAATTACTCTGACAAAAGGGAATTAGCTAGAAACCATCCTTTATCTTTCTTATGTTTTTTTTTCTCTTTGGGGTGGGGGTGAAGAATGAATTTTGACCCATACCTGTAAGGTTTTGGCATCACTCGGAAAGCCAGAAATTATCAACTGCCTAATTATCTTTGAACATAGAAACCATCTCTCACATGTTAAGTAAAGATCATCATGATGTAATTCAGTAGCACTCCCACCAAAGGTTTGAGCAAGAGCTGAGAAACCATGGAGTATTGTCTGCACATCAGTCTGCCAAAGATGCCAACTATAATCGAAGAACTGTGTGCATATCTGTTAGAAAGATCATGAAATATCAAACGAGGCTACTCAGGAAGTCCAATCCATCATATCAAAGTTTATGACCAGAGCAGACTCAAAGAGACAATTTGTGATGACTGAAAATTATTTGGGAAACCGTGGACATGATATTTTATTTTCATACTCATAACGGCTGTCATCTAATAACCAATAAGTAAAATAAGAGATTTCAGTTAAGCAGTCTGCAAAATAAAATAGCAAGTGACTAGACATATGAAGCAGGGCTATCAGCCATTAAGAGTTACACTCTCATGCAATTGCTTGTACCTGTGCCAAAGAATAAGAACTGATAAAATGCAAAATTATGCTTTACACAGACAAAGAGTAGGCATTCTAACACCTAGGTAAATTTATATGATGACCTCATGATAACAAAAGCAACAACACTAGCTGATGATTAGATGCAATGTACAAACATCTACAAGTATATTAGCATGTGCATACATAACATACATCAATGCAAATAAAAAGCATGTGCATATTTGTCTTCAAATTAATTTTAGATTGTATTATATTTATACACAATGTAGAAAGGTTCTATAAAATAGATACCATCAAGCATTCCATGTAATATTTGGACTCGTACATACAACTCAGTTGTTGAACCCTAATTTTGACAAAACAAGACTCCAACAACAACAAATACGCCTCAGTCCAACCAAGTTGGGGTCAAGATATGAATCCTCACTTCTTCATTTAAGCACATATCCTCATCTAACTAAATAAAACAAAAGTGAAAAATTAAGTCAAAATATATGCATATAAATTACAATAATAATAATAGAAGTTCTCTACCAAGTTTAAAACCTTTCAACTAGTAGCACCAGGGGTGTCAAAATGATCCCAAATATAGGCAACCCGCCCAACCCATTTCAAGACTTTTTATTTGCATTGATGTAATGTATGTTCCTATATTGAAGGTATGGATTACTATCTATTTTATATCTTTTAGGATTTATCTACCAATTTTTAACTTTTTATTAAATATAAAAGTTAAATAACAATATATTAAAAGAATTGAGATTAAGAGGGTCAAATTGGGTGGGTCATGAACCAGCCCGATTTTTAGCCCATGTGAGCCCAAAGTGAACTTGGGTCGGTCATGACCCAACCGAATTTTTATTTCAACCCATTTTAATATCTCTAATTTCAACCTAACCCTCCCATTTGACACCCCTAAGTAGCTTTATCACCTGTATGGATCTTTTTCTTCCACTGTGTCCTATCTTTTAGCTAAGTCTAGGACACATATCTCTTAGTGTTCTCTTCACGAGGACTAAATATCTTTATTACTCTATTACTTTATGTTACATTAAGGAGATACTAATGCACTACCAAACCTTTAAACTTTTCAGTAATCACTTGGTGCTCAAAGATATTAAAAGCATGCAGGAAGAAGAAGACAACCAACAGCACCTCAGCAAAGGTCCTTTGGTCTGATGTAAGCCTCTTTGTAGACAACTCCTTCAAGGTTCTGTAAAGAATCATGAATATTCTATGTGAAGTAAGAATATCTGCCGATTGAAGCTGTTGTGCTAAAAAGGAAAAAAGTTCTGGCCTGTAGGAGAATTTAAAATTAATGATTAGTGTATTAATAAATTCGGAAAATATCAGAAAGGTATTTAGACAATAAATTTTTTTATAAATATTGGAACACAACCAACTAAACATGGAGAAGCAAACCCATTAAGGACCGGGAGAAATCTTAGGGATTAGGGCAGTAAAGAGTACTCTAGTATAACCATCTAGAACAACTGGATAATCTTTTTGACCACCAAAACTGAATCAGGATTGCACTTGAGGATAAAGTATAACATAGAGCTCAAGGTGGAGTACTATAGTTCTAAAATGCAAAGATTGCTATTTAATATACTTTTTTTGACAACGGTAACAGTTTTGTGTATTAATCTTCAGCACTAAAGGCTGGGGTCCCAAATTCACTCATGGGGGATTTTAAACCACCTGATTTGATTCAAATGCAATTGACTACGTTGTTTCTCCTTGACTTGGCTAGTTCATATTTGATAGCTGATAATAAGCTATAACAAAAAACACTGCAATTGTAATCAAACAATCGAACCTTAAGATTTAGTGGTGATACTACTTATACCCCAAAAAAAGATATGGTTGTGAAACTGCAGTAAAAGGAAAAAAGAGAAATAAGGACCACTACAGAAGCAAACTTATCAAGAGTAAAAATGAATAGTTCCTTTACAATAGTAAGTGTCTATAAAGGATTGTATAAATGGGTATTAACTTCAGAGCCCAATCTAGGTCCTTAATTCCTTCATTTGCTGTTTTTCTTGTTAAAAAAAACAATGACCAATTCATTAGTATTTTATCGAGGACCAAAAAGTATAAGAACCCTAAGGGGCAGTGAAGATCTATATCCTTCAAAAAGAAGTGAATATCAAATACTCTTTATATATGTGTGTGTGCGCGCGCGCGCGTGTTTGGATGGGTGCATATAAGTAAAGCTCTTCCTAAACAGATAATCTATTTACGTTGGATAACTTTTAAAGAAGAAGAAAAACAAGTGTTTTTCATAACCATATAGAGTAATATTGTTTAACGATAATTCTTGCCCTTGACATGCTCTTCAATTCTGATCCAGACAAATGCATCAAAACAAGAATTTTGGTAATTAGGATGGATCAAAATTGTAAGTTTCTTTTGTTGAACAGAATAGACCTTTGACCTTTGTTTCACATGTTGCTTCACTTTTTCTTTTCTTTTTTTGATGAAGTAAGTAGATTCATATCAAGGCATCAAGAAGATGCAACTTTACAAGGATAGATTAGTTAAGCACACAAAAAAAGGATTTTTGTTTCACATGTTGCTTCACATAAATGTAAAAGCTGGTAGAAACTTGGTTCTATCAAAAACATAACACCAGTGGTTTAGTTTTTCCTTTTAAATAAACAGCCTTCAACCTGGTAATCAGGAAAATCGTTTAAAGACTTCAACCATTAACTTCTCTGGAGAATATTGGATATGACTCCAGCCACTCTTTAACTCTATCAACTAGAGATATATTCATAGGTGAAAAAAAAGAAAAAGCTATATTCATATTTGGATTTGCATTTACACCTCAAATTATCCCAATGAAATCGGAATCATGATATTTCTCGGTGATTCTTGAGACAGCTTTGACAGTATAAGCAAGTGAATTTCAATTCTGGTCAACAGCTCGGGGTATGGGCCAAGTGAGACGACAACCCGGTAAATCACCTAACTTTGTAGAGCTAAAAGTTGCCAAATCGGTTGAAAGAATTAAAGGGATGCATGAAATGAACTTTGTCAGATGAATTATATGTGAAATGACCAGTTAAAAAGCTGGTCTCATATAAAGAGTGGGCAAGCAAAAAAATCCTTTCACCAGAATAATTTAAATCTTCAGAATGAGCAAGGAAACTTCAAGGGCGCATCTAGACAAAAGGGCCTTGTAACTGTCAATTAGGGTTTGACTCTTAGACATCTAAAATGTTCACCCCAACATCTAGTGATTTCATATTTCTTTTTATAATCTCTGTGTCCAAAAAAGAATTTAAGAGGTCAAGATAATAATCATAAAAGACAAAAGAATAAAATAGTTCTTCCTCAATAATCTATTGTAATTTGAATAGTTATGGAGAACACCATACCATTCTTTAGGGTAATCGATCCTAGCAATCTTTGAGATGATCACAGACAATGTAAGGGCAATCTGCACCAGGCAATCACGCAACAGTTGAGAAATCAGGAAAGCACTTACAAATATGTCAATCAATGACAAAATAATTCAGATCTCTAAGTAGTGAAGCAACAAATGTCGATAACAGGGATGACAATTTTCAGAGAAGAAAAAAGAGCTCTAGCTATCTGTATGCTCATTACAAAACCAAACATAAATCTGCATCACCTGGTAATTCTCTTCCCTCAAGTGTGACAACAGTTTTTGTCTTAAATGTAATTTCTCCTCATTGCCAATTCCCCTGTCAAGATGTTCCAGAGATAAGCAAATAGTCATTTACAGCAGTAATACAAATATATAAACATGCACAGGAAGGAGAAATCACAACACATGGAACATAAAAAGGCAAATCAGAGCTAGTTGGGAAGAAACAAGCAATCTGAAAATTCAATCCACATTCATATGTTGCATCAAGCCACCAAAATTGAATAATAACCTATCTTACTGCAGCCAATAGCTGAAAATTGCCATTATCATCTTGACAGTGACATCCTCTTTTCTCACACAGTGGCCTGCTTTGCATTTGTAACTATACTTCCATACTTTTATTTTATCACAGAATTTCATTTGTCTGCATTATGAAAGATAAGTTGAGGGTTCTTCACTTCTGATGATGCACCTTTGTCGGATTCTCAAAAAATACAGTACTTCTGGAGAATCCAACACACAATATTGACATTTTTGACGAGCTTGAGCCACATAAATGGGAAGATACATAATTTGATATCCCAATAACACTGTCTTTTTTTTCATTTTTTGACAAGTTTCAAACTAATATTACCTTGTAAGTCATACATGGGTCATTTCTTTTGATGAATATCTTGGAAATAAATTATGTAAGTTAAAGTGCATTCAGAATGATTCCTTCACTGAACAATATAACGCTGACCATTTTCTTTGATTGAGGACTTTCCTTTAGACATTGAAGAAGGAACATATGCTAATAACTTATACTCATCAATCTCAAATTTACAGTCTGATATTCTCCTTTCAGATGACCCAAAATTGTGGTCCATTTCCTTGAACAAATAATCATTCAGTCAGAGATAATTTAGGGCATCATTTAGAATAGATAGTAGGAAAACAACAGGGAATTTCTGCAGTAAATAGGACAAAGATTTACAAAGAACACGACCAGTTTAGGTTAATAGTGTAATAAATTCCTAGAGTTCATTCCATCTGCATCCTTTAAGCTTTCCAGAATTAGAGAACTAGTCATGTCCAGAAACAGTTTCAAAGGATTTTTCTGTAAAATATGGGGAGTACTCTAAATTGACTTATACACATATAGGATATACATATATAAGAGACAGAAGCCTTTCTGTTAACAAGCTATATATTAAGGAGGTGAAGGAGCATCCAGGTGGTAAGCTTGACCCCTGGAAGCAGATTTGGAGGAACAAGGTGCCAACCAAGGTAAAGTGTTTCTCTTGGTTGGTTGCCAGAAGAGCATGCTCCACTCGTGAGAAATTGAAAAGGAGGGGTTTCTATATTGCCTCTTGGTGTTCTCTCTGTAATGAGAAATGAGGAAACCAACATTCATCTGTTCCTCCATTGCAAAGTGACAACACAATTGTGAAACCTTTTTCTGGGACCAACACATACAGATATGCCTGAGCATACAGCAGATCAACTTAGTTGCTAGATCAGCAGAGGGGGGAGAAAATGGTAAAGTATAATATCATCATGCATTTGGTGGTGTATTTGGAAAGAAAGAAATAGCATATGCTATGATAACAATGTTGATTCGATAGAGAAAGCCAAATGGAACTGCTTGACTACTTTTATTTTTGGTGTAAAGAGTAAGGGATAGAAGAAGCTGCACAAATTTGGATTTTACAGGCTCTTTGTAATTTATAAGCCTTTTTGTTTTTTCTTTATTGGAAACCAATTTTTGGAGGTCTCCAGCATTAAGGATGAATACAAAATTATCTTTATAAAAAAATATATATATGAAAATTTTCAAGGATGGGAACATTTGGGGATAAAAGGAGTACAACAATTCTTAGGACTCCTACAATTTGTTCCATCTCCATCCTTTAATTTCCAGAATTTGAAAACAAATTATATCCACGCAATTTCGAAGGAATCCTATAATGGGGAGTACACTAACTTATCTTGCACAGACATACACAGATACACATATAACAAACATGCATACATATATAAGTGTGTTTGGGGAATACATTACTCTTTTTCTGTTCTGCACTAAACAATGGATTTCCGGATACAATTGGGATGACACTATCTTGGTCATAGTTTTATAGAACAATGCAACAATCGAAGATTAGGAGGAAAAAAGAACTTGTATTCAGTAAACCCAGAACATGCACAACTGAGTAATAAACTTGAATACTCACGTGGAATCACGCTTATTCCTCCAATACCGATTTATGCTATTTTTGAAGTAGACGGATGCCAGTAATCGAACATCCACTTGAGACGCCAAGTCCTTAGCAGTAATCACTTCCTACAATGTTAAAAACATCACCTTTCCGCAACTTATCATTCAAAAACCCTAAAATAAGAAAATCAAATGTAAAAAAGAGGGAAAGAATTACCATAAGACAAGAACAAAAACCCGGCCGGTTTTCTGATTGAGCTAGGGCTGCTTCAGCTGGTTTACGCACGCTTTGTTCGCCGCTGAGTGAATTTGTCAGCAACGAATACATCGCTGGCAGGTCGGAGGCTGATAAAGCCATGGCTGAACCAATCGGATGAGTTCAAGCACTGAGTAGAATCGTTGAGTCAAGCAGCAGCGGAGCAGAGGAGGGAGAAAATGGAAGATTTTGCGGAGGATTTGGATGGAAATGGCGATTGCTTAGCGATCTGATAGGAATGGAAATGCAGGAGAAGTTCACTGTATATAAAATGGAGAAGAAAATGGAAAGAAGTTTGGAGTTTTGTTAACCTCTTCCCTATTTGGCATGGTCAGAGGCTCACACAGCTGAACTTCTATATCTGTTTCTTTTCTTTTTTTGATCTTTTTGTTGAAAGTGCTCCATAGTGATGGAGTTTAAATATGGAGAAAAGAATTACAAATTGTAAAATTAATTTTAGGCTAGTGTTAAAAAATGAGAGGAAAAAACAGTACATATAAAAATGCTAAATAAGAATTAAGCATCAAATCAGGATAAAATAAATGCTATGATTTTTTTTTTATTATCACGTGGATCAAAGACATACAGTTGAATATTTCACCGTGAAAATCAACTTGAATTATGAATATGTTTAAAAGAATGTATAAGTAATATGACCATTTTAAAGCAACAAAATTGTCAAAGACCACAAGTGGGTCATACATTGCGATATCGATGTTGTTAAGGAACATTCCTCCTCTCTTCTTTTCTTTGCCTATAAAAGATAAAGATGTTGTTTTGATACAGAATGAACAATTCATTGTGTGTGCCTTTAATATAGTTATAAGTGTATGAAAAAAATTATTTTATGCATAACCTTAGGCTGACAGTTATAATGTTTTATCTAAATATTTAAAGGCACTATTTTTATGATGTTCGTGGTAAAGTATTCATCAATCACTACAACCTACAATATTTATTTAGAGGAATCTTAATTTGAGATAACACAAGTGAATAGAATTACGGAAAGAATATACTTAAGTGACTATCTTATATCATTCGAATAAGATTAATTTGATGGTTGATGTTTTGAATAGGAAGTTTAAAAGCATGAATACCCTAGCTTGTTTAGAAGTTACAAAGTATATATTAGTTCGAGAGGTTTAGACTTGAGCTAACAATCTTACAAAGCTTGAGTTGTCAGGATCCTATGGGGTATTGGTTCGTATGCAAGTTAAAATTTTCTTTATGGATCAGATTAAGGATAGCTAATTTGAAGATATTCAAGTTCAACACAATTTATGAAAAGGTCTTGCAAGAAAAAATAAAAGAGTCAATGATTGATGGTGAAGGTGTCCTAAGGGGCGTGTGTGTTCCACGTGTTATTGAACTAATCAAAAACTATTCTAATTGAGACTCACATTTCTAGATATTTTATACATTTTAGATGTATCACGATTTGAAACAATATTATTGATAAGGTAAACAAAGTGAATATTTTAAGTTCATTGCAATATTTGAATTGCTAGTAAATAAAATAGAAGTACCAGACGCTTCAAAAATAGCTCATTCTTGAACGGAAGTAAGATAGGATATTGTTGGATTCTATACGATTTTGATGATTGACATAAGCATGATAGTGAAGTTGGTTAAATAATACTTTGAAGCTTAACTACAACACAAAAGAATTAAGAAGTTTGATTTAAAGAAAAACACTAAAGTGACAAGAGATTTGAATAAAAGAAAGAGTCTCACTCGAGGTAGAACAAATAATACATAGAGTTTGAGTTAAGATGTAGTTTGAAGTAAGGAACAACTCTTGCTTAAATAAAGTGAAGTTGTTCATAATTCATGTGCACCTATGTAGAGGGAGTATTACTTTTTGTCTCCTTCATTATCAGTACATAAACTTGTTCAAGATATCAAATCTTTGTGTTCTTTGAGGCTTTTTCTTAGGGAGGAGACTGACGAGCAAGATTAGAAGAGAGAAAGAGGCGAGCGAGAGAGGGCAGAAATTGAGGTATATATGAATTAATTATTGTATTTGTATAACTGCATACAATTTGGAGGAGAGAGAGAGAGGGTAGAGAGTAATGGGAAAGAGGTAAATTGTATATATATGTATCAGTTACATAATTGTATATATATGTAACTATTATGTATATGTATCAATTATTGTGTTTTTATATCTGCATACAATTTTATCGAGTTAAAACATTTGAATTTGTATTTTGCATACAATTAAATCGAGTTAAAATATTTGAATTTGTATGTTCCATCTCTCTTTGTATAATTTGTGTTTGTATAAAGTGTAAGAGATAAAAAAAATTGAGTAGGAAAATATTGTATTTATATAATTATAAGTGTATACGATAAAAACATATATATTCGTATTTATATATCACGCATCTCTCGCTTCATACAAACATAAACTATACATTTGAATTTGTATAAAGTGAGAGAGAGACTGGATATGAGAGAAGATAGGATAGGGAGAGATGATTGAAAAGAAAAGGAAGAGACGAGCAAAATTGGAGAGAGAGGGCAGAGAGGGAAAGAAAAAGAGAGGAGAGAGCAAGAGAATGTAACTATAATAACTAAAAATAAATTTCAAATTATGAATAATGCAGATTATAGCTATGTCAGATATTTAACTACTATATATTTAGTTAATCACATAATTTCCCCCTTTTTTTAATTAACTATCCAAATTGTTTCTGTCACATTGGAATCAAACTAAAATCAAAATAAATAAATATTACTTTTTACAACATAATGGAGAAATCTAAAATGTGATTGGCCAAAACTCGTGTAGCCATGTCACAAATGCCACGTCATCAAAAACTAACCGAATGATCTGGAACCTTCCCCACCCCTCGCGAAATCTATTAAGACCAACTTCTTCTTCATCATGTATGTCTCTCAAATTCACTACTACGATTTCTGAAGAACAATCGACCCGACAAGTTGTATTTGGATCCTAAAAATCGACCCGAATATGAAGACTCGACAAATTTCGATAGTCATTGTTCTATGTGCATCAGTCTTTGTTCTTAACGTACAATCTAAAACCGTTGATCCTTATAAGGTATATATGATTCTCTGTTTCTTGTTTTTTCCGGTCTTAATTCATGTTTAATATATGTATTTTTTATATTGGCATGAATTAGGCACGAATCTAGTGGAATTTGAAACGGATATAGAGGATTTTAACTACATTGATTGAGCATCGATTGAGGGCTAATTGGTTTAAATTTTCACGCTGTTAGATTTTGAACTGATTTTGGTGATTGAGTTCTCATGGGGAGCCCGGTGCATTAAAGCTTTGGGCTTTGTAAGCTGGTCTATTATACGCAGTCTTATCTTGTATTTATTTTGTGGAAGAGCTGTTTTTGAACCCATGACAGCAACTTTACTAGCTATGCAAAGGCTACCCCTTTGGTGATTGAGTTGTCATGATGTTTTTGAATTGTTTTTGTTTTTATTTGTTCATAGGTTTTGTTTGGGGGTTTATTGGAATTGTTCTATTGAATAAGTTTTTTTTTGTATATTAGGATAATGTTCTAATTGAGAAATTGTGTTTTGAAACTAGGAAATAGAGTAAATGAAGGATTGTCCCTAAAAAGGAAGGGAAGCAGACGTATTATTGATTTGACTGTGGAATAATCTGTTTTATGTGATTTTAATATTTTTGATGATAAGTAAAAGTTTAAGAGTGAGTTTAATGAGAATGTAAAGGGAGAAACTCCCAGAATGCTGATATGCATGATGGATTCTAAAAAAATAGTCACGATGCATTGTGTTCCATTGTTAACCCAGATTTTTTATCTGCTACTGCTGATACATACACCCATTTTTGTGGCACAAAGAGAATCAATGTAAAGAGGAACCACGAAAGTACTGTTTGAAGTTAGGTGTGGCAAGTACTATCTCTAATTGATCACTATGTTGATACTCTTCAAAATGGAGACTAAATGGAGAAATCATCTCATGTTTGCTAGTTTTAAGAAAATAAACCTGAAATATTTGGCATTGATAAGCCTAAAGACTTAATTACGTGACAGTTCATAATGCTCTATAGATCCTGAGTGTCCATATGCAGAGTGATTACCTCATCTTCCATGGTTAACAGTGATTTTGATTTTTTCCAGGTGCTTGGAGTTGATAAAAGTGCAAGTCAACGTGAGATCCAGAAAGCTTTTCACAAGTAAGTTCTGTACAGGGCTCATCTTTTTTCCATTATCATTTGTTCTTTAAATCTCAATGTTTGTGCTTTTGTTATTACATGCTTACCATACAGTAGTCAAGTTTCTCTTAGCCAAAGTTTGGCATAACTATATCAACTGTTATCCTATCTACATGTTTTACTGGAGGTTCTGCCATGATTGATGTCTCTTTGTTGGTAGGAATTACCTAACTTGAGGATTTGTAGGGGTGATGAGTATTTCCCAAGTACTTCTATTTTGTGCTTCAAACTTTCACATGTCTTGGAGTACTTGTAGTTTGGCCTTCGATTCTATTCATGTCTTACATGCTTCTGGGATGAAACCCCTACAAGTGACACACCAAGAGAGTGCAGAGTATATGTAAATTTCTGGACTCTTAGTGATTATAGAAAAGCAGGACTCTTCATAACTTTAATATTACTGTTTTCCGAAGGATCCAAAATCTTAGGGCTGCAATAACTGGATGTTTTCGTCATAAGCTAAGAACTTTGATTGAAATATCAGAGGCAAAAAGTTTGGACAAGTGCTAGGCGTTTAAGTGCAAGCACAATAATATTGAATGGAAAAGCAAAAAATGTGGATGCAGTGTAAGGAAACAATATAAAGACAAATATATAAATTTGATAAAGAATAATATTACTATATCGCTAGACAAAGTATGTAGAGTAAAAAAATCATGTAGAGTAAAATATCATATAATATTTAATTATCAACCATTTCATTTTTTTTGTTTAGATCTAAAGAAGTAGTTTTAGGTTCTCATTAACTAGTTCTAATGGTAAATCTTCAGTTTATTATTCATTATCGGTTTATCACTCAATCATTCATCCTAAAATTTCTGCTAATGATTAATAAATCGCTTTGCCAACTACATTGCTTCCCGCTTAAAGCAAAGACTGTACAAATAAGGCTCTTCCTTAGTTCCTTGGTGCTCAGAGGAGGAATGCCAAACTGAGATTTACCTAGCTTTCGGGATTAAGCCTACCTCAAACAAGCCCTCAAGAACATTGATTGAATTTGAACATAGCTTGTTTTGCCTGAGGACAAATGATCTTGTATTGATCAGTCTGATCCAATTGTTCTTAACTACTTATTCTTGTCATTGTCTTGGAATGGGACGGGATAAGTAGTTGGAAGTAAGACCGTAAATTTGAAGGAAAAGAAACATATTGACAATTTTTTCGATGGCCTCTTTACTATCAGCATGCAGTAGGTTACTGGATTTTCCTTCAATTTGGATCCTGCAATATAGAGTTGCAAATATGCTCATGGTCGATTAAATTCTAGTGGACCTTTGTATGAAGCTGGTTTTTTGAAAATTTGCTTGTATTTAATTACTGATTTTTCAATTGTTGAACTTCTCTGCATTAGTTTTCCGGCAAATAATGTTCTGTCCTTTTAATCTTCTCCTTTATCCCTTTTCATTTTCAGGCTCTCACTCCAATATCATCCGGACAAGAACAAAAGTAAGGGTGCACAAGAGAAATTTGCTGAGATTAATAACGGTATAGCAGCTTCTGATTTCTATCTTCCTTTTCAGCACTCTGCTAATTAAAAAGAGGAAAGAAAAAAATTGTAGTTAAGGAAATTAGAAGAACTGCTTTGCTGTTTTTTTTTTTAAATTCTTGCTGAATTTATCATTAGAATCTGAGATCCAAAGATGAATTTTTTTTAGATCTTTCTTCAAGGTGCTAGGTAGGTTTGATTTTATCTAGGATCCAAAGATGGTGGTGATTGAAGGTTAAAACCCATACAATCTGAGTTATCTTGATGTGTGCAACTAGTTACAACATGCATTTTCTTTCTCTGTGTGTTTGCTTGTTTGATGATCAGTGTTATTAAGTAGTTGTATAATCTGTCTATCAAATTTCAGCTTATGAAATTCTGTCCGACGAGGAGAAGAGGAAAAACTATGACCTATATGGAGATGAGAAGGGAGCTCCTGGATTTGATGCTGGCAGCTCTGGAGATCACGGTGGATATACATACTTCACAAGTGGTGGACCAGGTCAAAGTGGGTTTAACTTCGGGCCAGGTGGTATGGGTGGACAAGGAGGTGGAAAATCATTTTCATTTTCCTTTGGCGGTCCTGGCAGCCAAAGCTCTTCTGGCTTTGGTTTAGATGATATATTCTCCAACATGTTTGGCGGTGGTATGGGAAGTGGGAGTAGATTTGGGGGTTTTAGTGGCTTTGGTGGTTCAGGCAAGTCTCAGTCTAGAACCAAGAACTCTGGCAAGAGCATCCCTTCCATAAACTCGCAGATGTATAAGAAAGAAATATCTGATAAAGGAATGACTTGGCTATTACTCTCTCATACATCTATATCGAGAGATATCCAATATTATGAATCTGTCATTAGAGATGTTGCAAGCTCATTGGATGGGGCAATGAAGGTATGCATCCTTTTACTTACATCATAATACTTCTAGACTGTAGTCATTACTGTATTTCCACTGATGTGCTCTTACTGTGATAGGTGGGGAGAATAAACTGTGAAACTGATGCATCTTTTTGCAAGGGTCTTGGCATATATCCTCGGATTGTGCCAAGATTGTTTGTGTATTCATTAAAATCAAGTGGGGATGGTGCGTTGATGGAGTACAGTGATGATTTAGATGTGAAGAGGGTGAAAAGTTTTTGCCATGATCATCTTCCTAGATTCTCAAAGCGTGTAGATTTGGACCACTTTGATTTTGTTTCCCAGTCTGTAGGAGGTTTACCCAAAGTGATGCTTCTCTCAGCAAAGAAAGATACTCCAGTTATTTGGCGTGCTCTTAGTGGATTGTATCGAAACCGTTTTGTCTTCTATGATGCACAGGTTAGAGTATATGACTAAACTTATCCGTATGAATTTTTAAATATTGTACGAACTTGAATTTGGATTTGAACATGACTGCATTTGTTCTTTGCAAGTTTTTTACTAAAGCCTGTGTTGTGTTTAATAGGTTCGTGATTCTTCTGATCCTGCTCTACGAAGGTTGGGTGTTGATGCTCTTCCTGCCATTGTTGGCTGGCTATCCAATGGGGAGAAACAGATTTTAAGCACAGGAATCTCTGTAAAAGATCTTAAGTCGGCAATTCAAGATCTAAGTGGTTTACTGGACAATTTTGAAAGAAAAAATAAGAAGGCAGCTTCAACACAGAGTAAAAGTGAGCAGAGTGAGTCAGAGGCTAAGCAAGTACCGGTACTGACAGGCTCTAATTTCAATGACATTTGTGGGGAGAAAACTCCTGTTTGTGTGATTGGTGTTTTCAGGTCATCTAAAGCAAAAGATAAACTAGAAAAAGTTCTATTATCGGTAAGTCGTCAACTGTATAGACTTTGTTCAGTGATTTATGATTTACTCTCCTCTGGTATGAAATACATCCGAACTTAACTGATTTGTGGCTCAAATTTTGCCAACTTTAGGTCTCTCAAAAGTCATTATCAAGACGACAAAATACACCCTATGGCTCGAGAGATTCAGTTTCCTATGCAGTTTTAGATGCAGCGAGGCAGCAGTCTTTCTTGAATGCATTTGACAAATCAGGATATAAATCATCAGACAAGGTCCTTCTTGCATACAAGCCGCGGAAAGGTAAGTTTGCAGTTTATGAGGGAGAAATTACTGCTGAAAATGCAGAGAGTTTCATTAGCTCCGTTCTCAGTGGGGACGTACAATTTTCCAACACCAGACAGAAACCTGTAGCAAAGTAAAAAATTAGGAACCAACTTTAGTGGAAATGAACAACACTGAGATCTGGAAAAAATGTACAGCCAGTGCTTCAAGGTTGCCCCTTTATTAATAGTTCATGTAGCCCATCGTCATGAGCTGGAAGAAGTTGATTTAGCAGCAAAGTTGATTAACCATTGCTGGAGTAGGGTTCTCTTTCTTGGATTAGGAAAATGCACATAGCAGCAGCATACAATAGAACTGAACTTACATTATAGCATGTACGTTTTGCCAATGTTTCTATAGTCTGGTTTCTCAAGTTTTTTGCAATTTTTCATCTATATTATAATCTTATAATCAGACTAGTTAGATTTGTTACCTTTGTCAATGGATGAACTATCAATCAGTTTTCTGAAAGTTGTATTAGTTTGGTTTTTTAAGTTCTAAAAATAATCAACAAAAATTGGACTCAACCATCAAAATAATACATAGTTAAGAACTAAAATTTTACATACATATTGAATGTACTATGTAGAGGTGTTTGCCTTGCCTTGAATATTTTGCTTTTACTGTCGAAGTTTGATTGGTAATTTTTGTTTCGATAATGTCAAGAGCTTACTGCATATTTCAAATAACTTGGTTTTGAGTCCCTTAGTTAATCATTATTATTTAATTTAATATTATTAAGATATCTTGATATATTACAACTATTTTAATCGAGTATAACCTAATATAATGAATGAATGATCACTATGTGAATTCTGTAGACTGGTTTTTAAGCTAAGGAGAACTTTTCAAACTAAAACAAATATTTTTGAGTTGAAGTTTTTTTCCTTTTTTAAAAAAATTAAGTTTTGAATTTGAAAATTGAGTACGCACATGGAAAATATGAAGAAAATATTACAAGAACTTAAATTGGTCCTTAGAATTGTGACGCTAACTTGGAGCATTTGGAAGTTGTCCAAGAATTGGCAAAAGCCAATTCATCTGCCTAAAATTGACTTGGAAATTCACCAAGAATTTGTTGGAGGAGCAATTAATGGCCCTAACAAAAAAAAATGTGAGGTGCAATTAATATTGAGAAAATTTTGAGAAATAGCTAATATTAGGTTGATATTAATTAGTTCTCTTTACTAATTTTTTGACTAATTATAGTGTATAGTTATGTTATTATTTGTTTCTAATATATTTAATGTATTATTGAGTTATCTTGAGTTTTATTGTATGTTTGGTTTGTCGTATTCAAACTTAAGAATAAGTTGTTTGTTTACGAAAATATCCCCCGCCTTATTAATAATTTATTTTAATGTTTAGTTTGCAAGTATTAGTTATTCATTCTTACATAAAATTTCGTGGTATTTAGCTTAAATATTTTTGTGTGTGCATTTCTATGATTGTGTCTTGTGTTTTTAAAATTAAAACTTTCATGGTATTTAACTTAAAAATAAGACTTCATCTTATATATTTAGCTTAAAAATAAAACTTTCAATCTACGTTTATCAAACTAAAAGAAATTTTATTACTATAATTATTTATATTAATTGATACATAGAATATAATTATTGAGTATTAAACTGTTACAATTCAAAGTATGTAATTTAGTAGCGAGAGAATATTTTAAAGAGAAATCAAAGTATGAATAAACATAAGAATTAGATAAATAAATTTAACTTATAAAAATTATATTTATAAATTTTTTCTAATAGAAAAATATATTTTCATAAGAACAACTTTTAATTAAGATTGTGAATGTTATTATAGTTATTAAAAATTATGTTCAATATACATGAATACAAAAGTGGTGTATAAAAGAAAATTGAAGAAGATATTTTTGTTATTTTACACTTATCCTAGGATTATTATTATTTCATCCGGGGGATAACTTATTTCAATATAATTTATTAATCCTGAAAAAAATTATCCTATTTCGTCTAACTAAACAAGAAATTAAAAAATACTAAAATTCTATCTCATGGTAACTTTCTCTTTTCATCACACTAAACGACCCTATACAATAAAAAGTTCTCTTTTATCTAAGAGAGGAGCAGAAAACCAATACCTGCCCACAATTTTGGTTTCATCCGAAAGCTAAGATAACACAGGGAGTATTTGATACGACAGAAACCATATTTTTCAATCTTTTCATGTTTGATTGATTAAATATTTTTTTATAAAAAAATAAATTTAAAATTTCATATTCATTATATTTTTTTTTTAATTTTCACCATTCAAACACACGTCATCTCCGCCTCTATATCCCTCGTCCCATCATCGGACATATCCCATAGTATTTTCTAAAGTGAATGCAATTCCATTTGTTTTCGAACAAAACTTTTGACATGAAAGACTGTGAAATATGCTTTAATTAATTTGCCTTGGAACATAGGTCTGGAGTACAGACCACTAAAATCAAAATAAAAATAAATAAATGTCATCAATTAGCAGTAAAATTATTTCATTTTTATAAAACAAAAAATTTAAATTATACCAAATTTTCAATCAGTATTATTAACTTAAAGATTAAAAGAAACACCAACTAATTAATATATTTAAAAATCAAATTTACTAAATTAAATCATTAAGTATAATTATCCGTCCGATCAATAAACAACCCTATTGATGAGTGAGTTGTATATATTCTGATTTTGGCCTTTTTGTCTACAAGCGAGAATCTTGAATATTATGTGAGGGTATAAACAACAGCCTATTAAACGATGACACGTAGAGGATATGCATGTAAGACACGTGTAAAAAAATGCATTGACCTACAAGTCTAAACTGTCAAAATGGGAACTTTTTGGTGAGTGAAGAGTAAATGGTATTTGACGATGTATAAATATTTCTTCATTTTCAATCAAAATATTTCGGATTTTGTGTGTTATTTTTTTTGTTAATAAACACCTTATTTTTGTTAATAAATACCTTATTTTTAATATGAAATTTGAACAGTTTAAAATTTTTAAGCTAACCTTATTCCTGTATTTTGATGGATATGCATACATCAAATATTGCAGCAGGAAGTGTCTAAACATATCGGAATTAAATTAATAATGAGTGAAGATAAAATTCATATTTCTTACCTATATTTTAGTAAAATGAGTGAAAATTCAAGAAGAAATATAATTGTTCTAAAGGTACATGAATTTAAAGATGTAGATTCAATCGCAATCAAGAAAAAAAATGTAAATTGCAAAGAAACGAAAAGAAACAATGAAAATCAACGTCAAATAACTAATAACAAAATTAAAAATCGCAAAATATTAGTGATCTTTCTTGTCCTTGAGAAAAACTATAAATTAATTTAATTTTTCAGCTGTATTTGTCCAAAAAATATTATTTGCTAGTGTGACAATTTGAAAATATATTAACTTTAATATTTTTATCGTCGCTTAGACACATCAATAGAATTTTTAATTTGTATACTTTATTTTTCACGTGTTTACATCAATATATCAATTATATGTGGGAAATTTCTTACTAAGTTCATATATTTGAAATATCATTACAAAGCATGTCTTGGGTGAGATTTACAAGGATGTTTACCTAATTTGTGGCTTAATTAACAACTCTTAGCCAATTCATATTTTTTATAAATAATGTGCTAATTTATCGCTAAATAGTATTAAGATAGAGATTTTATTGTTTAATTAAGATAAAAAAAAAATTCTATTTTCTTCTGCTCAAATTAAATTTCTTCATAGTGCATGCCCTTACCTTGAATCGTTCACCCATACTTTCAACAAATTTTCAATAAAAAATAATAACGATTAAAGTTTAATTAAATTCATAAATATAAATATATGTTTTTTCTATGCATATTTCTCACTTCATCTGTACTTCTGCCCCATGCTAATAAATACTACTAAAATCTATAACTTGTTAAGTAAACCTCTAATTATATAACTCCCTGAATCCGCCCCCTGTTTCTTCATAATCCAACACACTATATAACTCCCTCCATTTCTCACTCACAAAACAAAACAAATCAAATTCTTCATAAATAATGGATTTCAAAATCGACACTTGCAAGCCCATAAATGGCGACATAGCAAACGTACCAACCAATAAAGCTGTTACAATCCAAAACTCCGCCGTTCCATTCAATTCCCCTGACTCAACACTCGGCCGTCACCTTGCCCGCCGGTTAGTCCAAATCGGAGTAACCGACGTTTTCTCCGTTCCCGGTGATTTCAACTTGACACTTCTCGATCATCTCATTGCTGAACCTGAACTTAACCTTATAGGTTGTTGTAATGAGCTAAATGCAGGTTATGCAGCTGATGGATATGCTAGGGCACGGGGAATTGGGGCTTGTGTTGTTACGTTTACCGTCGGTGGATTAAGTATCGTTAATGCAATTGCTGGTGCTTATAGTGAAAATTTACCTTTGATTTGTATGGTTGGTGGACCTAATTCTAATGATTATGGAACTAATACAATACTTCATCATACGATTGGTTTACATGATTTTAGTCAAGAGCTTCGTTGTTTTCAAACTGTGACTTGCTACCAGGTAAGTTCATCAATTTTACTACTCCGATACAATAATTTATGTTAAACACAGTTCGTTTGATTTTAATTTGCAGGCTGTGTTGAATAATTTAGAAGATGCTCATGAACTGATTGATACTGCAATTTCCACATCTTTGAAAGAGAGTAAGCCGGTTTATATTAGTGTAGGATGTAACTTGTCGGGGATTCCGCACCCTACGTTCAGTCGTGAACCAGTTCCGTTTTCCCTCTCTCCCAGGTAAAATATATGTACTACGTCTAGGAGGAGAAAATATTTACGTCAAGTGGTTCATGTTTTGAGCTGGTTACACTATATATTGTGTTGTCGATGATGGTCGTTCATCATCCTATAAAATTCATCAGAATCAAATTCTGGCTTCGCCTGTGTGTTTAAGTATCCGAGTTTCTTATTTTGGTGTTATTGTGGTATAGATTAAGTAATATGATGGGGTTGGAAGCAGCAGTAGAAGCAGCGGCTGAGTTCTTGAACAAATCAGTGAAGCCAGTGCTTGTTGGAGGGCAAAATATGCGCGTTGCAAAGGCATGTGATGCTTTTGTTGAGCTGGCTGACAGCTGTGGTTACGCGGTGGCAGTGATGCCAGCCGCAAAAGGTTTGGTTCCGGAACACCATCCACATTTCTTAGGAACTTACTGGGGTGCAGTGAGCACGACCTTCTGTGCTGAAATTGTTGAATCTGCTGATGCCTACTTGTTTGCTGGACCAATTTTTAACGACTATAGCTCTGTTGGTTATTCTCTTCTTCTCAAGAAAGACAAAGTGATCATTGTCCAGCCTGATCGTGTGACAATTGGGAACGGACCTGCATTTGGTTGTGTTCTAATGAGGGATTTCCTTTCCGCATTAGCAAAGAGAGTAAAGCATAATCCAACTTCTTATGAGAATTATCATAGGATTTATGTTCCTGATGGACTTCCTCTCAAATGTAAGCCTAAGGAGGCATTAAGGGTGAACGTTCTATTTCAACACATTCAAAATATGCTGACTGGTGAGAGTGCTGTGATTGCTGAGACGGGGGACTCGTGGTTCAACTGTCAGAAGCTGAAATTGCCACAAGGATGCGGGTAAGATCAGAACAAATTGCTGTCATTTTGGTATTTATTTCCATCATCATATCAAATGAGTTGTTGATTGTCGTTTTTAGATATGAGTTCCAAATGCAGTATGGATCTATCGGTTGGTCTGTTGGTGCAACTCTTGGTTATGCACAAGCTGCACCAGAAAAACGGGTGATTGCCTGCATCGGTGATGGTAGCTTTCAGGTAATTGAAAATAGAGAAAGAATGAATTGTTTGCATTTCCCCGGTGTGTCTAATCCAACTTTATGACGAATGAAATATACTTGCAGATGACTGCTCAAGATATTTCAACAATGCTAAGGTGTGGGCAGAGGACCATTATCTTCTTGATAAACAATGGTGGTTATACAATTGAAGTTGAGATCCATGATGGACCTTACAATGTGATCAAGAATTGGAACTACACAGGATTAGTCGATGCAATCCATAACGGAGAAGGAAAATGTTGGACAACCAAGGTGAGTAGAAGTTCAAATTTTCAATCATGGTCTTTGTTTTTTACTCCGAATCTTGAATGGAAGGATATAAATATATTGAACGTCTCGACTGTATGTAGGTTTATTGTGAAGAAGAGTTGGTGGAAGCAATTGAAACAGCAAATGGAGCAAAGAAAGACTGTTTGTGTTTCATTGAAGTGATTGTCCACAAAGATGACACTAGCAAAGAGCTACTTGAATGGGGTTCTAGGGTCTCAGCAGCTAATAGTCGTCCACCAAATCCACAGTAAAATGTTCAAAGAATATTGAATTTGCTGCAAAGAATTCTTGCAATTTGAGAGTTGCCACTATATGTTGTAATGTTTTCTTGTGATTTTCCCAGGAAGGGTTTGTATTCCACTAAGTATTGCTTTTGTTAACTTGTTCATCCATTAATGCCTTTTCCTTTGAAACTCTTCCTTCTTTTTTTTTCCTACGTATTCGTATTGATTTTGGTTCACCGTCACACTCAAGCAAATATTTGTTATATTCGAAATCTAAAATGTTCTACCTGAGAACCAACGACCTTATTGGTCACGTCTAGCACCCGTTTAGGCTCAGGCCAGCAGTCCCGAATCCAATCATCGATTGATCTTGAAGTCTATGGCTGTCAAAAATAAGCCAAACTATAAGTAACCTGTAATTGGATTCTAAGATAATTTGAATTGAGTTCAATTTCAACGAATTATGATTTATCTATCAGTTTGTAACTTTTTTTTAAAAATAAATTGAACTGAAATTTAGAAGTGTGGTAAAGGTCAAATTGGAAGGGTCAATGACCCAACTTGATTTTTAAACCCTTTGAGCCTAAAGTGAACTTAAATGGGTCAAAACCTAACCCAATTTCTATTTTCAACCCAAACAAGAGAGTCCAACCCAAAAACTAGTCTTTTAGTAAAAGATCCCCCATTAGCTATAAGCCCACTAGCATTTCTCCTTTTAATCAATCAATGAAGAAATTGACACATAACACAAGCATTTTTCTATGAAACGAAATCCAGGGATGGTCTTTAATTTTGCCTTAAATTAAATAAACAGTAACTATACCATCTGCAAAACTAGACCACTGGTAACTTCACTACAAATTACAACCAATATGATACTCCACGGAATCTCAACATGATTTTTCACAACTCATCAAGATTTTCTTCCTTGGTAATAATGTAATTGGGCTGAAAAACGAACATTAGTAAGAAAGTCTCCAACAAGTTCACAAAATTAATGGAAATTGTTCACATAAACTACCCAACAGCCTAAGCTATTTTTCGAATTTGTGTGTATATATATGCTGCTAGCAACTTCAAACAGCACAACATAGTGTCTAAACTCCATGACGTGCATCTTTACCTTTCTGAGAAAACTAAACGACCATTTTGCAGCAAAGAAGCAGGAAAGGGTGCTTGACAAGAACCGATATGTGCTTTAAGACGAGGAATATTTGGATGTGCACTTCGACATCGATGACACCTTAGCTCCATAGAAAGGATATTCTCGTCCTTCAAAATGGCCTTCCCATTTTGACTAACTTCATCTATTACATCAACCGAATCCCGGAAGAAGGGTGAGTTGAACGAGTTCCAATGCTTCTTATTCTTAAGATGATTGGAATTGAAGTCTTGGCTTATCACATGAAGATGCAATTGACGCATTGAAGGAACCTACGTGGCAAAAACTTATTAAACTCCGTTTCAAGTCAAACTAGGCCATCCTTTTTGAAACGGAGGGAGTAATATTTGGAGATGGTTCAACGTACCGAATGATATCCAAGGCGAAATGTCAATGAATTGTTTTCACATAGAAGTTTTTCTGCCCACTTCAAGCCAACACTGTGCATTGTCTTTAATAAAGTGAGGTGCTCCTTCTTAACATCTTCAAGACTGTCAAGACCTTCAACACGTGCCAACACTAAGAGGTGTTTCTGAGCCTGCACGAGAAAATAAACCATATATGTATTTTTCAAATTCACAAGGGAGAAGGGCCAAAAAGCAGTGTGAGGGAGAGAAAGATAACCTTTGGATAAAGATCATTCAGTACTACAACATCATCTGACATCTCTATTATATTCTTATGCCTCTCAGGATGCATTGCAGTGTCATAAAGAGCCTGAACCCATGAGCCCCATGCCTTTCGTGACTGTCCACCAGTTTTTCCATCAACAGAACTTCCAACATTGGGGCCGAGTTCTTTCACAAAGCTTTTAAACTTCTTGTTCATGTCTGTTTCACAGACAGCTTCACGCTTGGCTTTCTGATCACCACTTCTAGAACCTTGCTCTAGTTGAACTTCTCCTTTAAATTCTTTGTCGAACTTATCCTTACATGACTCTTCTTGAGTCCTAACTATAGATGCAAAACCATCAAAGAGGGATGAGTAAGCTTCTCGGAGTATTTTACAGCCCTTGATGTAGTCATTGTCGAGACAGTTTGGTCTTTGGGGATTCATATTTGGTCCAAGTACATGTATGACATGAGTAACTCCTTCCCCACTAAACAAGGGAGAAGAGGAAGGAAGAGGGACAACAATAGCTTTTCCAGAACTAAGAGATCCAGCTTTAGCTTTGGTTGCAGTTTCAAGAATGGGACCAGCAGCACTAAATATAGCAGCATTTACGCCTCCACCTCCTGGTTTTAGTCGCCTGAACAAAGTTGGCTCTTAGATGAGACGTAAAAAATTAAGAACACATAATATCTGTGCAAGATAATACTTAAGGTGAAAACACGGGAAAGAGTGTGTAGACAGAACATTGTATTAAAACGAGTTGGTGAGATTACAATTAATTTGTATCAAGGACCTGCGGGACATTGTAAGGAAATTGAGATATCCGCAAGATTTTCTAGCACCCTGCTATTTTAATGGATTGCATGCACACAACTCATCATCAATACCACGCGTGTGTACCAAATTGACTCATGAATCATGAAAGTAGATTTCTGCTGGATATATAAATCCTCCATATTGCACCTCTGGCAAAAGAAGGTTATTTCAGGCACAAGGCTACACACTGTTCCATTTGTTTAACATGCCATCAACCAGGCTTAAAACTGTTTGTCATTTGAAAAATAGCACTTCATCTCTCGGAATACTTTCTTTTGCATCCAAACTTAAAGGTACAACTTGGAGGCTCCGAAAAGATGGCGTACAATTGAATTTAATGTATTACCACTTGATCTACCTCACGACTTTCTTGTCACTAAACAAAATCTCCACAACAGAACATTCAAGCAGAAAGAAAAATGGAAGTTTCTGGTAAGCCTTTTGCATAATTACATCAAGTTTCTCATTTTCACTAGCACAGTATCATGGTACAGAGAATTACCAGTTAGTGGCATTAGCAATCACGTTGCAGTGCAAACCTCCTTCTGAGTACAGTTTAGTTATATTCCCGACAAACGTAAAGAACTTTTTGGAGTCGATGTTCTTCTCTGCAGCTTTATCCCTGACAAGGGACAATATTTTTGAATGCTGAGATAAATCCACCAAGACAAGCCTAGCATTCCCAAGTTTATTTACATATTCCTCGACCTTTTCCACTATTATATCTGATGCTTTTTCAAGATTGAAATGGAAATCTGCTGTAGAAATAGATGGAAATGCAAGTGTGGGGGCATTTTCTAAAGAAATGCTACTGCCAACAGATGCCATTTTCGGTTCTTCACAGCTTTCTAGTACTTGGTTGGAGTCCTTCTCCTTGGTGGCATGAGAAAGAGTATTGTCCCGAGAGACATTCATCACAGCATCAGAACATCCAGGAGGATCCTTTTTTTTGAGAAACTTCATTATACCAAGTTGGACTTTGGCATCTGAGGTTTTCTGGCCGAAAAAGCCTGGTGGAAGTTTATCTGATGGACCAAGTGAAGTGTACGTATTGATAGCACCTTGAACATCTTTTTCATCTTGGCAAACTGTAATTCTATCATACCCTTCATTCAGCTTAGGCAACTCTTTCTTTTGCAGCATCCTATTCACAACTGCAGCAGCTTTCCCACCTTGCAAATTTCCCTCATGCTCTGTCCTCTTAACCGACCGAGAAATACAAAGCTTAGCTGGAAGATCAAGTGCCACAGCGTGTTTCTCAACTTGTGGACCAACAAGCTTCACAAAATCGGCTCGCTGTTCTCTATCTAAGTTGCATCTATCTATAAATACACTTTTTCCTTCCTTCAGCGCACTAGCTGCTCCAGTTAAACATTGCTTCTTTGTCCCAGCCTTACCATTCCCAATGGTATCCTACCATAGCAAATACAATTCACCAAAGTGAGAACGTAACATCACAATAGCAGTCTCCATTTAATAATCGTTCCATAGAAGACAAACATGAACATACTTCAAATTCAAAGGAAAACATAACACATGTGAAATTGCAAAATTGGAACTAACCTGGCAAATACGAACCCAAGGCCTGGTAGAGACTCGCATAACAAGGTCACAAAAAGTGGACTTGCCACTTCCTGGAGCTCCTATCAGTATTACCATTACAGGTTTTGCTTTTCCTTCTTCATCCTTGCCTATTTTCAACAATCCTAAATTAGTCCCACCATTTCCCATTTGTATACAACAGAAAAAAGAAGAAGGAATGATTTACCTGCAGAATCAATCTCCATTGCTTCCATGGTGTTATCAAAGGTCAGTAAGTAATTGGATCGGTTGACATGAACGATTCGAATCTTACCCGAGACACTTGCTAAGGGTTTAAAAAAGAGGTAAAAAAGGAAATATATAATATGAAACACAAATTGATTTACTTCATTACTATTTTATCCATTACTTTTCAAATGGAGTGAATATGAATAATCAAGATTATTTTTCTTAAAAAAATATATTTTTACATTAAATTAATACTTTTTCAATTTTATTTATATTTTAGTTAGATTATTCTTAAAAGTAAACGTAAACAAAAATTGTGGAATTGGTTTCATTATTCAAAACTACACGTAAGAACATAAAAATTGATTGAATGAAATAATAGGAAAAAAAAGTTGCTGTAAAATATAAAATTTTTTGACGAATTATTAACACAATATCCCATGCCTTTGAGATTTTATCTTAGATTACGAAAATATTATTTAGTGTAAAAATAATATAATAATAAAGGAATTAAAAAAAAAATGATCCTAGCCGAGTACATTTATTTTGAATAATTTCAGTGAAATTCACTCCATGTCATTGATACATTGACACAATTTATAAGAGGAAGTGTTTGATAAGACCATTTCAAAGCAGACGACGAAATGGGAATTTACATCATTTTTATAATAGAGATAGCACGTTATATACAAACATATATATATATTAAAATTTGAATTGTGTATAAAATATTGATATAGAAATTGATGTTATAGAATTTGACCGGTTAACTTCACCAGATAGATAGGTATCATCTTCTATCAATTAACTGAAGAATTCCGATTAAACCTTCCAAATGTATGTGAAATAACAAATTCAAAATTTTATTTTAGGGACAAAACCCTGTGAAGTGGAATGCTAAGAGAATCAAGTGTTTGTGTGTACTTTTCATTTGTTTACGAATAAAACTCCACATTCAGGGTTGTTTTTACAACAATGCAATCCAAGCCATCATCTGAGTTGATGGCAACAGCAGTAAACTGCAACCTTTCCAATTTTATGGTTTTAAATTTAATATTTCTAATGATTTTCTTAACTAGCTCCGCCCCTGACTAAGACTATGCTGGTTGGATCACACTGACAATCTCCATAAAATCCGTTGTAGCGCAATACTCAGCAGTCTAAGACTGGATGCATTTTGTTCAACATGAAGGGGAAACTATAAACATGTATGTTATTTCCAAAATTCAGGACTTCCAACAACTGACAGTTAGCCTGCGGTTATGGTTGAAGAACCAATATTGAAAATTGTATACATTCATCAAAGGAAATAACAATCATGTTCTGCGAGTTTATTGACTTGATTTTCCTAAATCCTGTTGTTTATTTAAAACAAAACACTCCAAGAATAGACTCATTATTTATGGGTTTAATAATCACTTTCTTGAAAACCAAAGCAAGCATTTCTCCATATGCTTATCAAACCATTTCTTCACTGGCTTGTAAAACCACACAACTGAAATAGTATTTGCTGCCCCTACTATGTATCCAACTGCTGCAAAAATGAACTTCCATTCATCATCTGAGTCTGGTAGCGGAGTTGGTGGAGGCAGGGACTCTGAGGCTGAGCCATTGCTTTGACAACTGTTGTTGAGAGGGAGCCCGCATAGGCCACTGTTTCCTTCAAAGGAATCTGCTGAGAATGTTTGAAACTGATTAGTTGATGGAATTTTGCCAAACAATTTGTTGAACGATAAGTTCAAAGCTGCTAAGAATGTGAGACTTGCAAGCTCTGATGGGATCTCCCCGGACAGGTGGTTTCTTGACAGGTCTAGTGATTCAAGCATTTGTAGCTTCCCAATCGATTTTGGGATTGGTCCCTCAAGGGCATTGTGTGACAGATTCAGAACATAAAGTGAGCTGAGATTCCCGATAGCATCTGGTATCGCTCCTTGAAATCTATTGGAAGAGAAATCAATAGATGTGAAGACCCTGAGAATCTTCACAAGCTCCAGCTCCATGCCTTTGATGGTTAATGTCACTGTGTCCTGATAGTACAATTTACTTAGTTGTAAGAACTCATACTGGATATGATTGCGTCCTGTCTCCACGTAATCATCTGCAACCATCATTCCTCTCCAATTTGAAAAGAATTCTGCATTCAACACACCAGTGAAGTTGTTGGAAGCTATATCTATGATCTGGAGATTCTGCCAGCTATTTCTGGTTACATCACACATAAGATTTCCATAGAATTGATTGGAGCGTAAGACTAGGACCCTCAGACTGTTTATTTTCCTCAACATGCATGGGAAATGATCAACAAGTCTGTTATTTCCAACATTCAGGACCTCCAACAACTTACAATTCACAATCGATTTTGGCAGCCTGCCTTGTAAGTTATTCGCACTGAGGTCTAATGTTTGTAGAGCACAACCAATTGAAAATGAATCTGGTATAACACCATTGAGTTTATTGTTCCCAAGATTTACAACTCCAAAAACATTATCCAGTAGACATGGTGGTATTGTGCCACTCAAGGCATTATTAGAGAAATCAAGAACTTGAAGGTAACTGACATTGCATATGGATTCAGGAATTATTCCAGTAATGCCATTGTTTGCTACCGAGAAAAAGGAGGCAAAACGAAGAGGCTTTCCAATATCTAGTGGGATGGAATTGCTGAAATTATTGCTCGAGTAATCCAAATATGTAGCATAATGAGGTGGAATTGGTAGGTCACCCTTGAGCTTATTGGAATGCAAGTCAAGGACTACAAGATTGCTGGAAACAGTGTAAGGTTGTTCCACGTACTCCAGTTGATTGAAGGAAAGATTCAGGTGATACAAACCTCCACCATCAATTCCCCAAATCCAATTTGGTATTGCGCCCTGTATTTGGTTGTCTGAAAGGTCTAACTGGAACATCCTTGACTGATTCTTGAGATCAGGGAACTTTTGCAGCCGACAAGAAGCTAGTTTCAATATGTTCAACTGAGGAAATGTGAAAGAGGTTGAATTGCTGCTACTTGTATCAACAGTCAAGTTATTGTAAGAAAGCTCCAGTCTTGAAAGGTTGCTCAGCCTCCCAATGAGGTCAAGGGGCACTGTCCCTCTAAAGAAGTTGGAAGAAAGTGAGAGCACCTTAAGCCTTTCAATTTCAAACATGGACTTCGGAATCGATCCATTCAGGTGGTTGTTTGTCAAGTCAACTGTATCCAACGGAGAGGAGGATGCATTGCGAAATTCGTCGACTTGGCCAACAAATTGATTGCTGTAAAGAAAAAGCTGCTGCAACGAGGGGAGCTCAAATATATATGCAGGAAGGCTCCCGTTGAGTGAATTGTTCCCTAAATTTATGTAGACAAGCTCTGAGAGTCCTTCAAAATGAGCTCTAGACAAGAGACCAGTTAGACCATTACCTGAAAGATCTAAGTAGGTGAGTTTCTTGGACAGTTGAAAATATGGGATAGAACCAGTGAAATTGTTCCAGGAGAAGTCCAAATAAACAAGATTTGTAAGGTTTGCCATTGTGGAAGGTATTGATCCATAGAAATTGCAATTAGAAAGCTCTAACCTTGATAGATTTTGATGGTTCGAGATGGACTTTGGTAATGAACCGGAAAAGTTGGTGTAGCTTAGTGATATCCTCCTCAGAGATCCATTTCGGAAAAAAATTGGAATACTACCACGAAGCAACTCGTTACTTGACAAGTCCAAACTCTCTAAAACTGGTACCTGAAAGATTCTTTCAGGAAATGTTCCTTGCAGATTACAAGAGACCAGGGTCAATGTAGTCAAGTTCGAGAAATTGGCAAAATATTCAGGAACTGTTGTAGATAGATTGTTGTGATCAAGACGGATGATAGAGAGAAAATGAAGCTTAGAAAGTGATTCATCAATAGGGCCTGAAATTTGACAATAACGCAAGCTCAAGACAGTCAAGTTAGGCAAATATGAAGAAAAAGATTGACACCACTCAGTCCTTTGAGATGAAAGATCAACCCCATCAAGGTAAAGCTCTCTAAGCTCTGTTGAGTTCTCAATGAAATGACTCAAATTGGGATTCTCTAGTTTTAGTGGCTGGGCAAAGTCAGGGAAAAGAGTTGAGAGATCAAGAGTAACTAGCCTTGTTAACCTTGATAACATCATAGGAATTTGGCCAACAAAACCGGCATTGGATAAATTCAGGTACGTCAAGTTGGTGAGGTTGCCTATACCAACTGGTATGCCAACATTGAACTTGTTGTCAGCCAAATTTAGCCTCTCAAGATACTGAAGACTGAAAAGAGCACTTGCATTCTCAATTCCACTAGAAATTTTCTCATCATCCAGTTCCAAGGCAATCACATGACCAGAGAGGTCACATGTAACCCCATTCCAGTTACAACATTCACTTGTGTTGTGGTTCCATCTTGCCAATTTATTTGACAAAGTAGAATCATATTGGAAGCTGCCCTTCAACTGCAGCAACAATGACTTTTGATCATCAAGACATTGAGAGGAAACCAATAAAATGTGGTATCCTGATAAGATTTGAAACGAGGGAATCAAGAGAAGCCATAGGAAGTACAGAGTTGCCATCATTTTCATGCAACTTGTTAGCTTGAATATGACTCAGATATGCAGTTCGAAGGAACTTAATAACTTGTTTGATGTTAGCCCTTTTGGTTCATTATGTGGAAGACTTTGAAGTCTCCTCTTTGGTCTTGCTTCATTTATGAAATTGTTAATATGATTGGAATTGTATGGTTAGAATTTTCATATCTAAGTACTACTGTGATACATTTCTGACTTTTTAAAAACTTGAATCTACCAAAAGACCAGAGGAAGAGAAGAATTTAGGAGACTTCCACTAGAGTCAAAAAAAAAAAAATAGCACTAGCCAAACTGGGGTTGGTTTAGTTGGAGACCAAAAATTTTATAAAAAAGATGTAGAAATTCCACAAGAAAAAATTAGAAGAAGAAGAACATTCAACCGTGTAGAAAAATAGTAGGCTTATTTCTTTCTTCTTTGTTTTAATTTCTCTGTTTAATCATTTCTCAATTTGTATATGTCGTCATCTTTGAGTAAAGGTCATGCTAATCTTCTGTGTATCGTTTTAATTTTATTGGATATCTCCGAAAGATTGTAATTGTAACTACAGAAGCGGTTTGAGAGTTCTTAACTTTAGGATAGAAAGAAAAAAATATTGCAAAACATGTTTCCTTTTTTTAGAACACTGGTGTGGGAAGCATTTATAAGGGTTCTTACTTACCATTAAGCCAACAATCAATTTTATTGGTGGTTCATAAATTAATATACATATATATTTATTTAATCGGATAGCAAAACACTTATAGGAAGGATGATTTATTTTTCTACTCGAGTGCTTGTTATTCCACTCTTTTTTTCTACTTTTAATTAATGTTGTGTTTAGTACGATATTTTACAAAACTACTATAATGTAATTTAGTGTATTTGATCATCAACAATCTGTCATTTTCTGGGTAAGGCTTATGTTCTATCAACAGTCAACTAAATGATCACTTTCAAGTGTGAAAGGAGATACTTTTATAAATATGATGAAAATTAATTACCTCATTTATGGCCTATATATGAGTGGAAGCTATTTTTTCTATAACTATATCACGACTTTTAGCTTATAAAATATCTATTTTATTTGATTTATACCTTTAACTTAAATTTACTGTTTAATATTTTTTATATACACACAAAGTATAATTTTAATCACGTATAAAAAATGCGAAAAAATAATTATGTATTTGTAGAGATTGAATTACCTCCTAGTCTCCTCGTTTGATGCTAGCCCTTTTGGTTCATTGCGTAGAAGACTCTGAAGATTCTCATTCATTGACTCCTGCACAACACTTGTGGAAGTCTCCTCTTTGGTCTTGCTTCATTCATGAAAATGATACACCGGTTTAGAATAAATTTGTCATACTGTAATTTTTCGTCGAAAAGGGTTCAGATGAATCATAGCCTCCGCTTTAACGAATAACTCCGTATATTGAATTATTTTTCATGTTTGACAGGGGACTGCTGAAATTGCAAGTTTTTGCCAGTTAATCTATGAATTTCTGCAAAACATTGAGCAAGTCAACAAAAAGACATACCTAAAAAAAAATCAATCACGTAGAAAACTAGTAGGCTAATTTCTTTCTTTTAAAAAAAAATAAATTAAACAATTTCTCAATTCGTGTATGTCATTCTTGAATAAAAGTCACACTAATTTTCTTTATATCGTTTCAACTTTATTGAATATCCGAAAAAACCAGTTGTTGCTTTCTAATTAGTATTTTTGTAATTGCAAGGTATTGTTGCACGCCAAACATCTTTACATACAACAACCCCTTACTTAGTATTAGGAAAAAGAACAAAATTGATTTTCACCTATATTATTGAGATTCACATGCATAAGAAAAGAACAACAAAACATCAACTTCAGCTAGGAGGACCCATAAAAATTGCTATAATTTTTTCTATTTTATTCAGTTTTCTATGCTCGGAATTTTAAACTTATTAAAATGACGTAGAATATTACTTAAAACGATAACAACCAACTCTCTGTCTCACCTATTAAATTCAATTTTATCGGCTGAAGCATAATTGGAACATGTTTGGTAGAACACAATTAGTCTATATAATCATTATAAAATATTTATATAATTACATTATTCAAGTTCGTTACAATCCAATCAAACTTATTATTTATTTTTATCATAGCTATAAAATTAATTAACATTTTCCCGTTCTGAATAGCAAAACGACTTGGCATATTATTTTTCTCTTAGAATTTTCTTATTTTTCCTTCTCCAAAATTATATCGTAAATTATTATGTGATACCCTTTACATGTAAATTCATTTTAAAAAGGATATATTTTTATTTTTAAAACAATTTATCTTTAAAAAAATTTATTTCATCCTTAGATATTCTATAATTTGGTTGGAATCAAGAATAAGTTATCTTCTATATGAGTAACTTGTTCCATCACTAAGATATAAATATTGAAATAAATTATTCAAGATTTATTAAACATCCAACCAAACAAAGAATAATTCTCGAGATTATTATATCTTATACTTTACACTAAATAACTACGTAAGTAATATTATAATATTAATATATATTTATTTTTGTTAAAAAATGTTATCTTTCCTAAATTTCGCGAATTTCGTGTCATCGTAACCTTTTTCTAGTAGGTAGGGTCAGCCACAATTTTCTAAAGAAGATGGTTGGCTGTCTGGCAATTGCTTCCTTTAAAGAAATGCGTAATTTCCCTATTTTTGAAAATGGACTGCTATTGACTTTTTATCGTCAAGTTTCTATTTTTAATAAATATATAAAAAAATATTTTCTAACAATTATTTCAATTATTACAAATCACTCCTGTCCATACCTCTTCTTCAATTTATTATTCATCTATATATTCTTACTGTTACAATAGGTACATATTTAATTTTATTAATAATATCAATTTACTAATCAAAATAGGAAAAAAGACAAAAATAAATAAATATGGTGAATGATTACAAGTGCTACTAAGATTTTTTTTTAAAAAAAACACACACACAAGTCACATCTGTTCATGGTATGAAATCAACACAGTTCTTGTTTTTGTTTAATATTATTGTTGGAGTATTAAAAATACTTATTTTGATTTTACTTATTTTGGTCCAATGGTGAAATAAAATAAGTAGTAATCAAAATCTTGCATGTGAGAGAATCCCATGGTAAACAGCCAACCCCACACTTAGAATAGAAACTCCTAAATCATAAATATAAATTCAAACAAATGCAAAAAAGGTCATGGTTTTGATTAGTATTTTCTGTATATACTTTATTATATTCAAAGTCACCAAACCAATAAACAAATAGGCCCGACATAAAAACGAGTAGAAAGAAACAACACGCACTCTGCAAATACATAAAATTAAACAACCAAGCACTTGTCATGTTTTTCTTTTGACCATTTCTTCCCCTCATTTTTTATCTTCTTTTCTACCTTCTCCCTTCATTTCAATCCCTAAGTAGAAAAAACAACAAGTTTGATGGATTATAATTCCTCCAAGACTTAAGCAATGAGATTTTTACACTTTCTATGGATCTTCTTCATACCCTTTTTGCAAATTTTATTAAGTAATGAGATTTTATTGGTTTCCTCTCAATGTCTTGATGATCAAAAGTCATTGTTGCTGCAGTTGAAGGGCAGCTTCCAATATGATTCTACTTTGTCAAATAAATTGGCAAGATGGAACCACAACACAAGTGAATGTTGTAACTGGAATGGGGTTACATGTGACCTCTCTGGTCATGTGATTGCCTTGGAACTGGATGATGAGAAAATTTCTAGTGGAATTGAGAATGCAAGTGCTCTTTTCAGTCTTCAGTATCTTGAGAGGCTAAATTTGGCTTACAACAAGTTCAATGTTGGCATACCAGTTGGTATAGGCAACCTCACCAACTTGACGTACCTGAATTTATCCAATGCCGGTTTTGTTGGCCAAATTCCTATGATGTTATCAAGGTTAACAAGGCTAGTTACTCTTGATCTCTCAACTCTTTTCCCTGACTTTGCCCAGCCACTAAAACTAGAGAATCCCAATTTGAGTCATTTCATTGAGAACTCAACAGAGCTTAGAGAGCTTTACCTTGATGGGGTTGATCTCTCAGCTCAGAGGACTGAGTGGTGTCAATCTTTATCTTCATATTTGCCTAACTTGACTGTCTTGAGCTTGCGTACTTGTCGAATTTCAGGCCCTATTGATGAATCACTTTCTAAGCTTCACTTTCTCTCTTTCATCCGTCTTGACCAGAACAATCTCTCTACCACAGTTCCTGAATACTTTGCCAATTTCTCAAACTTGACTACCTTGACCCTCTCCTCTTGTAATCTGCAAGGAACATTTCCTGAAAGAATCTTTCAAGTACCAGTCTTAGAGTTTTTGGACTTGTCAACTAACAAATTGCTTAGTGGTAGTGTTCCGATTTTTCCTCAAATTGGATCATTGAGGACGATATCACTAAGCTACACCAAGTTTTCTGGTTCATTACCAGACACCATTTCGAACCTTCAAAACCTATCCAGGTTAGAGCTCTCCAACTGCAATTTCAGTGAACCAATACCTTCCACAATGGCGAACCTTACCAATCTTGTTTATTTAGATTTCTCCTTCAACAATTTCACTGGTTCCCTCCCATATTTCCAAGGGGCCAAGAAACTCATCTACTTGGACCTTTCACGTAATGGTCTAACTGGTCTCTTGTCTAGAGCTCATTTTGAAGGACTCTCAGAACTTGTCTACATTAATTTAGGGAACAATTCACTCAACGGGAGCCTTCCTGCATATATATTTGAGCTCCCCTCGTTGCAGCAGCTTTTTCTTTACAGCAATCAATTTGTTGGCCAAGTCGACGAATTTCGCAATGCATCCTCCTCTCCTTTGGATACAGTTGACTTGAGAAACAACCACCTGAATGGATCGATTCCCAAGTCCATGTTTGAAGTTGGGAGGCTTAAGGTCCTCTCACTTTCTTCCAACTTCTTTAGAGGGACAGTTCCCCTTGACCTCATTGGGAGGCTGAGCAACCTTTCAAGACTGGAGCTTTCTTACAATAACTTGACTGTTGATGCAAGTAGCAGCAATTCAACCTCTTTCACATTTCCCCAGTTGAACATATTGAAATTAGCGTCTTGTCGGCTGCAAAAGTTCCCCGATCTCAAGAATCAGTCAAGGATGATGCACTTAGACCTTTCAGACAACCAAATATTGGGGGCAATACCAAATTGGATCTGGGGAATTGGTGGTGGAGGTCTCGCCCACCTGAATCTTTCATTCAATCAGCTGGAGTACGTGGAACAGCCTTACACTGTTTCCAGCAATCTTGTAGTCCTTGATTTGCATTCCAACCGTTTAAAAGGTGACTTACTAATACCACCTTCCACTGCCATCTATGTGGACTACTCGAGCAATAATTTAAACAATTCCATCCCAACAGATATTGGAAGATCTCTTGGTTTTGCCTCCTTTTTCTCGGTAGCAAACAATAGCATCACTGGAATAATTCCTGAATCCATATGCAACGTCAGCTACCTTCAAGTTCTTGATTTCTCTAACAATGCCTTGAGTGGAACAATACCACCATGTCTACTGGAATATAGTCCAAAACTTGGAGTGCTGAATCTAGGGAACAATAGACTCCATGGTGTTATACCAGATTCATTTCCAATTGGTTGTGCTCTAATAACTTTAGACCTCAGCAGGAATATCTTTGAAGGGAAGCTACCAAAATCACTTGTCAACTGCACGTTGTTGGAGGTCCTGAATGTTGGAAATAACAGTCTTGTTGATCGTTTCCCATGCATGTTGAGGAACTCAACCAGCCTGAAGGTCCTAGTCTTGCGCTCCAATAAATTCAATGGAAATCTTACGTGTAATATAACCAAACATAGCTGGAAGAATCTCCAGATCATAGATATAGCTTCCAACAATTTTACTGGTATGTTGAATGCAGAATGCTTTACAAATTGGAGAGGAATGATGGTTGCAAAAGATTACGTGGAGACAGGACGCAATCATATCCAGTATGAGTTCTTACAACTAAGTAACTTGTACTATCAGGATACAGTGACATTAACCATCAAAGGCATGGAGCTGGAGCTTGTGAAGATTCTTAGGGTCTTCACATCTATTGATTTCTCTTCCAATAGATTTCAAGGAAAGATACCAGATACTGTTGGGGATCTTAGCTCACTTTATGTTTTGAACCTGTCACACAATGCCCTCGAGGGACCAATTCCAAAATCAATTGGGAAGCTACAAATGCTTGAATCACTAGACCTGTCAAGAAACCACCTGTCCGGGGAGATCCCCTCAGAGCTTTCAAGTCTCACATTCTTAGCAGTTTTGAACTTATCGTTCAACAATTTGTTTGGAAAAATCCCGCAAAGTAATCAATTTGAAACATTCTCAGCAGAATCCTTTGAAGGAAACAGAGGCCTATGCGGGCTCCCTCTTAACGTCATTTGCAAAAGCGATACTTCAGAGTTGAAACCAGCACCAAGTTCTCAAGATGACTCTTATGATTGGCAGTTCATATTTACGGGTGTGGGATATGGAGTAGGGGCAGCAATCTCCATTGCACCTCTGTTGTTTTACAAGCAAGGAAACAAATACTTTGACAAACATTTGGAGAGAATGCTTAAACTGATGTTTCCTAGATACTGGTTCAGTTACACCAGATTTGACCCTGGGAAGGTTGTGGCTGTGGAACACTATGAAGATGAGACCCCAGATGACACTGAAGATGACGATGAGGGGGGAAAAGAAGCATCTCTTGGGCGTTATTGTGTCTTCTGTAGTAAACTTGATTTTCAGAAAAATGAAGCAATGCATGATCCAAAATGCACTTGTCATATGTCATCATCCCCCAATTCTTTTCCTCCTACGCCGTCCTCTTCTTCACCTTTATTAGTCATATATCACAAAAAGTTTTGATTCTTAAGCTTCTTCATATCTGCACATTTGTAATCTGTATATAGTTACAGGTAGCACAGGATTGATCCAAAGCAAATTAATGTCTCTTTTGAAGTCATTTATTAATTATTATCTGTTATTGTTCAATATAGTTTAATTATGATGATCATTAATTCATTCAAACATGTACACCTACTAGACACACACTATGAACTTGAATCGAGCAAACAACTACATGCCCAATATATTCCCAAAAGTGAGGTCTGGGGACCGTAGAGTATTGCTGATAGACCCTCAGCTCAAAACAAAAACAGACTAAAGAAAGACGTAATGGAAATACAAGATACAATAGGTAATTACAAAACAAGAGATAGTAGCAGAACAATACTACAACCAAATAATACTACAAACGAACTACACGAAACAACATATACCAAAAAAATCAATGAACAAGAAACTACAAGTATAACACTAAGACTACTAGAAAGGGCACCAACACAATGCACTACTCCTACCTACTAGCATGCTACCCCTGATTTGTGTCATCTACACCTCCTATCTAAGGTCCTCAATAAGTCGCAACTGCTCCATGTCCTGTCTAACCACCTATCCCCAATACTCGATCGAGTAATTTGGAATTGTTGCATTATTAATAATGAAGCACAATAATCTTCATTACCAGTTTCACAGTGGTTCAGACATTTTACCGAACACCTAGTATTCAGTTTATTCAATTAAACTAGCACATTATACTGAATGAAGAGCTTAAAATTTAAATTGAACAACACGGCAAAAGAAGAAATTGGAAATTACCTGTGACAGTAGTTTCTTTGTCTGATCAAGCACCACATCTTACGGAGCCTGCTCATGTACAACATGATTCGGATCATAGAAAAGATTCTCTTTAAGCGAACCAGCCTATCCTCTGTATAGGGTTACACGGCGATTGGAACAAAGAGACACATTTTACTGTAGAACTAAATAAATGGACTTATTCATCTCCTCCGTGAGAAAGATATGTATGATAATAAACTTTATTATTTTTCTTCATTTCTTTGTCTTTTGTTCTTGTCTTCTACTTTTCTAAAAATAGATCGTTCGAATCCGACCCAACATGAATTTTTAGCTAAAATAGTTTTTCGGTAGATAGAGAAAGATACAAAACTCTATTATCTCTATTGAAATTTCAAATTATATACCTAAGACAAGACCAAATTCGTTTTATTTTACTAATTTCACGAAAGGAAGAACTCACTCTTGGTGATAAAGGTTTCTTGATTCGTAATCAGGAATATAGGTCAAAAAAAAGAGTTATCCTCCATTCAAATCTTCAATTATTCAGAATAACTCTACATTGTTTCCCCTTCTCAAACAGGTTTAGTTTAGCTAAATACATTGGAAAACCATAGTGTCAAGGATGAAAAGAGTTTTTAATATATGTATTACTCCGGTTAAAATTACACTTGCCTCTCGAAATCGTTTTTCAATTCTTTTTGTCATATTTGTCAAGGATATTTTTATAAAATAAATATATATGTTATATATATATATATATATATATATATTAAATAAGAGAAAAATATTGAAAATATCACTCAACTCTATATAAATTATCAATTTCGTTTCTAAACTATTGATAGCTTTAAAAATAATGTTACTTAACTAACTAAACTTAAATACACATCTGATTTGCTACATGATATAATAAGTGGTCTTATACTCTTGTAGGAGCATGTATCTCTTGATAAAAAACCAGAAAATTATTGAAAATACTCTCCTTAACTTGGCAAATTTTTGTGGGTGTAATTTACGCATATTGTAAGATCGGATTATATTTAAGTTCAGTTAATCAAATAAATTGGTGTTTTTTAAAGGAATATATATAACTGATATACATATGTATTTGTATATCTAATGATTGAGATTGAGAGAGAGGAGAGAGACGATTGATCTTGGGAGAGACGAGTGAAAGAGGGTACAGAATGGAGAGAGACGAATTGTATTTGTATATTTGTCATATAATAATATATATGTATAATTTGTATTTATATATATTTAAATGAGGAGAGATACGAGAGAGAGGAGAAAGGTGCATATAACTACAACTCAAAAAAGGTTGTGAATGATAGTTAACTAGTAAATTTGACCGCACTTCGCGCAGTATGATTACTCATTTAAATTAATTTATTATAAATTATTATGTTGATCGTTTTGAATTTTTTGTAAATATTATATATATAGTTATTTTATAACATGTCAACTTTGAAGTGTGGTTTGCTACAATATAAAAAATCTACTTGGAAGGATAAAAAATAATTATTAGATAACGATGATTCAAATATATTAAAATACTTGTGATTTATGAATGATAAAGATTTATCCAGCAAGACTTCATATGTTATATTTTTTTAAAATTCTTGACAGTGCAATTTTCAAGTTTGTTATAATTCTCTTTCAGATAGCAAATTTACAGTATAATAAAAAAGATAGTAGAGATGAAGATGAATCTTTAAAATAAAATAATTAAGAAAAATAAATAAAAAGAATAATAAAATTGTCGGGCAAAGAAAAAATTCACACCACTCTCCTTTGCCTAATTTTAATTATATGTAAATCATTTTGAGATAAAAAAGATATCTATATTTTCCAACAATGTCATTTATTTCGAAAACATGTACAAAATAATTCAAAATTCAAAATGAAATTAATATAATTATTTCTAAAATTATAATAGATTTTAACATAGAAAATAAAATTATTGTATTTTAGTTCACATTATAACTATGTACTTACTTGCAACAAATTTTTTTTTTTTTAAAAAAAAAATTATTTATAGCTAATGTTAAATATTCTTCAAGTCTTATTTCAATTACACTATAACTACATATTAACTTGTAACAATTTAATTTTAAAAAGAGTAACAAATTTTGATACATAGCTAATAATAACGTATACTTCAAGTTCGTATGAACTATCAAAATTCATCAAGAAATCAATACAATTATGTTAAGAATTTATGGTAAAATATGATTTATCCCATAAAAAAATAAAATTATTACATTTACATCTACATTAAAACTATGTACACACTTGCAAAAATAATAAAAGAAATAAATTTGATATATCAATAACAATAACTATTTTCCGAGCTTGAATTATACATATACTTCATATAAGTAAGGCCATATGTGTACGCCATTCTTCTTTGGTTTCTGTTAACAAATTTTTTGCACAAGAATGATATATTAATAATGGTGGCAAAAGCCAAAAAAAAAAAATGGAATCTAGAAGCTTTTTTTTTTTTTTTTGAAAAAAGAGTTTCTAATGAAGGAGTAAATTAGTAATTATAATGAAGATTTGAGAAGAAAAATATTAAATGAAAAAGGAAGAATGTTCTGAAGTGAAAATGGCTGTCATTCGTATTTATAGTGATAAAAAAAATAAACGGATTTGAGTGTATAATTATAAATAAATGATTATTGTATGCATTAATTGTACCTAATTGAATGTTAAAATTATTTTAAATAATATTTATTGATATTATTTAATCTTTTTTTAAAGTCTTTTTTCATTCCTCTTTTACGTTATACTTGATTTTATTCTCATGATCTCATCTTTATTGTTATCTATTTATTTTCATAAATCCTTCTAAAGTTAATGAAGGAATGACAACGTGGGCTACAATCAGATTCAATTGAGTCTTTACTGCAATTTAATGTTTAATGGAGTTTTATGAAGTTTTTGTTAGTTGTCATTTTATTAGTAGTAGAAATGAAATAAAAATGGAATTAAAATAAAAAAGCAAGAATAAAGATAAATCTAAATGCTGGCCATAGAAAGGTGTCACATCACATTTTCTATATCCAGCTTTATATTATTATATAGATTGAGAAAATTGTATATAATGACAAACTAATAAATTAAATTAATTGCTATATTCAACCTTTGATTTAATTGTGTCCCATAGCAAACTCTTTGTCAGTCACATCTCTCCCTCAAACTCTCGCTCGCCACTCTCCTCTCTTGCTCCATCTCTCGCTCGCTTCCTCTCACTTTTATACAAACACAACTGTATAAAATCTGTTTCTATTTGTATAAAGCGAGAGAAAATTGTATAAATACATATATTTTTGTTCCCCTCTCTCCTTTCTTCCAGATCTCGCTCGCCATCCTCTCCTCTCTCGCTTATACAAACAGAAACGAAATGTATAAATTGTGTTTCTGTTTGTATAAAGCGAGAGAAAATTGCATATACACATGCAAATACATATATTTTCGTCCTATACACTTATAATTATACAATAAAAATATTCCCTTGCCCATTTTCTTTTGCCTTTCTCACTTTCTCGTTTTATACAAGTTCAAATTGTATATAATTTCTCTCTTTCTCGTTTTATACAATTCGATTCAATTGTATATTACCTGCATAAGTCTCTTTTACCTTTCTCTCTTTCTCATTTTATACAAATTCAAATTGTATATAATCGTTTTATACACTTAAAATTATACAATTCATTTTTATACAATTCTCTGCCCAAGTCTCTTTCTCTTTCTCGTTTTATACAATTCGCTTCAATTGTATATGTATACTAAATTATATATTTATATGTTTGCTATGGAGTGCAATTATGCAAATTTTGCTATATATAAAAATTGCCCTAATTAATTTACATTATACCTATGCTAACGAATTATATATATGTTTGATTATTCGCGTAATTTCTCCTTTATAAAAGCACATTTTATAAGCAACTTTTAGCAGGCTTTCAATAGATTAAGGCCCATGTTTGAAGGTCCGTATAAAGGGAATAAACAAAGAAAAGAGCAAAGTCAGATGACCTTTGAATTCTCAGTTTACAATAAAAAAGACTGTCTAGTCCCAAATTGATTTGATTTTTTAAGTCATCTAAAAATAGAGTAGTACTTTTCTATTAGAAGAAATAAATAGTTTAATCTTAAAATTTTTATTTTATTATGTAATCACATAAATGTCTAAGATTTAATTTTAGCCTGCAAATTTTAAAAATTTCTTTTTCTCAAAATAAAAATAAAATTATGTCTGGTTAAACAATACATAAGGAGAATTCATATTAGTTATACAATATAATAAAATCCGTTAATTAAATTACATTAATTACTACTGTATTATTTTTAAATAATTTAATTGTATAAAAGTATTAACTTATAAACTTTAATTGTCTTTTCATCTCCTTTTCTCTGTACATTAGATAAACTGAACTTCAAGATGGCCATTTCCACAAAAGTCATTTGCTTAATTGATTAGTAGTACGTACTAGTCAAAAAACTTACAACATACTTGATAATATCAACTAATAACCAACACACGTATAATTAATTACTACTTAAGTTGTAACTACCACACACACACACATTATTAAAACTACGTACATACATTTTTCTAATTAAAAACTTAGGCAAACATAATAATAAACTTAACTATATATATCTAATTATAGTACATAAAAACATCACCAGAAATATTAGTTTCTTCAAACGGAAACTCAACTTGTTGAAAGGCATCGTTATCATAACTTTGTACCTGTTGCATTTGTTGATAGTCCATTGAACTAATATTATTTTTGTGTATATTCTGATCATCATCAACGAGAGGGTAATATCCAACCATTTCATGATTAATATCCACTAAATTAACCATCGTTTGGTGAAGCCAAATTTGTGTTTTGAGAAATTTGACATAGTGAATTGCTTCTTCTAACATAGTAACAGTGTCCATTTTAGAACCACCGGGGACTAAACTTTGTAAAATTTTAAAACGATCACTTATTCTGTGCCTTCTTTCACGAGCAGCTATGCTTTGTGGATCAGTTGATAGCTTCATAACTTTCTTCGGTGCTGACGAGTAAACTCTCTCTTTCTTTTCTTTCGAATTCATTTTGGTTGAAGAAGAAAAACAAGTAGTAGAATAATGTTGATGATGATGATGATCCATTTAGAGTTGTTTTATATTTTCCAAGGATGTGTTTATGATGTTTTTGTTATTTGCATGGTTTATATAGAGGAAAATCATTGCGTTAGGTACGTGGGGCATGAATGAAAAGATCTTGACTTCACTGACAACACAATGTAATTTTTATTTTTTATTTTTACACTGGCAGATCAATTAAATTATATAAAAATAATGTATTTTTTAATAGTATATATGGACGTGTTGATTCACATATTTTAAATATCAAATCAAATTATTTATGTGAGATTTTTATATTTATAAAAAAAATCAAACTAATAAAACTTGGGTTTTTTGGGTTATTAGTGTTTTTTTCTCCAGATTCTTTTGGTAAAGTATTCATACAAATATATAATTAATTTATGCTTCGAATATTTCTTTTAGTCCTATCAAAATAAACCATCTAATGTGTTTCTTAAAATTGGATTGATTTGGTTTCGAATTGATTTATTTTTTAGCTAAATTCAAATCAATTCAAGTATAGTCATTTTCTTTTCAATATCAAATTAAGTTACACCTAATTGGTGTTCTTATTTTTTTATTTAACTGAATTTATGATTTAAATTCGATTTCCAGTTCGATTTAGCAGGACTCCTATTTTTCTTATGTCATCAGTTTGATTTAAGGGGTTATAACTAATTCCTTTATAGTTTCAATCGTCATATTTTTTACTTTCTCTATTTTAATTTATTTTTCCAGATTTAATTTGACATAATTTTTAAAAAATATATATTTTGGATCTTATTGTAATAGTGAAATTAGCAATTTTACAAAATACTAAGACATAGTACACATTATAATAAATTAAACTACTTATATGATAATACTCCTTCTTTCTCAATTTATATGATATGTTATTTGAATTTTTAGAATTATCTTTTTTTATTATAAATTTCGTCGTAGAATTTTTTAAGATATTCTAAAATAAAATTTACGTATATGAGAACTACTTAAAATAATCTTATAAATCACACGAATAATTGATACAATACAATCAAAAAATTAAATTTGAAAAGCATAGTAACTTATTGTTACATTATATGTGTGTGTAACTTAAATAAAAATGAGAAGATAGAGTTGTCGTCGTGTGATTGGAGTCACTCAATTTTTAGGGGATGATACGAGTTTGTTGGAGGTAAAAATATATGTACAATTTGTAGGGTCAATATTATAGGCCAGCCAAAAAGGTCTTCCGTACAAAATTACCTAACATTTCTGATAGTACTTAAAAGGATTTCTATATACTCAACGATATATTGTAATTGGATGTTTATATATCATCACGGATTATGAAATTAGTTACTTAATTTATCAAGAATTTTTAATTAATTCGTCACTTAGAAGCTCACAATTTTTTTTTATAATCCTCATTACTCTACAACTAAATGAAATTAGTATAAAATTTTCGTTGTTTAATTATGAAATTTTACCGACTATTTTTAGGATATACTAATATTTAGTGACTATATAGTATATAGTATCAGGAGCATATATAATTGCGCCGATTATGTCACAATAAATAAAAAAATAAATATTACTTCCACCTAGTTAGACGTAATAGTTTAAAGCAAAGGCTTTTTTTAAAAAGCATAAAATAAAATTCTACATTACAAAAAAAAAAAATTCGATTAATAATTAGATAATACTCCTATTGTTTATTTCTACTTAATTGATTTAACTCACTTTTTAAAAGTAACAAATAAAATGATAATTTTATTATATCATGCTTTGAATTTAATAAATTCAATGCATTGGGAATAACTATATAAAATTAATAATAAGAATAAATTAGAAATTAAATAATATATTATCTCTTAATTTTCTAAATTGAATAAGTAATCTTTTTTATATTAGTAAACAAATAAAAATATACAGAGTAAAATTTCAGGATAATCCGCAACTATTACAATCTCTTCGACAGTCTCTATCCTTTGAGTGAGTACCTTGTGCACACTGAGTAAACTTTTCACTGTGTAATAATTGCAAACCAAACAGAAAATGCAAATCGCACTGTGCAAACCCTATAAGATAAGCTCGACTCAAAAAATATTAAAGAAAATTAATCGTGAATTATTCGTTTGAATGACCACTCTCCAAACAACTCGCGGAAAAAAAAAATACACAGAGTGAGTAGCCATATTCCTTAAAGAAATTGGAAAGGAGACAGATTAAGAGTCTTTTCATACTACTAGTGGAAGGGACATGAGAAAGCACTGAATTCTAAGTTGCTAGATATGAATGTACTTACTATACTTGCTATATATCTGCCTAGAGGCCAAATCAAAACTACAGATAACTCACATTAGAATTCAAAATTGTACCTAACTGAATGATTTATTTATTTATTTATTATAAAAAATAAACTCTTTAATATCGTAAGTAGATTATTGTCAAATTTATGGTCTAAATAACGTCTAAATAACGTGTAACAAAAATTGAAATAAATATCAATTGAAGCCAAATTAAAAAGGCAAGAGTATAATGAATCATTGGTCATATATAGTGAGCATCTCTTACCTTCAAATCATAGTTGTGAGTTAAGCTGTTCGAGTCACTAATTAAGTAGAGTTGGTAGAAATAAAAAACCGGGAGGGGAAGATTAATTTTAGGACTCATTACAAATATATATTAAGTTATGTTAAATATGACTCTTTTTATAAGTATAATAGGAAAATATGAAATTCAGTAAATATAATTTATGAAAAGTTCTAAATTACTTATTATTGATCATGGGGTATAATTTATGTCGTTGGTTATGTCACTTCTAGAACCAAAATCTTCCTAGGAATATGATTATTCATTTTGCAGAACAAAGTGCTTTCTCTCTTTATTAGCTCTTCTTTTTAAAGTACAATTTGCATGAATAGTGCTCTTAACACTTCAAACTTCTTTGTACCTAAAAGTCATTTTAACATTCAATCTTTTGTTAATCTCTTCATAGTATTGGCATCTTAGAAATCCCTTGAAGTTTGGAATTTAACCAAATCCTCTCTTTACTTGTCAATTCATAACCAACACATGCACCATACCTTAAAAATTGAGGGATAATTATTAATTACCACCTTAAACAGGTCAGTCAACTAGTTTATAAAACATATATAGAGTATACAGATTGTTTATATTTTATATGTATATATATTATCAATATATATGTTGTGTATATTTCAATCATATTGATAAATCAGTTATATATTGCGTTATTTACTTAGCGAGTTAAGAATCGATTCTCACTTAATACAATTTTTCTTTTTTTAGGAGCATAACATATTTTAAAAATTACAAATTCGCCTGAGAGTCCGATTTATTTCCTTGTAACCCTTATTATTAATCAAGATGATTCATAGAATTCAACAAAAACCTAATTACTCTCATCTACTAATTGTACTTATAGTAAGGGCACCTGTCATGTTACCTTACTTATAATTAACTTCACTACTTAATTAACAGTATGAATTGAAAAATTTAAAGCTTTATGTTTGTTTTTTTGCAGCTTTTAGCACACCTTAAAGAAACGAAAAAAGTACCTCGTTTAACAAATGTCTGAGATTAGTTTTGATTTAGCTACTGCCATGCAAACAGTAACTAGAGAAAGAAGCAAGTGTGTTGTCATGTCTTTTCTTTTATTAAAGATGTTTTTTATCTTCTTTTCATAGTAATTTTAGTTATAGAGTCGAATCATATTGTCTAATAATATCAACAACACTAGTTTTTTGCAAGTATTTTTTTTCAGTATTTGGTATCTATATATTGTAGCTCTATTAAATTTAAATTTGGAACAGAATTTCATACTAGGGATAAAATACTTTATAATAAAAATGACTTCGTATCCAAAATGACTCAAATTTGAAAATACTGATTAAAGATAAAGGAATACAGGATGTGATTTCGGATGCATGCACCAAATTACCTTTTCAGCTACTTAAAATAAAAATATTGAAAAAATGCTTCAAAAAGAGTCAAACCTTGATATCAAGGATGGTTCCTCAAGCTTGTAATAACAATTCAGTGACCCTCATATGTTTTTTAATACATTGTTAATTATATATGTTCTAGTTTATGTTAATTTCTTAAGATAGATAAATATACATATATACACACACGTGCATATATGTATATATATATATAATTTTTTTCAATGTTAACAGGTACAGATGCAACTCCACTTACAACCGTCGATTTCCTTCTGAATACTTATCATTCCACCACAATCCTTAAGATGCAACTCCACTTACAACCGTCGATTTCCTTCTGAATACTTATCATTCCACCACAATCCTTATTTGCCAGTATTATTATCTAGCAATACTCTATTCACCATATTCTAAAGGTAAAGAAGAACAATCACATAGGTATGATGATTTAAGGATATATAGTATTATGTATATAAACTTTGGAAATATATTTATATATTAAAATTTTGAAAGAAGAGACATATATAATGATTGATGTGAGAAGATAGTTTATAAAGCAGGTAATTTGAGCGGTACAAGAAACAATAATAAGATTTACCCACCCCTCTTCGTGAAAACCGGAACTTCATGTGCACATGTCCCTTCAACCATTCGAGTTTTAATTGTTGCAAAAAAATTATTTTACAATCACCAAAATAATACACAATTCTTTTAACATTGTTTTTAAGAATATTTTACCGATAAAAATTTTAATATTCACTATCGATATAGAGATTTCCTTTTATTGCGATTTGTGAATTATTGAGAAATTTAAAATATAAAAATGAATTATCCACCTTATTTTCACCAAATTAATTCACTTAGAAAAAGATAAATGTGAAACAATATTCCCACTAAAATAAGGTAGTAATTTTTTTTTCTTTTTCACTCATCCAATTATAATATTTATAAGAACAGCCACCACACATTTTCCAGTTAAAATTTTTTAAATAAAAAATAGTGTTGTGTTTGAACAAACTCTTCTAACGGTAAAATTAAGATAAAGAAATAACAAAATAAAAATATCAGCAAAAAAAAAAAAAAAGAAGAAGAAAAAATTACTCCCTGTTCCGCGCTATATCGGGTCAATTTTTGATATAATAAACACAATTGGGCTTGTAGTAGGAAGTTGAAATTTCATCTGAATTTTACGGATTGAAATATTGACATGTCCAACAAATTCATCTCAATGTTTTCAACATATTTTCCTTTTATGGAGACATTTTAACCTTGTTTTTGTCCACTAATCTTTGAAAATTAATTTCATTGTGTGTGGGGATAATGTTATGAGAACGGTAAGTTTTTATAATTCAATATTATTATCTCTTTTGTTTCCACAAGATATTTAAATAGAAAATATTTGAAATAGTTATAACAATTTGGGGCTAATAAAAATGATTTAATGATGACATAATTATTTTATCTTTATGTTTTCCCCACCTCTTCGAGAAGATGGTATAAATAATTTTGAAACTCTACAAGTGTCCACTAAATATAAATGACCTTAAAACACGTATGACACAACGTGTAGCTTTTCATGCCAACACAAACCTTGTAATTAGGACAAATGTCATCAAATCCCTTATTTATATTTCCCCTTAGCATACAAAAAAAATTCCAAACACAAAAAGAAAAAATGGCAAATGCAAGTGACGAGTTTAGACTAGTATCACCAAACATAAATCATGAAGGAAGATTACCTAGAAAATACACAGATGAAGGTCAAGGTGCACAAAGAAAAATGTCACCACCATTAGAATGGTACAATTTACCACAAGACACAAAAAGTTTGTCACTATTAGTACAAGATATTGATGCACCTATTGTACCATGGGTTATTTGGGTTGTGACTAATATTCCACCAAGTTTAAAAGGTTTGCCAGAAGGATTTTCTGGTAATGGTGAAGAATATGGTCATGTTAAAGAAGGAATTAATGATGAAAAAGTCCCAGGATGGCGTGGACCTAAGTTGCCAAATCATGGTCATAGATTTGAGTTTAAGCTTTTTGCTTTGGATGATGAGCTCAAACTTGGAAACAAGGTATATTTCTTAATTATTGAGATATAATAATAATAATAATAATAATGTTTTATTGAATTTAGTAAGTTCATTGGAAATGTAATGTAATGTGGTTTGTTTGATAATTGGCAGGTGACAAAGGATAAACTACTAGAAGCTATGGAGGGTCATGTTCTTGGAGAGGCTCTTATGACTGCCATATTCTAATAGAAAATCTTTGATGCAACTTCAAGTAGCTTATATTATATTACTTGTTGAAGTCCAATAATAGCATTTTTACTTTTAAGAAAATACAAACCATCATTTCGAATGATGATACATAAATGGACGTATACTAAAGATACTAGTCGTAGTAAGCCATAAAAACATGGTCCAAAATTGACTAGGCTATGAAAATTCCACAATACTTTATATAAGTAGTGAAGTTCATAACATGCATCAACAACTTTCCATTTATGATGATTACTTTTGAAACTTATAAATCATCTACATGATGAATAAGTAACTTGTTTTTCATAAGAAAACCAAAAATAAAATATGAAGTCGAAATTGATTCATGTTTAGGGTATATTGCAATTGACTAAAATCAGTAAGATATTCAGAAAAAGGAGTTGGTGTTTGATAAATGATTGAACCGAAATGCTTGCTGTTAATCCCCATAGTTGGAAGACTTCCCTTCTTTGGTGACTCATATTCAAACATGTGACAATGATAAGTCTTCAATTTTTGGTTTAAGATTTTCTACTTGGATAGTTTTTTGAGTGGTACGAGACAAGGTAGACAAAGTGGTAAATTAAAGAGGCCTTTCAACTACTTACGAGTAATATTTCTTATAGTTGTTCATCTACGAAATACATTCAATTTTAGAGATAGTTGATTTCGTTATTAATTGAACTAAACAGTAGTTTTGTCAGTATTAATAATTCATTTACTGACGAAATCATATGATTAACTACAAGAAAAATCACTTATGTTGGAATTCTGACCCCCAAATTCGCCTTAGGAACAGGTTTATTCTATATGTTCCTTTGAGAAATTACAGTAGTTACGTCTTGTGAAGTAAATAAAATAATGACACAATATTTTATCGCGGAAAAATCCCAACTCACAAGGGTAAAAATCACGACCTACACCTCTGTAGGATTTAACTCCACTTTATTAAATTTCAAGTCTCAACAAAAGATTACAAAGCAATGTAACCTAAGGAATTATAAACTCTAATTCCTAGAGGAATTATAAACTCTAATTCCTAGCTAAGAAATTATAAACTCTAATTTCTAGCTACCCAAAGACACAAAATCCTCCGGTTTAATATCTTCCAATGTTCTTCAAGTTCTACAACTTGTTGAACAACTCCTACTCACAAAACTCAGATTGTAAGCAAGACTCTTGAATACAATCTTACAATTTTTCCTCACAAATTGCTACACTCTCAATAAATATCAAAACTCTTTCAAACTTTTTGATCGTGTTTTGATCTTCTCTCTATGTAAGTGCACAATTTTTTTGATGCAAATAGCTCCCTATTTATAGATCAAAACTTCAACAAATCCTTGTATAATTCAACTTGTATTTGCCTTCTACAAATCCTTGTTGACTTCTACTTGGACTCCTTTTCTATAGAATTTCCTTAATAAATAAGAAAACACAATTTCCTTAAATAGATTTCCTTAAATAGGAATTAGTTTTCCTTCTTTCACTTGGCTTTGAACTCCTTTATAAAAGGAAACTTTTTGTACTTGTTGCTTGTCGAAAATAATAATAATTCCACAGCTTTATAACTTCTAATTCACGTGGTTGACGTTCTCCTTATCCAAGTCGGATTCGTTCTGTAAGGAACACGTCTGTACAACTTGTTTCTTTCATCTGTTTCTGTATTTGTCAATTATCAAAATCTTTATCATTCTAACAAATTCCCCCTTTTTGATGATGACAATTATACATTTCGAACTCAGCAAATAAGACACACATCTTCCTTCTTTTGCCATGTTACTACTACAACTCCTTAACTTTGCCATACTTCAAAACAACAATACTTTAACAAATTCCCCCTTTTTGACTATGACAAATTTTATCTGCTTGCATTGAATAGGTACACATAACTCATATGCAGCTGCTTCCCCCTTTTGACATTAGGCAAATTCGATACTCATGGCCACTGTTCTATCACTTACACAAATGCTTAAAAATCAAGAACCCAATGAGCTAAAACAAAGCATTAGCATAAACATAGGAGATAGACAGTAACCTGAAACTCAAACCCAACATTAGCATTAATCAAAAAGCATATACACCACAAATGTAATCAAAATTAAACATAGAATCAAGCACTTGTGATGAAAAAAAATTTGGAAGTCAAAGGCTAGAGTGGTTAGGTAATATCAAAAGATCTAAGGATAAATAAAAGTCATTTTTCAGCAGCAAAAATATCTTTTGGATTAACAAAATTAGCAGCCTTCTCAATTTCAAAGTTAACCTTGGTCTATGCACGCTCAATCCTTTTTTTTTTTCACTTTTGAGGAACTTGTTCAATCAATCATGTTCTTTCTGCAGAAACAATAGTTCACTCATCTTTAATTTCAATAGAGTCAGTAAGAGGAACAATTTTTCTTGAATATCACTTGTAAAGGAACATGTTCTCTCAATATGTTCCTTCGACGTGTACTATCAACTGCAACACCAACTATAAATTTTATTTATATCAATTTGAAATCCAAGTTTATATGGTTCCCAATAGAAGAACTAGGTTCGACAGATGTATCTCTCATCGATTCCCTTTTACTAGATGCACCCAAGTTGATCCTAACAAGTGAACTTTGTTTAGGTATAGGGTCTCCAAAATATTTCCCCTCACAATGTAAATCCTCCAAGACTTTACTCAATACAAAATATTCCCCCTAAGAACCAGCACACTCTACTTTCTTAATCTGTATTTATAAGGCCCCAAGTAGGGGTGTCCTCCATCAAATTCATCTCAACCACAGACCATCACATTGGGATAAGGCTTTTTAAGAAGATATTTGTTTTGGTAGTATTTAGGGCATGAATATCTTTTGGGACAAGTGGAAGAAATAGGTTCAAGTTCATTGACTTTATATTTAATCATGAATAATTGTAGTGCACATACCTTAGATCTCTGGATAAGTGGTAGTATTCAGGCTGCTTTTGAGTGTCTTGTTTCTATAGCATCAACGTGTTATGAGTTGCTTGAACCTTACATGCAGGCTCTCTTCCAGTTGACAGCTAAAGCAGTTAAAGAAGATGAGGAGGCTGTTGCCCTTCAAGCAATTGAATTCTGGAGTTCTATCTGTGATGAAGAGATAGAGCTTCAAGATTATGAGGTCCCTGACAGTGGGGATTCCAGTGTGCAACATTCCCGTTTCATCGAGAAGGCCCTCGAAGTATTAGTTCCAATGCTGCTGGAAACTTTATTGAAACAGGATGAGGAACAGGATCAAGATGCAAATACAATGTTATAGGGCATGAGTAGCATGACTTTAAAAGTGGTATAGAGACATACAACTTAATGTACAAAACTGAGCATAGAATTCAATATTAGAGGGCAATATGCGCAATGTTCATTAGCCATTTTTGGATACTTATGCAACCTTAATCATTCCCAAGTTTCAAACTGTTCCTTTTGAAAGTATTTTCCTTGGCTGATCATATTTTTGATTGATTGATCATCTTAGTGCGCATAATTGTTAGATACTGCATAGGTTGAACCTGTTTCCTTAAACATGCTTCTTCAGTCTTTCTCCATTTTTTTCAACCATTTTTTTTTCAATTTTTTTTTTCGTTAATGTTATTCATCCATTCTTCTTCCCTTTTTTTTCAAGTGAGAGGATTTTTTTTTAAGTTACAATCATGCATCTGAAACAACATGTTCAATTGGTGAATGTTGTCTGCTTCCTCTCACTTTTCCTGCAAATTCAAATGTTAGATTTAGGAACCCAGACTAGCTTGGGTCCTTTGTATTGACAAAAAGGATGAATAAGATCTCTATAAACCCACTTGGGCAGATGATTTTTCCTTTGAGTATACCTGTTCCTTTGAACAGTTTTATAAGTTCCTCTTGCATTATTTTCTGCACTAGCTTTGTATTTAGGACAATATTGTTTAGAGTGACCTGAGATACCACAAATAATACAAAACATAGGATTCCCATTTATGGATTGTTCATACCCTATTCCAGTTTTAATGTTCCTATTATTGTTACCTAGATGGGTTACTATCATGGAGGATTTTGTCCACTTATTTGCTCTTTCCAGATCACTTCTCATCCTAGTTAATTCAAAATTTATTCTTCTAGAGTTTTCCTTTTCTAGTTTTAAAATATTTTTGAGTTTGTCGACCTCAAGTGTTTGGTCAGGCAGTTCACTCCCTTTTTCTTTACCAAGAACTTTTAATTGTAGATTCTCAGTTCTTAGTTCCAGATTGTGAGATTCAAGTTGCTTGATTTTCCCTTGAAGGTCATGTTTGTTCTTATTAAGATCAATGTGCTCAAACTTTAAGCTAGATAAGAAAGCAAGTAGTTGGCTTTTGGTGTTAACAAGTTCTTGAATTGTGTCTATGGAAGCAAGTAATAAGAATGAAAGTTTTTTTTTAGAGAACTTTACTAGTTTATCTTTTAAGTTAAGAAGATTTACCTCAGTTTCTTCAGAGTCTGATTCAGGTTCAGCATCTGATTCTTCTATCGCCATCAAAGCAATGTCCTCATCATCTTCTTCATACATATCTGAAGAACCTGTTCCCCAAGCTGCATACATTGCTTGTTCTTTTTCTTTGTTTTTCTTTTTATTAAAGAGTTCCTTCCTTTCTTTTTCAGTTTTTTCCTTTTTCCATTCTAATTCCCACATTGGGCAATCCTTGATCTGATGATCTGTCTCACCACACTTGAAGCAGCCTCCGCTCTGTAGTCTCTCAAAATTTCTTTCTTTTTGGGGTGGTGATTTCTTGCTAGCGTTTAATCCCCTTTTTAAGAGTTTCTTGAAGTTCTTACTTATCAGATCAAGATCATCATCATCTATGTCAGATTCATCACTTTCAGTTGCTTTAAACCCAAGATTTTTCTCTTTTTTCTTTCACCTCTTTTGTCAACATTCATCTCATAAGTTTTGAGATTTCCTACTAATTCATCCAAAGTCATATTGGTTAGATCTTTGGCTTCTCTGATTGCAGTAACTTTTATTTCCCATGATCTAGGCAGAGTCCTTAGTACTTTGTCTACCTGTTCCTCAGTGGTGTATACTTTGCCCAAGGATATTAACTCATTTATAACAGTGGTAAATCTGGTGATCATATCTTGAAGTGATTCTCCGGGTTTCATCTTGAAAGCTTCATATTCTGAACAAAGTTTGGCAATTCTGAATTTACGAACTTGAGTTGTACCTTCGTGAGCGTTTTTTAAAGTGTCCCATATTTGTTTTGCAGAGGTACAACTAGAGATGCGGTTAAACTCATCAGGTCCTAATCCACATACCAGAATGCATTTAGCTTTTGCATTCTTTCCTAACATCTTGTAATCGGCTTCTCCATACTTTTCTATAGGTTTAGGTACCTTATTCCCATTGATAGTAGGAATTAATGGTCCATTATTAATTCTAACCCATAGTTCGTAATCTTCAGCTTGAATGAAATCTTCCATTCTTGTCTTCCACCAAGAGTAGTATTCTCCATTAAATAATGGTGGTCTGTTGATGTGTTGCCCTTGACCATGCCCAAGAGGAGGTGCAGAATTCATTATGATCTTATCTTGAGTTGTTAGACTCTTCAAAGATAACCCGCTCTGATACCAATTGTTGGAATTCTGACCCCCAAATTCGCCTTAGGAACAGGTTTATTCTATATGTTCCTTTGAGAAATTACAGTAGTTACGTTTTGTGAAGTAAATAAAATAATGACACAATATTTTATCGCGGAAAAACCCCAACTCACAAGGGTAAAAACCACGACCTACACCTCTGTAGAATTTAACTCCACTTTATTAAATTTCAAGTCTCAACAAAAGATTACAAAGCAATGTAACCTAAGGAATTATAAACTCTAATTCCTAGAGGAATTATAAATTCTAATTCCTAGCTAAGAAATTATAAACTCTAATTTCTAGCTACCCAAAGACACAAAACCCCCCGGTTTAATATCTTCCAATGTTCTTCAAGTTCTACAACTTGTTGAACAACTCCTACTCACAAAACTCAGATTGTAAGCAAGACTCTTGAATACAATCTTACAATTTTTCCTCACAAATTGCTACACTCCCAATAAATATCAAAACTCTTTCAAACTTCTTGATCGTGTTTTGATCTTCTCTCTACGTAAGTGCACAATTTTTTGATGCAAATAGCTCCCTATTTATAGATCAAAACTTCAACAAATCCTTGTATAATTCAACTTGTATTTGCCTTCTACAAATCCTTGTTGACTTCTACTTGGACTCCTTTTCTATAGAATTTCCTTAATAAATAAGAAAACACAATTTCCTTAAATAGATTTCCTTAAATAGGAATTAGTTTTCCTTTTTTCACTTGGCTTTGAACTCCTTTATAAAAGGAAACTTTTTGTACTTGTTGCTTGTCGAAAATAATAATAATTCCACAGCTTTATAACTTCTAATTCACGTGGTTGACGTTCTCCTTATCCAAGTCGGATTCGTTCTAAGGAACACGTCTGTACAACTTGTTTCTTTCATCTGTTTCTGTATTTGTCAATTATCAAAATCTTTATCATTCTAACAACTTAAATAGCAATTAAATTCGTCACAACAACACATTTGGGGATAATTTTTATTATTGTCGTTAATATAACTTTTTTACCGATGAAGCACTAATTATTTTTTTTATATATATATTTACTAACACGTTTAGGGATGACTAATTCATAAATTATATTTTGTTGCACAATATCTTTTTTGCCAAAATATGAATTATAAGTGATGAAATAATTTGTTTTTGACAATCAAATTTTAAAATATAAAATATAAATTACTGATAGATCATGAATAAGTCTTAAGAGATGATCTATAGTCTATTACAAGTTTCGAAAGTAGTCACCGTGGATAGCAAAATTGATGATGTTAAAAAATTTTCTACTACATACTAAAAGAAGAAAAAAGGATCACATGGTCGTAGTAAGTTTACTTATTTCATTATGGCTCAATTTTTACTATTCTTCCATGTGTCATTATTGGAAATGTTAGAGAAATAATAGTTGTTTTTTCTTAACAGTTAAAAGTTAAAATGTTATTATTTAACTTCAATTCCACGTGCATGACGTAGATGTTCAAGTAATATAATGATAATAGTGAAGTGTCGTATTCAATGGCAGAGCTAAAATTTTTGTCGAGGGATATTAAAATTTAAAATAATCAGCACACAAAAAAATGAAAAATAAAATGCCAAAGTAAAAACCTTGAGCGGGGACTCAAACGGGCAAAACATTTATATTGAAACTAATTAAGCCTTTTGCAACACCTCAATCATTGTTTTTACTTTTCACCTTGTGTCAAAAAAAGGTGTCAATAATAATATATATAGATATAAAATTAAAATTCACATATCTATATAATATAATTTTTAAACGAAGAAATATATCGCTTTATCCCTCGAACAAAATAGATCTGCCCCTGCTATTACCATAGGGATTTATTACTATCTTCTATTATATATTCCCCCAAATGAATTCTTTATTCAAGAAATATTTTTTCAAGAACATTGAAGGTTTTGTTCAGCTATGCTTTATATATAACATTCATTGTCGCTTATCTTATAACATTCATTGTCAATTGTCATGCTCAATTGTTGATTTGTAAATTGAAATTCGATTGTTAATTGTATAATAAATTAATTACAAATAATATGAAGTGCGTAACACATACAATATAATCGAAATAATCAGTCAACAATGAGGTGAAAGTAAAGAAATTAGATTAAAATATGAAAATTTATTCCGCTAACATTGCTAAATACTTGGGAAAAATAAACACCAACAAGAAGGGAACAATACAATTAATCATTCACTGCTTCGGTCCAAATGCATGATCTAGGTCGAATCAAGTTAAAAATATTTGGACTTGAATAAATTTTATTGTCCAAGTAGTCGAAAGAGAAATATCTGCGGTTGGCCAAACAATAGAAAACACCCCTATTATTATTGTTGTGAAACATTGGAAAAAATATCTTGTTTCCTAGTCCCGGTGCGATACATGCTTTCAAGTAGGATCCTCCGGAGCTCACAAATAATGTTTTATTGTCTAAACTTGTTATTTGTTCCCTCTCCAATACTTTTCCATTCAGTTTATACCTCCAAACCTCTACTTCTCCTTCATGGTGACATAAAAATACAACTAACATTCCTTCATTATCGACGTCTTCTACAGTGTAAATATGCTGGATTGAGTTTTGTTTTCGACGTCGAAAGTAGCTCCCATAAAGTTCCCAACTGGGTATTGAGGATTCATTGATGGTCATTACTCCCAAATTTCCTTCATCTCCCATATAGACAATATTGTTTTTGAAAAATATTGGATTATTGCATCCAGTTAACTTAAAGCACTTATATCTATCTGAATCATATAAGTAAGAAAACGTCCAAGAAGTGTCTCCAACTTTGATTATGTATGCGTCTGGGGGACAACCATCGAATTCGATACCAACCACAATGCAAACAGATGACGACGAGTCGGGAGGACACGAAAATGTCCATGAAGAAAAATAATTTTCGTGCTCCTCTAGATCAGGGAGATCAATTATGTCATAGCTAATAGAATTGAAAAAAAACATGCCATGGTTTCCATGACTCATGAGTAACCAATTATCTTTTGAACTTCGAATTCGGGAACCTCTTAACTTTGGGATTGGTATGCCCGTAGTGGTGATAAGATTATATACTGGATCATAGAATTCTACAATTCCGGTATTTCCACGCAAGCTCATCAAACAAGGTGATTTTTTTTGTAGAAAAGGACGAGGTGGAGGTATCATGGGTGCGTAGCGCCATTTTTTACAAACTGCACGAAAAATGAAGTAATCAGCAGCAACAAGACGTGATGATATTAGTGCGAGTATGTCAGATGATATAAGATCTGACCACAAATTAGAACGCTCCATTATTGTTATTCGGAAAGAAGAATAGTCTTTGAAAAAATAATTGGTTTATGGAGTTGTTATTACCCTATTTATTTAAATAGAACTAAGTCGTCGAGACCACAAATCTGTACGCTCCTTTTCCTTGACGTATTTGAACTCTATTATTGTTGTCTTTTTTTTTAATATATATACCAAAAGTAAAAGAAATATTTTTGATATAGTTATGAAGTAAACTGAAAAAGTAACTTAAATAGAACTATAATTATTTTATGGAAATCCTAATTAGGTAAGGAAAATTAATTTCTTTTCCTTAGATGTACGTATTCTAACCCGTTTCCTTGTTGTATTTGAACTCATTAATGTTATTTAAATTAAACTCGATTCTTTTAACGACACATAGTTTTGAATCCTTGTTTTTTTCTCTTACGAACCTCCTCTTAGTGTGATGAATGATTCTGTTTTCTCCGAACGAAAGATGGAGTTGGAAGAATTTAATAAGGAAAAGTATGGGGAATCTGATCGACCTCCTTTTTTTATTCAACAACAACATCCTTGGCTTGTTATGTGTGACGGTGATGTCCGGCAGAAGCAAACATTTTTCAGCGTATCACAAAATCAATATTACTTGAGACGTATACCTGAACTTAAAGAAAAACTAATACGTGCTCATGCTGATGAATGGCTTGTGTTACAAAGCATTTATTCTAGTGAATGTTACCTTTGGAATCTTATTTCAAACGATAAAATTCAGCTCCCACCCCTTCCTGAGTGCACCATACTCGAGTGCCTATTGTCTGCACCACCCAATGATCCTGAATGTCAACTTCTTTTTCTAATTGAAGAGAATGAGACTACTAATGATAGTGATGATGAAAACTCTAATGATAGTGATGATGAATACTCTGATGATGAAAACTCGAATGTGAATCCACCTACTTTTTACTTCTGCAAGCCAGGTTATCATGAAGAATTTCATAAACAAGAAGATGGGCATTCAATTTTTGAAAATGGGAGTAGTGGGATCTGGACAGTTTTCAAGAAAAAAATTTATGTATCAACATTGCAGACGAGGCGTCTACTCTGTTTGGAACCAGATAATGATTCAGGAACAATAACAATCACACTAATATCTAACGAATATCCAGATGTGAGAAAATACTTAGATACGACTCGGTTTGTAAATTTCATCCTTCAATCATGCGATGATACGTTGTTATATGTTCACTTGTTTTTTAACGGGAAAAGCCATGGAATACCATATGATTTTCTAGTATTCCGGTTCGATTTTGCAAGAAAGAGTTGGATAGAAACGGAAAGCATCGGGGAAGTAGCAATTTTTATATGTTATTATTCGAGCACTGGAACGACTTATTCCACAAGAGGCACAAATCTCAAAAAAGAATCTATCTACTTCATCGAGGGTCGGTATCTCTACGTCTACAACTTGATAACACATAGCATATCATTATCCCTTCCTTGCCCACATGTTAGCAAGAAAAATCCCAGCACGCACTGGTTAACACTTCCTTGTCAAAAAAAATAGTAGTAGTAAATGTTTAATTGTGTTATTTTTAGATATTTGATATAGTTTTTGTTGATTTGCATTTTGCACATTCAGGTTTCATGTTAGCTTCTTATGTTCTCTACCTATTTTTAGGTTATGACAAGTTTTTTGCAGTTTATTATTCACATAATTATTATTTTTTTGAGATGATTCTTTATTGTTCATGTGGAGGTTTTATCCTCTCTTATTAATTAAAAAGAAAAGTACATACATTACGTTAATTTAAAAAAGGAGCCAGGAAAAAAATCTTCAAGATATGCAATATTTTTCATATTTCTTTTCTGTTGGAATCAATAACATAAATAATTAAAATGACAATATTATGGTAAACATTGAAATTTTGTACGACTCTATAGATGAGTTTTATTCGAGTTGCGACTCTACAAGTTGTCTTCAATTCAAATTACAATACGTGGAGACTATTCAACCATAAAACCTAGTTTATACCTATATAAAAGATACTAAATTGCATATATTAGCTATTTAATTAATAACCTTATATAAAAACTAAAAATAATAATATAATTTTTAAAAGGTGAAATAGATAGTAATGAATCGAAGAATTACTATTTAAATTTCTCCCTCTATTTTACCCTCTAAATATAGAAAATAGAGAATAAAATAGAATAGGATTGGAGATGGTCAATTTTGCCTCCTTTTTGTTTTTGGATCCTAAACTTAAAAGAAAAGCTAATATTAATATTGACGAAACTGCAATTTTCATCCGATAAAATAGGACTTTTTTCATCCATTTTTACCTATTTAATATAATAAAAATTGTTGTCTATTATAGGAATAATGGTAAATTATTCAACAATATTTTTTAATTTGAAAAAATCAAAGATATGTGCTATTCTATTTTTATATTAAATACTAATATTGTTTATTAAAAAAAAATGCAATAATATTACTTTTAAGATGTGTACAGGGAAACGGATCCCATCAAAGAAGGTAAAAGGTAAATAATTTTGACCAAAATAAATTTAAATTTCGAAAAATTAACGGCAACACCTACCAAATTTGTTTTAAAATATTTATTTATCTATTCGAGGAGGGGCTCAAGTTAATTTGTTAGAGAAAAAAAAGGACTGCAAAATAAATAAAACAATTATACCAATAGCAATTTGGTCATCTTAAAACAAGTAGGACAGATTAAGATATTACCTCACATCAACAACAATCTGAACAAGTTAATATATGTAAACTGCAATAACATCAATAATATTCACAAGAGACATCTATAACAATTGGAATTTCATGAAACCCGAATTACTCATAAGGCCAAGAAGTACAGAATAAGATAGGCACGAACATCAACAACAATCAGACTAAGGGTCGCACAATATACATAAACTGCAATTAACATTCAAATTTCAACTCAATTTTGAAAATCCTATTTACTCAGCAATAGAAATGTACAATGTAAATTGCAATCAACAATATTAACAATCACAATTTTACATCAAATGACAATCAAATCTAACTTACAGTGATGAAACTGAAGAAAATGTTTATACATTGCAATCAAATCTAACTTACAGTGGAGAAAATTGCAGTCAAATCTACCTTACAGTTGGTGAAGACGAAAATGGGAGCGAGAATTCAAAATTGATTGTATGAAGAGATTCAAAAGGTAGAATTTGTTGTATGATGGTGTATATGGGTAGGGGATTGGGGAAATATAAAGCACGTGTTTGGGCTTCCCGAAATAATGAAATTTTAGCTTAAGGTAATTAGGAGTTCCGTAAATAGCTATTATATAGTAAATTGTAATTATGCTCCATATCTATAGTTTGTATATTTATGGGTTGTAGCTACAGTCTTATTTTTATGATTCTCGGGTGCCTTTTTAATAATTTATGAGTGCATTTGTGTACTTGAACTATTTTTGCATAAACTCGAAATAATAAATTTGTACAAAAACAAGCACCTAAATTTTAAACAACTATATAAATTTTCAAATTATACACAACGTGTGATTGTACAAACTAAAACACTAAGCCACGTAATTATAACTAAAAGTATTTTGTGAACTAATTAACTAGTATATGCTTGCTTATCTGCTTAATGTGAGGGTTCTTATAAACATGTTTACTAAAAATGACTACACTTTATGTAAAATTCTAGCTGCATAATTGTATTAATTTTTCATTATTTATACAGTGATACAGACGAACTTACCATGCCCTAAATATGTTACCTTAACTGTTAACCTTTTATTATGCCCCTAAATCACTCAAATTTTCATTGTTAAAGTACTAATTAATAATTACATATTAAATGCATTGCGATTCATTCACATAATAAAATAAGTTGTATTTATATCTTTAAAATACACTATATTCATAAAATTTTGAATATAAAATAGTATTTTTGTCTTTTTCTTTTTGTACATGTTTTTTATATTCATAAAATGTATTACTTGTATAGTTAACATATGGATACTTTGAATTTAAATTGATGTTTCTAATTATAAAACTTAAAGCGTTAATATAAAGGATACAAGTAACTTATAATGTATTAATACATCAAACAAGGTAAAGTAGTAAAAAAATTTATCATTTGAACACAATAATTTGGAAAATAGATTGTTAAACCAACAATCTAGTGCATTGATATCCTGGAAGTACTCCATCAGGTCACCATGAATGAGAGTGGAACAACAATATCTTCAATATCATAAGAGTATATAACTAACTTACTCATTTCCCTTTTGAAATCACACTGACTCATCTGAAATTTTTTAATATGATGGCAAATAGTAATCATCTACTTGTTGAGTGCAGGTACCAAGTGTTTTGGAAGCAAAATAGAGTGGACGAACCAATGTTTTTGATAGAAGCAGATAATTTGGAAATCATGTACACTAGAAGATCATTTTCAACTTATTTTATGTAATGGATACACGCACATAAACATCTTTTCCAAAATATAAGTCACACAAGCTTGTAATATAGGAAATATTTTATCACGTGTTCAAATGTTTAACCACAGTTCAAGTGTTAATATGAAAATTTTCTTATATATTTAGCTTAACTAGATTAAAAGGAAAATCAGAAGCAACAACTACTGAAGTGAGTAAATCCAGTTAAAACACCCTCATGAGACAAGCATATAACTCCACCTATATCATTATTTATAAGTAAGTTTTTATTTTAAGATGTTGGACAGGGGTTTAATTTGTTACACACTCCTAAGAGTATGTCCAAACACAATTACCAAAGAGTTCCCCGTACATCAAGGGTCTGGTCATCCTTTTCTCATGTTCATTTTGTCATTTTCTTGGGGGAAAAAAACAATCCTAGTAATTTGGATAATCACACACATAAAGATAGATCTCAACTTTTTCAATGAGGTTTGGAACTCCACACATATATGATTTGAATTTTTAAAGGTTGTCTGTTTATATATTTGGAGATCCGTATAAAAAGTTTTATCAGTTTCAATAATTGATAAGTAAAAATATTAAAAGGCATAGTTAAAAAAAAAAATAGCTTATTTTTAACTCTCTGACATAAATTGAGATGGAGCAAAGTATATGAATTCACATGAGGCTAAACCATTGTGCTAAAACTTCACACACTCAAGTAATGAATTGAAGTAGATAATATTTTGCTTGTATTCAATAACATAGAGACAAACAAAAACCAAGAGTACTATATAGTACTAGTAATGTTACATTAAAACTTGGTGCTATAAAGACATGTTTCAAGATTCAACAATATGAAACAAGTACCTCAAGATCTCACTTAGAATATTGTCCTCATTCATAGAGTCAGATCCAGAGTACTTGCCCCTCTTCTTGCGTTTTCTGTTTTACCATCAATATTAGCATCTTCTATAAACCTTGTAGCCCTTGAATATGACAATGGTGAGGATAATGATAATGATAAGCTACTCCCATTATCATTATCATTATCATCAAGATTTGGTGTCAAAAATTCATTCCTTGGCTTTACCCCTAGATATAAATTCAAATCAACTTGGTCACTATATGAAACTTTCCTTTTTAAAGGAGTTATGGTTCTTTCCAAGTATGGTGGAGAAGTAATTCCATTTCCAACAAAGGCTCTTGCTTGAGCTTTTGAAGCTATGTGAAACAACCTAGTGAGCTCACCACTAGGGCTTCCTATAGATGATCCAGTTGCATCTTTAATTTCATTTCTTTGTATAGTGGATCTTTCATTGATGAAAGATGGAACCCTTTGCCCCATTGTGTTGCTAGGCATCCAATTACCATGACAATTCCAAGAAGCATCTCCATACCTAGAAAAAGAGATTTAAGAAAAAAAATTCTACAAATATTAATTTTTTTTAATCCATAATTTCAAAAGCATAGTGAGTTAAGTCTCAAAGATATAAGTTTAAAGATTAGAGAGTAGATGAGGGAACTAAAGAGAAAGGAAATCAAGAAAGATGTGAAAAATCATATGGATTACATACCTAAAAGTTGAATTGAGCCTCTGATGGTAAGTAGGGAACCTAGGGAATTGGATCATATTGAATATATTTGGATCTCCACCTTCCATAAAAAGCTTGTGATGATGTCCAATCCCTTTGGTAAAGAAGTTGGACTCATTAAGATTTTACTAAGACAGCCCTAAACTTTAAAAATAACAATAAGATGTATAATAATAACAACATATATACCTTGACTTTGGTCATCTGTCTTCTTACTTCTAAACATCTATGAGAAACAAATCCAAAAGGGAAAATTTAAGACTTAATTAGAGAAGGGCAAGTAATTATATATGTTATTGGTTAGTGATTGATTTTGTATAGTCGAAATTCTAATCTACCTGCAAGTGGCTCTTGACATGAGCAATGCTAAGTCCTTTGATGTTCATCATTTGAAGAACAAGCTTTGGTGTTGATCCTACACAAAAAAGAAGCAAATGAGACAAGACAAACAAACTGTACTGTGGTCATCTCATCTAAAAGCTTAAACTGTGTTACAAGATTCACAATCAAAGGTTAATACTTACGATCTTGTCCTCCAAGTCTTTCCACAGCATGAACAAAACGAAGATGGAGTTTAGGAGTCCATCGGAGTCTAGCCATCTTGGATCGAACATAAGGTCTCACACATGGCTTGATCTTTTCACTCTCTTCAAGTGTACTCTCACTTGAGCTTCCTCCATCCTTAAACTTGCTCGAAGCGTCGTTCTCCTCAAGTACTTCATTCTCAAAATTACAACTTGTCTTGGAATTGCATCCAGTCTCACCACTATCCTCCAACATTTTTGCTAAATGTTTCTCTTGTTATTTTAACATCTCTAGTGATGAATAAGGTTTTCATACAAACAACATAGATCTAAACCCCTAACCTTAAGAAGGGGAAAATTCCATAGATTGAGGTTGGAAAAGGAAAAGAAAAATGAAAGCAACAGTTCTACTTAATTAGAACAAATGGGAAAATCAAACCCTAGAGACTTGTCAAAATAGGAAGGAAGACTCTCTCTCTCTCTCTCTCTCTCTCTCTTTCTCTCAGCAATAATTTATCTAACTCTTATTATTAATTTATTAATATGTATCCATGCTTACATGCAGGATTCATGCATGAATGATGCACATGATATAATACAATAATTAAATGGCCTATATATTTTTCAGGATATTTCAGAATGAACATCTCATTAACTCCTAATTATAAAGTGTACTAATCAGATATTTTCGATTTAATTTTGTAAAAGAAAAAAGTTTGTGTGTTTTCATTTATTTATCATATAGCTAAGTTAGTCATATTAAACTTGTCATCTTCGTTAATTTTACATATTATATAATCTTAAATGGAATATGTATTAAGCCTAGTTAAAGCTTGAAACCAATTGCGTAAAGGAAGAAAAAGACATTACATCATGTGAGGCCAGCTCTACGTTGTAAGGCATCTATACAAAAGCAGCTTGTCACGAAAAATGCTAATTTAGTTTTTTCATTTTAAAAACTAAAGGTTTCTTTTTTCAAAAATTTTGAATTTTTTTTCTCCAAACTCTATATGTAAAATTAATAATGTCAAACACCATTTTTATTATTTTATTTTATATTTATATATAAAATAAGGAGGAGAAAAAATATACATTGCATGGTTAATTATTTCCAAATTATTGTGTGGACTGCTTCAAGCCCTTCAACGTCGTTGAAAAACATACCTTTTGTTTACCCATAAAAACAACATAAAATAGTCTTTTATTTATTGACTGCGTCTCGATAAGTCAAAAATACATTTTATTAATTTTGTAGAATTGAGCCTTGAATGGAGATTGAAAGATTGAAATTATCCAATATTTTTTAGTATTATATCATCAATACCAAAAGATTCCAATATAAATTTAGAAGATTTTCTAAATTTTGCTGCTCTTTTCACATTGGAAAGAAGGAACTTTTTCTTTGTTAAATTTGTCCCATTTGATCTTATTTTCATTGTCCTTCCACTTGACAAACTTATTATTTAATATATAACCAAATTATATCTCCATCATTTCGGCTTTCCTCTTATTTTTTTGTTAAAAAAATGATACATGTTTGTAAATCTCAACTACAAGTAAAATGACTTGTAAAGAAGAGTATTTAGTGAGTAATTTTCTCTTTCTTGGCTTAGGGGAGGTATTTAATTTTTATTTTTTTTTGGGTAGCTTAAATGCTTGAAAGAGGTAGGACTTAAATAATTTAAAATATTTGTTAAAAAAAGTAGGACTTAAATAATTAAAAATATTTGTTAAAAGAGGTAAGAATTAAAGTGATAGCAAGATTGCTGTACAAATTATGAAAGGAATAAGTGCATAGAGATTAATTGTTACTTTATAAAGGTGTGATTATAACAAGACCTAATCAACCACATTCCTACTCGAAGGGTAGTTTAGTCATTCTGTTATAACAAACTATGTAATAGTTAGTTAGTTACATTAGATTAGTGTGTAATTAGGTGTTATAAATATATAAGAGGTTATACTAATGTAATCCTTAGCCTTTCAGCTCAAGATCAATGAGAGTCTAGTCTCTTTTCTATTATTCTTGTTAAAGCATTTCAGCTAAGTTTATTTACCATAAATATATGTTTTACTTAATATTGGTATACAAATGTATTATCTTATATTGCTGACACAATGTTGATCTCTATATATAATAAAGAAATGAAAAGGATAAATTTGTTGTTTGCAGCTTCCTTTGCGTCGGGAATCACGGGCTTTGTTCCTATCCTACCCCTAATCTTTTATTTAATTATGTTATATAATTTTGTCACTGATTTTAGTCATTAATATACTTATTCTCAAGACCTAATACTAAACAACATTAAACATGAATAGTATGATAAAATACTTAATTTGGGGTTTCAAGTATGAAGGAATAAAATCAGTGTCGTAGTTGGCTACGTGGTTCAATTAGTTGGAAATTATGGAATGACTCAGCAAATACCTAATATATATATATAGGCATTATGCAATATTAGGTTTGAATCTCAAAAACTAAAGATTAATTATATATAGGATAAGTCAATTGTTGAAAAAGAACGTAAAATTAGATGTAGCCGGATATGTATACGTACAAATAATATAGTTGAATGAAAACATATGTGAACTCAATATTTAAAGGAAAATCAATATGAACAAAAGGTTAGATATGTAAAACAAAATAAACACAATTTAAATAAGAAATATAAATTGTTTCAGAAGTTTCTTTTTTTCTTGTAATTATATTTAAATATGATCAGCATATATATATATATATATATTTCATTCTACTTTTTTAAAAATGAAATTGAAACAAATTCTCATCCAAATCCAATTCTCAACGTAATCATCTAATTTCAGGAATTTTCTAAAATTCTATGATGCATAATTTGTACTTAACAACCAATGCTACTAAATATTTACCATTTCTCCGCTGATATTTCCCATAAAAAATATTCACCCATATATTTTGATCGATCATTATAAAAATAAAATAATATTGTTAGACCATTTATAAATGTGATTATTCATCGCTTAACCAGATATCTTAAGTTTAGTTTTAGGCATGAAAAAATCCTCGATAGGGAGAGCTAACTCCAAAAGGGAATTTAGCGAGCGTGTGAACTTAGAATAATCAAATTCTAATGCATGTATTGGACACTAAATGAGAAACCCCAAAATAAAAATATTTTCATTCGGAAAATCTTGAAAGCTTCTCGCTATTTTAGTGAGATATGTTTTCGACCATGTATTTTTTCGATGGGCTGATTATATAAAAAATAGTAAAAACATTGTGTTTTATAGCATAAATTTCCTACTAATTATAAAAGCAAAAAGAACTTAATGATCGAATGCTTTTGAAAACTCCTCACGTGTGCTGGCATGGTATTTTGGGGCTGTGATTGAAGCTCTGAAAGAGAGAAAAAAAAAGTCATAAAGTATTAGAGTTTACATGTTTAATTATCATATTGTTCTTCTTCTTTAACAACTATATATATGTTATTGGGTGTTCATTTTATATCTATACATCACAGGCTTCTTGAGTCTAGTGATGATAAAATGGTTGGCCCTAATTAATTAATCATCCTTTCAACTAAATAAAACATTATGATGATTAAATGTTATCCATATGTGATTCGTCGTGATACAAAAAAATATCAAGTATGATCAACTACTTCATTTATTTGTTTTTGATTTCTAATATTATTGGTGGATTAAATTGAAAGTTTGGTTTATCAACTACTATTAATACTGCATTAGAAGTACATATTGAATATGTAGTTGCATCATAAAATGGGGGAAAAAAAATCGATTGTGAGTTGAATTGTTGTGCCGTTAAAGATTCTTTTAACATTTAATATTTGTGTGTGTACGTACCCTAATTAATTATTTAGAGTCACTTTTAGATGTATCTTATTAAATGTTCATTTGGATGTATAAAAGGGGTTTCACTTAATTAAATAAAATATTATTTGTCAATTTCTAAGGAGTTGCAAAAAGATAAAAGTAATTAGGGGGGGTTAATCCGTAATTAACAAAATTAGTAGTGATATATATTGTTCTGAAAATATTCACTGCAGCCACACCATCCAGTGAAGTCAACCCACCCAAAACAAGTTTTGTCTTATTTCCCATTATACACTAGTTTTTAATTAATATTATGTAATATATACGTATGATTTTATATGTTAATTAGATGTATATATATTATAGTTGGTGTTTTATATAATTGACATAGGAATATGTGTGCCTATTAATGCGGATCTAGCATTCTTTGAGAATGAGCATGTCTGTCGTCTTTTGCATTATATTTTAATATTACTAATCAAATTTCAACAAATAATTATTCTAATAATCATCATATATACATGCATAATGCATATTGTAGTATAGATGCATATATACATGTTGGTCATCTCAATAGTAAAACATCACCTTTTTTTTCTTTATTTGTGTTATAATTATTTTTGTATTTTTAATTTTTTTTATTCCATATTGGCTATTTCATTATTTTATTTTCTTTTTATACTATTTTATATGCATTACACATGGATGGAGAGTCTATCAAAATAGTTTTTACCTTTACATGGTAAAAAAAAAATTTATATACAATTTTTTTAATATATATTTGTGAAATTATATTAAATATGCCGTAATTTAGTTGTAAAGATACCATATATACCATACTAGCGTATTCATATTATTATTCTTTTTGTTATTCACATAGACTTTTATTATTCATGAGCACAATACTTCACAATTCACACCAAAATTTCGTACTGTCTGACATACTGCTTCACTAAATAACAATTTCGTATTACATTTTCAAGTGATATACATTAATTTTAATACTATTATTTTTACAAAAAAAACCTATTTCTGTACGAAAAATCTTCCTTTAGTGCAACAAAAAATGTGTAATAATTAATACTTGAAGATACTCTGGCACTAACACAAAAGTACATTTAGAAACCATGTGGCATCAAAATGTTTCTCCTCTTAAATAACCTGTGACATGACCAAATAAAAGTTGACACTTTTTTAGCTTCAAACTTCACGAGAATCCCCATAGTTACAACTACTAATAATTATGACTAAACTTTTTAACCTTACTGATCACACAAATAACCACACAAGTGCTTATTTTCTCCATTTGTCTTACATATTCCAATATTATCTCTCAAAATCCATGGAAAAACAAGTACAAGTAGAAGAAGAGAAAAAAGAAGAATGTCCAAGAAAATTAGATTTTAGTGCTCCTCTCTTGTCAACTAGACGTTCTAGTGAAAAATCATTATCTTGTCCCAATCAACTTTCCATTGACATTTTTAATAGAGTGCCATTTTCTTGGGAACAAAGCCCTGGAAAACCAAAGGAAATGAGGTTAACAACAAACATTGAAATTGTACCACCTCCAAAATTGCCACCATGTATGTGGCGGCATACAAGAAAAGATCAATTATTAGGTACAACAAGTAGTACTACTACAACTACTAAATCGTACGATGAGGTTCATGATGTTGACAACCATGATGTTTACTCAGATGCTCTAGATGTTTTTTCGTTAGGGGATGAGTCTAATGATGAGACGGAATATAGAAAATCGAATAACGAGCTGGTTGTTCATGAGGAATGTAATTATGATTGGTCCACCAATAAGCCAGCAGTACCAAATTTCATCATTCAAAGATTTCTTAAAGATGCAAAGGTACTAGCTATTTCATCTACCTTGGAGAATAGATTACAAGAGGATGAGCAAATTAATGGAAGAAGAAAATGTAATTTTTCTCCTAAGGCAACAGTATCATGTGGGCTTGACATGTTTATTCCATGGAGGATAAAACCCAAGCCATGTTGTGTGAAGAATAGTGTAGTGGCAGCTTCGAGACCTCAATGGAGCAATAAAGACAAGCATGCATTAGATGAGGATCCTAAATTTTAATAGCATGCATGTGCCTTCAACTGATCGAGGATGTGATCTTAGATAAAGGACCCGGATTAGGATAAGGCTAGTAGACAATTGAGATCAGTTGTCTCACTTATCCTTCCATACTAGTAGTATGTACTACTTTGATAAATTGTGTTGCTATATTTGTTAATTCTTGTAGTTCAATTTATATTAGTATTACTTTATTGTAGTTATTATTCTTTTCGACTTCTTTTTACAAACAAAGACAAGATGCGGATCCAAAATTTTAATAATACGTACCTTCAGCTAGATAGAAGGTTATGGAGGACTGGAATTAGGATAGAAAGCTAGTAAATATATAGTCGATAATTGTCTTACAAGTAAATGCATGGGTACGTACATAAGGCAGACACCTCTTTTTAATTGCTCTGGAATACTTGCAATGTTAAAGTGATGCATCCAACAGTTAAAGGTGATGCATATTTGCTTATTCACTGATGTTAAAAGCTGAAGTACAATCTATGGCAGAAGCTTTTACAAAAGCCTCTGGGCTACAGGCCAACACTAATAAGAGTTCAATTTGCATGACTGGGGCACATTACCTTTCAAATACAAATACAAATACTTGGGGGTGCACGCACAGTAGTACTGTTGATCGATAAAATTTCTCAAGTGTTGGACTACTAGCTAGGCTTCAACTTATAAAGTTTGTAGGTCCAAAAGGATTACGACACAACTTTCTTATCGACGGGAGATGTAATAGCCTGCTGTTGGAGGCCTCAATGTAATGCATTTGCAGACTATTGAATGCTACGTGGGTTATCAGGAAGATTATTGATCCTGAATGCAACTACAATCATATCCAAGGTGATCAGATTACAGACTATGATAAAATAAATAAAATGTATGTTTATATGCTCCCTCAGTTACCTTGGAAGAGCATCCATCCACGACATTGGTTGGCTCTACTAAAGAGGCTTACTACTGCTAATGAATCTTCTTTGAATGTACTGTCACACAAAGCTTTTGGAAACATCACAACCCTTTATAATAGTCATAACTTTTCATAAAAGTCATAACTTTCGCAACTCTTCATAAAAATCACAATTTTTCGTAAAAGTCGCAACTTCCTGTTAATAGGTTATAAATAGTTTAAACTTGACATACCAAAAAAAATTAATTAAAACCTATAAACTCCCAGGCAACACCATGAAGAGAGCAGAAGGCAATTATCATAACAAAAGAATGTTTGAATTCGGGGAAAGAATTGGGTGGGAATTGCAGAATGTAGATGAAAAGCTGATTAATGACTTCTGCAGCAGAATCGGCGTAAAAAAACGGGTTTTAAAGGTATGGTTGCATAATAATAATAAGAAGAAGAAAAATCATCAACCCACAACTGATACAGTGCCTGAAGGTGCTATTATTCACAATCAACCCACAATTGATATATTGCCTGAAGATGCTATTCACAAAATACTCTCTAATGTTAATTATATGGAAGCATCACGGATGATAATTCTCTCCAGAGCATGGCTAAAAGCTTGGTTGACTCATCCCAACTTGTTATTCATAGCTTGTTCAGGGGCGGAGGAGAGGGCTGAATGGAGTAGTACCAGAGGTAAAATTGACATGGATATAGTGGATAAAATTATGAAGAGATACAGGGATAAGGAAATTCCTATTGACAAGTTTGAACTTTCCATCGACATTTGGAAACCTACTCGTTATATTTTCATTAGGATTGATAAGTGGCTTGACATTGCTCTTCAAAATGGTGTAACCGAGCTAGTCTACAGAAATTTAGGATACTTTTCATCCTTCAATATTTTCAAAATTTTGACAGCAACACATTTACGGGAATTGGTGTTGGAGAGTTGTAATCTGGTGTATTTTTCTTCATTACCTACTAGTTATGAGGGGAATAATTGTCTTTCTTTGAGAAAGCTTTGTCTAGATGGTGTAACTTTAGACGATAACATGCTACAAGGTCTAGTCAATAATTATCCCTTGATCGACAATTTAATCATTCTCTATTGTTCCGGGTGGAAAAAGTTTGAGGTGCGAAATCTTCAAAACATTAGGTCACTTCAGATTGCGATAGAGAAGAATCAGAGTGTTGAAATCGAAGCACCAACTCTTCAATACTTATCTTATTTTAGTTATTGTTTGGACGAATTGGATATTGTTGAGTTTCCGAATCTGGAATCTTTAGAGATATCTGGTAGTTTTTCTTCAACAAGGTTTAAAATTGGCACAAGTGAATCGTTGAGGGTCCTGAAGATTAATGATTTGCGGATTAATGATCGTCAGAAAATTGAAGTATATGCTCCAAATTTGGTATCACTCGAGTATGCAGGGTACTATCTTCCGCAGCTTAAACTTGCAAAAGTATCAAGCAAATTCAACAACTTAATTTTTAATTCCAAGGAAAACTCTTTGGATAATAAGTGGTTCTGTCGATGGATGGAATTTCTATCAAATTCGAAATTTCTATCAAATTGGTCACAAGTTTCAATTCAAGTTTCAGTTTATATTTACAGATGTGGTGAGATCAATATGGAGCATTTGAATCGACACTATGGAGTTGCTGCTACCCCAAAAGTGGACGTTTTGGATGTAATTATAGAGCCAAGAGACGATCCTCCAACATTTGTGGATGCTTTGTTGTGGTGTTTTCGTCCTAGGAAACTCCACATATCATCATCATTCAAAATGATTATATATCTCATCCATCGGTTATTGTATATAAAGAATTTGAGTGATGAAAACGAGGAGCCTCAACTTGTTCAATTAAAACAAGTAAAAGCCTACAAATTTGATGGGAAGAATGAAAGTTGGCATCCTGTGAACCTCAAGAGCATGAAGCTGAAAACAGGGGGGGACCCGGAGAAATTTTATTTTTTATTAGATTGGTGATTCGTCATGAATTCATTAACAATTGTTCTGTTTTGGATTTTATGATTTAAAAATTTTATTTACGCTCAAAACAGGAATTTAGTACCCATTCCATTGTTGGGGTGAATAGGAAATCAAAAGTTGTCGAGGATTTGTGATTTTTTCATCTTTTCTAAAGGTCGTGATCGTCTAAAATGTTTCGATAACTTTTTTGGGCTTGGTAAAAGTACAAATGCATTTCCTTTACTAAAAAGTAAAGCCCAACTTAGAAATGAAGCCCAACTCATGAGTTGTACAACTCAACAAAGCCCAACTAGTTATCATGAGCCATAAGCCATTAGTACGGCACGTGTGAGAATTTCAAAAACCACTAGGGTTAAAGTCATCTTCAGTATTTGTAGGGTTTTTTCAACTCTTCAAATATATAAACTTCCTCCATATCCCGCTTCTTAACACTATTCGAAAATACCCCACCCCCCACCCCCACCCCAAATTCACCTTCACAAACAACAGCAAAAATCACAACTGTTTGATTGATTTTGTTCTCTGGAGCTAGGCAAAATCCTAGCTCTTGTTGAAATTATCTTCTTCTTTTGATTGAAAGGTAATTTTTTTTTCAACTCATTGTTCTAGGTTTTGTTTTCTTTATGAGTTAGATCTGTTTGATTTCAACGTTTTTGTGTTTTTTTGCACAGTTTTGTATGCGTTGCTGTTTTTGTTTTGGATTTGAAGTTGATTATCTGTTGTATGAAGTATAAATGTAGTTACTTTTATATCAATCGATGTTTACTTGGAACATGAGATTTGTTTTTTGTTGATTAATTTGAGCAAGGAGTTCTGTTCCTATGGCATTTTCTTTTCTTGTTTGAGTTCGTAGAGAACTTTTGGGATTGATATTGACATCCAAACGTTTTTTTCCCCTAAGATTCCAGATGTTATCTTATTTTAAAACTTATAGCGATAGAGACGGTTGAATTGTTATTTTCAAGCCTTTTAATTGTTGTGATGATAGTATGTTACCTTGTATATGAAATTGAATGAGTATCTTAAAGTGTTGCTTTTTGCACCTACTGTGCTTTTATGGACAGAGTCATGTAATTTTCTTTAAGGTGTGACTTGATTACTTGATATCTTGTGTATTTTTAAAAACTGCTACAGTACATAATGTCGTTCAACTTGTAGGGAACAACATGGCTGTTGAGATCACTCAGTTTTTGTTGGCTGCCCAATCAGCAGATGCCAAGATTCGGACTGAGGCAGAATCTAATCTTAGTCAGTTCCGAGAGCAAAACCTTCCAGGGTTTTTTCTTTCACTAGCTGTTGAGCTCTCAAATGATGGGAAGCCTACAGAATCTCGTAGGCTAGCTGGTATTGTGCTTAAAAACTCACTGGATGCTAAAGAAACTGTCAGGAAACAACAGCTTGTTCAACAGTGGCTGACAATTGATTCATCTTGCAAGTCTCAAATTAAAAGCTTGCTTCTAAGCTGCCTTGGATCATCTGTACGCGAGGCAAGTCACACTGCTTCCCAAGTGATTGCTAAAATAGCTTCCATTGAAGTTCCTCAGAAACAATGGCCAGAGCTCATTGGTTCATTGCTTGTTAACATGACACAACAAGGAAGTCCTGCATCCGTGAAACAGGCAACCTTGGAGACACTTGGTTATGTGTGTGAGGAGATATCTCACCATGATCTTGTCCAAGATGAAGTAAACTCTGTTCTCACAGCTGTTGTTCAAGGTATGAATGTTGAGGAGGAAAGCGTTGAAGTCAGACTCGCTGCTACTCGAGCTTTGTATAATGCTCTGGATTTTGCTCAGACAAACTTTGACAATGAGATGGAGAGAAATTATATTATGAAGGTCATCTGTGAGGCAGCCACAGCAAAGGAGGGACAGTTAAGGCAGGCTGCTTTTGAGTGTCTTGTTTCTATAGCATCAACGTATTATGAGTTGCTTGAACCTTACATGCAGGCTCTCTTCCAGTTGACAGCTAAAGCAGTTAAAGAAGATGAGGAGGCTGTTGCCCTTCAAGCAATTGAATTCTGGAGTTCTATCTGTGATGAAGAGATAGAGCTTCAAGATTATGAGGTCCCTGACAGTGGGGATTCCAGTGTGCAACATTCCCGTTTCATCGAGAAGGCCCTCGAAGTATTAGTTCCAATGCTGCTGGAAACTTTATTGAAACAGGATGAGGAACAGGATCAAGATGATGACATCTGGAATCTGGCTATGGCTGGTGGAACATGTCTTGGTCTTGTCGCCAGAACTGTTGGAGATGCTGTTGTTCCCCTTGTAATGCCTTTTGTGGAGGCTAACATAATGAAACCTGATTGGCGCTCACGTGAGGCTGCCATATATGCATTTGGCTCAATACTTGAAGGTCCAAGCATCGAGAAGCTATCTCCCATGGTCCATGCTGGACTAAAACATCTACTTGACGCGATGAAGGATAATAATGAACACATTAGAGATACCACAGCATGGACTCTTAGCCGTATCTTTGAGTTGCTGCACACTCCAGCTTCTGGATTTTCAGTAATCACCCCAGCCAATCTCCAACAAATAGTGGAGGTGCTGTTAGAGAGTATAAAAGATGTTCCTCATGTTGCTGAAAAAGTTTGTGGGGCTATCTATTTTCTTTCTCAAGGATATGAGGATGCTGGGACAAGCTCGTCTCTGCTCACTCCATTTATAACTCAGATTATTAGTTCTCTTATTGCAACGGCTGATCGGACTGACAGTGGTTCTAAGCTCAGAACCACAGCATATGAAACCTTGAATGAAGTTGTTAGGTGCTCTAATCTTTCTGAAACATCTCAGATTATTAATCACCTTTGCCCTGTTATCATGGACAAGTTGGCACAAACTTTTGAGCTTCAGATTCTATCCTCTGATGATAGAGAAAAACAGGGAGATCTACAGGCTTCTCTATGTGGTGTACTCCAGGTTATTATTCAGAAGCTAAGTAGTGCTGATGAAACCAAGGCTATAATACTCCAAGTTGCTGACCAGATCATGACATTGTTCCTGAAGGTTTTTGCCTGTCGTAGCTCAACTGTCCACGAAGAGGCTATGCTTGCTATTGGTGCGCTGGCCTATGCAACTGGATCAGACTTTTTGAAGTATATGCCAGAGTTTTACAAGTATATTGAGATGGGGCTGCAGAATTTTGAAGAATACCAGGTTTGTTCCATCTCAGTGGGGGTGGTTGGTGATATTTGCCGTGCATTGGATGACAAGATCTTGCCATACTGTGATGGGATCATGACTCTTCTTCTCAAAGATTTATCTAGCGGTGAACTTAACCGATCTGTAAAACCTCCCATATTCTCCTGCTTTGGGGATATTGCGCTTGCTATTGGTGAACACTTTGAGAAGTACCTTCAGTATGCATTACCTATGATGCAAAGTGCAGCTCAAATGTGTGCCCAACTAGACAATAGTGATGATGAAATGCTAGAATATGGCAACCAGCTCAGACGCAGTATTTTTGAAGCATACTCTGGACTTCTTCAAGGATTTAAGAGTACCAAGGCCAACTTGATGTTACCCCATGCTCCTCATCTCTTGCAGTTCATTGAACTGGTTGCCAAAGACAGCCCAAGGTAGTATTGTTAACTGAATTTCATGGATACTTCAATATTCTTATCATATTTGCACCTTCTGAGTTGTGACATGTGTATTGTGGTTCTTTTGTAGAGACGAGAGTGTAACAAAAGCAGCAGTAGCTGTGTTGGGAGATCTAGCTGATGCTCTCGGTTCCAGTGCAAAGACCATATTCAAAGATCCTGCATTTCTCGAACAGCTTTTGGGTGAGTGTCTTCAATCCGATGATGAACAGCTGAAAGAAACAGCAACCTGGACACAAGGAATGATTGGGCGCGCTTTCTCTGTTTGTGGGTGAGCTGTATCTTAGAGTTGCTCTTTATCTAGGAATCTTGTTTTTTTACCCCATCATATTGCCGAGGCTGAGTTGTCAGGTTACCAAGGTGGGGTTTATATAATCAACTAAGCTTGCATCTCTTGTGTTGGCTATGAAAGTTGAAATTCTTCCTTTAAAATTTTTGGTATGCAGACTTGTAGCTTCAAAAAGTGTCAAGGTCACCTTGCTGTTGTTATAACTTTGTCTAGTCTATAATATTACAAGTCAGCCGTTTTCTTTTGATCAGCTTCCAGTAACTCATCTTTCTGTGATTTCACAAATCTAAACAAAAAACGTATTGCGGTGACCTGTTTTTTTTTTTAATTATCGAACTATTGAACGGATTTAGCAATGTATTGACCTTTAACTATAATCTCCTCTGTCCAAGGAGAAATAAATATGAAAGTAAAAAAAAAAATATAGAGAGAATGAGACCTCCGAATGGTTATTATACTATAAAATTTGCAAACTATATTGATCCTCACTAACCAAATAGGCCACATCATGTAACGTAATTTGTATCAACTTTATATCATTAGCTGGATTAAAGGTGGAAGTATAACCCCATCTTAGCAAAGTTGCTTTCCATTACCATTGGAAAAACACAAATCATGCCTCAAACTAAATAGATGATTACAAAAGTCTCCAGTGATTAATAAACCATGCCTCAAACAAAGCTGCAATTCTTTTTTTTTTTTTTTTTGGAGAAAATGACCAATTGGTTTTGGTTCTGAACCCTACAACAAAAACTCATCTCATACATGAAATTAGAATAACACAATTAGAATCTGTGTTTAAAACATTCAAGAAATAGAGTTTGTACAAGAAATAGAGTTTGTATAGGATGTGATAAGTGATATTGCAGACATAGGAGTGAGATTAGGTTTCTCTTCCTTGTTAGCTTGTGAATGTTGAATGAGCCCAGAAACAGATGACCTATCTAAAGAGTAATTGCAGAATTATGAGGAAGAAAAATAGGATTTGGGTACAAATTCCATGTTTTCATCGACCAGAATGGAGTGAACTAGATGATATCTGTCCGACGGATAGCGAACGACGTGATATATTGATTGTATCAGTAGAAAACACTTCCAAGAACTTGGCTGTGATTTCATCAACCCTATCAGATCCAATACAACTCAACTGTTGCTCAAAAACTGGAAGTGATTCATCTCCATTGAGGTACTTCATTACTTGTCTCATTGTTGGCCTAGCTTCTGGCCTTGGGTGAGAACAAACAAGCCCAAGTCTGAAAATCATTTGAACCTCTTTATCTACATACACTGAATTCAACCTTTGATCAACTGCATCAAGAATATTACCTAGTTGTAAACATTCAATCACCCAATCAGCTAGTACTAAAGCTCCTTTCCCTGGTTCATAGACAATAGGAGGTCTTCCACTAGCTACTTCAAGAAGTAGTACACCATATGCATACACATCCGTTCTCGTTGAGGCCTTCCCTGTCCGTGTCAATTCTGGTGCAATGTACCCTATTGTGCCAACAACATTTGTTGTGTGTGAATTCTTGCCATGGTCGTATAATCTTGCTAACCCAAAATCCCCTAACCGGCCATTCATTTCCCCATCAATAAGGACGTTACTGCTTTTCACATCGCGATGTATTACCACTTGTTCCCATTCTTCATGCAAGTAAAGAAGCCCTGCAGCAATCCCTTTGATGATGTTAAATCTCTGTTCCCATGTTAAAACAATGTCCCTCTTCTGTCTGTAAAGTAATGAATCAAGACTTCCATTTGGGACATAGTCATACACTAGGAGAAGATCATTTTTGTTCTTGCACCAGCCTTGAAGGTTGATCAAGTGTTTGTGCCTTAACCTGCCTAAGCTTTCGATCTCCGCTGCAAATTCTCTCATTCCTTGAAGAGAATTGCTCGATATCTTCTTCACTGCAACTTCTGCTCCATTAGTAGGCAAAACACCCTTGTAAACAGCACCAAATCCACCAACTCCAATTAGTTCACTCTCCTGGAATCCCTTAGTTGCCTTGTAAAGATGTCTATATCGGAACCTGTGAGGACAATCCAGCTCCCAGTCCTCTAGAACTTCATGTTGCCTCATCCTTGTATAGATGTAAAATGCCCCAAGGAGCAGGATAACGACGGAGCAAAATGTTCCGATCAAGGCCCTTTTGAGATGGGAATTCTTGGATGATGTTACCACTTCAGGTGGGGCAACAGGTAGCTTTACAAGATCTAAAGGATCAGCAGCTCCATTCAACCGAAAACTCCAACCCAAGATGTAATGAGAGCTCGCTTTGTCTCCCGTGGCTGCTGAGAAACCAGCATACATAGTTTCGTTCAACACAGTAGATAAATCTACGACCTCACTGATCAGAGGCCTACCTGGCTTTGGAACTGTTATGGGAGATATAGTTACATTCACCACTTTGCTCATTCCATCATAATCAATCCAAGCTTGAATTGATTCTCCACTTTGTAGATTTACCTGCTCCGCTACAGCAGAATCATTAACATAGTAGTCAGCTGATTTTGACGCTGTAGGGCTCATGCCATTTCTGTTGACCCCAATGTGATTTCCATCTGTGTCTACACCTTCATTGTGACCATTCACAGTGTCAAATTCAACCATGAAGATGTGGTTAGTATCATTGCCATCGTTCGTAATGTTGACGACTCCAAGAAAATGATCACCCTGAGCACCCGGAAAACCCGGGGATGGAGATAAGGTGAAAGCAAAGCCAAAGCCACCAGAGGTTTTCTCAAGAGGGACGATGGCGAAGACGAAGTATGTACTGAATGAAGTAACATTTTTAGTACTGGAGTTGAAAATTGGTACAGGATTGGGGTGGAAAGCATGACCTATAACATTATATGATCTATTAGTGAGCTTAAGTGCACCACTTGAATTGATTATTGCTACTCCGTCTCTAATGATATTTGAGTTATTGAATCCATTGTAAGCAAAATCAAAAGATTGAGCTCCCACAAGAATAGGGCAAAAGATCAATGCAAGAATAATAACTAGGCAATAGGGATTGTCCATGGAGTTGTTGAAAGTACAAATTATTAAGTTTTTGTGCAATATTTATATTCAATTCAAAGAGACAATTATAACATACTACTTTATATGGACATGAGGTTTGTATTTTCTAAGTCAATGCTTCCTCATTAATTCATGGAGAGACTTTGAAACAAGCAAAAAGAATGGGAATTGGGAGAAAACCTGTCGTTATAAGTTGACCTGGAAGTAGCATATGAGAGAGGGGGTAAAAGGGTTGCTATATACACCAAGGATGATTTGCACTTTGATTTTGAACTATTCAACTTTTCTAGAATAACAAACAAGCAAGAAGATCCACACAAATTTAATTAGGCTAAGAATTGTTCTTGGGAGTTTAATTTAGTTTTAGTATACACAAAACACGTGTTATTAAATGTCAAACCATGTTTAATTATTTTTATCATGTGCACCCTCCACTCATCAACTGACTAATGAGGATAAAAAGCTTTCCATGTATATACAATATAATAATAAATAACGCAATAAACTATTCATGAAAAGGCAAACAAACTACACAGTTGACTAATGATAGTAAATTTAATTATATGATTGTTTAGTGATACTTAATCATTCCACCTAATCATAATATTATCTTTCTTGGTAGATAGATAATCAAATTAATTAAGTGATAAGAATAACCATGGTATGATGGACATTGGTGATGTGGGTCCCCATCGTCTAGTAATTTAGGACATCTCTCTTTCCCCTAAGGGTAGGTGAAAAAGGGTCAATTTTTTTTATTTAATATCACTCCCAGGCAGTCTACAACTTTTTACAAACTTCAATTTTACACTCACACGAATTTTGCCAAATATAGAAATTCTTAGCTTTTGTTTTGTCTTATGCAATAAACAAAGTAACGACACAGCCAACGTACGATAACTCTTTCTAACCTTTTATTAATATCAAATCAACAAAGAAAAAGGCTCACGAATTTGTCTAAGGTCAGAAACAATCCTCTAGGCCTTAGAAGAAATTTCCACGAGGCAGTTACATGCGACAGTTACAAATAACATATGTCCAACACTTGTAACCATAGGATTTAAACTATGTTTTCAACAACTATATTTCTAACATTGAGAATAAAATTCAAATTCAATTATATCCTAACCGAAATAATCAATATTCTAACACTTAGAATACTTCAGCCTACATTCCAACACTTAGAATATTTCAGTCTACTTTCAACACTTAGAATATTTCAACTATCTTCCAACACTTTGTTTTATTTTAGCAATCCATGTAAATTCCTTTGCTTTGCCATTGTCAAGTTTCACAACCTTGCTTTGTCAAGCCAACACACTGCCTTTTCTTGCCGACGATGTCTGCCCACACATAAGCCTTGCACGTCCAAACTGCTTTGCCAACAGCCAAGCACCTCGAACCTTTTCTGCATTGTTTAGCCCACATACATGCAAGACTAATACACAAATCCTTGTCATGCCTGCATGTGGTCAGTTCACGTAGTCAACGGGTCTAACAGTAGGGTGCTACAAAGAAGAAATTGATAGATTAAATCTAAAATTGATTCTTTCTAAGTCGATAATTCTTAATAATGGGCATTCTGTTACGAACTATTTTAAAACTAAGTTAAAAACGTTTCATAATTTGACTTTTTAGTAATTTTGAAAATAATACTCCTTCTGTCCCTATTTACTTGTCCCTATTTCCTCTTTTAGATGTCCTATTTACTTGTCCATTTTGACAAATCAAGAAAGGACAATTTTTTCCCCTATTATACCCTCATTCAAACTTCTTGAGAATTTCTAAATTTTAATTCATTCTTTCTGAAACCATATTTAATAAGGGTAAAATTGTAACTTTACTATTTTAATTATTGTTATCTTAATATGTGTGCCTTTTCTAAAGTGAACAACTAAATAGGGACAGGGGGAGTAATAGAATCGCCAATCAATTTTAGGAAAATTAAGAAGACCACTTTAAAAAGGTAATTTTGAAAATAAATTAGAGTCGTGCAAACAATTATATAAGGTAGATTTTACGCACTTTAAAGAATCCACTAATGCGCGATTGACCATCAAATTTAAAAGTTTAGTTAATTATGATGAGATGATTATACCAAAACATTAAAAAAAGATCTACGACTCTTCTTGAAACCGTGTCTCATTTAATAAATGAATAACTAATTGTCTAGTTCAAACGTTGGCAGTGAAGAAAATATCAGTGCCGTATGGCTAAGGGTTACTATGTATTTGGCAAGTGATGGAGAAAGGAGTGGTCCATGTTTGTATGACTAATATTTTTGTTTGTGTTAGAAATATACAAGTCTTACATTGATTGTTAATATGAAGTTTCCTCTTCACCTAACTTAACAAATCCTAAGTGGCGATTCTTCATCTAGAAATGAGTTTCTTAAACGTCTAGTAAAATCTATTATTAAGAATTTGAGTGGTTAATAGTAGAAGTTGAAATTTAGCAAAAACTACTTAAAAAAGATTTTTCATAGCTTGAAACATCAAGATATTATTCTTAAGGATATTTTACCAATAAAGTATGTTGTCTAAAATTCAACAAACTGTTCAAACATAAACTAGGAGAATCGACAGTGAAATTTAATAAAGAATAAAATTTAGCGCCATAGAATATTTGAGGAATAATTTCTCTTGATATTGTCTCTACCAAATGAAAGGACTCAAATATATCCATGGATGACATGATAATGACTAAAGGATTTATCACCTATTTTTTTTCTAAAGTAAAATTTTCTTTAAAGTGAAGCCAATGATAGTATTTATAGGCATCGAATTGATAGAGATTAACATATGACATGGAGATTTTGTTCCATTTCATGGATGTTGATCTCGAGGTGTTACCTATGGATACATTTTTAAAGTTTGGTTAGTTTGACAATTGTTATGTGCTTATGGAAATTCGGCACAAATGAATTTCTTCGTTGGATATGAAGAGTAAATCACAAACTCTCCTTTTTGCTTACTGATTGCACCAAACACTCATAAATTTTTAATTGGTGTATGTATTAGTATTTGGAACATCATTTTCTTTAAGTTCATAATAATTATAATCTAATTTGATTTTAGATTTTGAAAAAGAAGAAGCGCAAAGCACTAAAAGTGACCTTCAAAATGGGTCGGACTGGCCGTGAGGGCCAACCGGCTGCATAGACAAGGTCTTGACGGACGTCCACAAAATTTTTTGCATTTTTGACGTCGGAATCCGGATAACCCAAAAAATTGTTTGCTATAGCACACAAAAATCGTCGAAATAGGGGTATGCGCGCTTCGGGGCTCGTTTGACCTTGAAAATGGTTTAGAGTGGAAGTGATGGCCAACTGGCTGCATAGCCAAGGTCTTGACGAACGTCTACAAATTTTTTTGGAATTTTTGACGTCGCAATCCGGATGACCCTAAAAATGGTTTGCTATAGCACACGAAAATCGTCTAAATAGGGGGTTTGCGCGCTTCGGGGCTCGTTTGACCTTGAAAATGGGTCGGACTGGCCGTGATGGACAACTGACTGCATAGACAAGGTCTTGACGGACGTCCACAAATTTTTTTGGCATTTTTGACGTCGGAATCTGGATCACCTAAAAAATGGTTTGCTATAGCATACGGAAATCATCGAAATGGGGGGTATGCACACTTCGAGGCTCGTTTGACCTTGAAAATGAGTTGGATTGGCCGTGATGGACAACTGGCTGCATAACCAAGGTATTAACGGACGTCCACAAAAAATATTTGGAATTTTTGACGTCTTAATCCAGATAACCCAAAAAATGGTTTGCTATAGCACACGAAAATCGTCGAAATGAGGGGTATGCTTGCTTCAGGGCTCGTTTGACATTCAAAATGGGTTGGACTGGCCGTGAGAGCCAACCGGCTGCATATACAAGGTATTGACGGACGTCCACAAAATTTTTTGGAATTTTTAACGTCTTAATCCGGATCACCCAAAAAATGATTTGCTATAGCACACGAAAATCGTCGAAATTGGGGTATGTTCGCTTCGGGGCTCGTTTGACCTTCAAAATGGGTCAGACTAGCCGTGAAGGCCAATCGGCTGCATAGACAAGATCTTGACGGACATCCACAATTTTTTTTTGGATTTTTGACATCGGAATCTGGATAACCCAAAAAATGGTTTGCTATAGCACACGAAAATCGTTAAAATAGGGGGTATGCGCGCTTCGAGGATCGTTTGACCTTGAAAAAGGGTCGGACTAGCCGTGATGGCCAACTGGATGCATAACCAAGGTCTTGATAGACGTCCACGAAATTTTTTTGGCATTTTTGACGTCGGAATCCGGATCACCTAAAAAATGGTTTGCTATTGCTTACGAAAATCGTTGAAATTGGGGTATGCTCGCTTCGGGGCTCGTTTGACCTTGAAAATGAGTTGGATTGGCCGTGATGGAAACCTGGCTGCATAACAAAGGTATTGACGGACGTCCACAAAAAAATTTTGAATTTTTGACGTCTTAATCTGGATCACCCAAAAAATGGTTTGCTATAGCACATGAAAATCGTTAAAATAGGGGGATATGCGCGCTTTGGGGCTCGTTTGACCTATAAAATGGGTCGGACTGGCTGTCATGGCCAACTAGCTGCATAGCCAAAGTCTTGACAGACATCCACAAAATTTTTTTGGCATTTTGACGTCGAAATCCGGATCACCTAAAAAATGGTTAGCTATTGCTTATGAAAATCGTCGAAATTGGGGTATGCGCGCTTTGGGGCTCGTTTGACCTTGAAAATGAGTTGGATTGGCCGTGATGGCCAACTGCAGCATAGAAAAGGTCTTGACGGACGTCCACAAAAAAATTTATCATTTTTGACGTCGGAATCCGGATCACCCAAAAAATGGTTTGCTGCACACGAAAATCGTCGAAATGAGGGGTATGCTCGCTTCGGGGCTCGTTTGACCTTGAAAATGAGTTGGATTGGCCGTGATGGAAACCTGGCTGCATATCAAAGGTATTGACGGACGTCCACAAAAAAATTTGGAATTTTTGACGTCTTAATCTAGATCACCCAAAAAATGGTTTGCAATAGCACACGAAAATCGTCAAAATGAGGGGTATGCTCGCTTCAAGGCTCGTTTGACCTTTAAAATGGGTCGGACTGGCCGTGAGGGCCAAACGGATGCATAGAAAAGGTCTTGACGGACGTCCACAAAAAAATTTGGCATTTTTGACGTCACAATCCGGATCACCCAAAAAATGGTTTGCTATAGCACACGAAAATCATCGAAATGAGGGGTATGCTCGCTTCGGGGCTCGTTTGACCTTCAAAATAGGTCGGAAAGGCCGTGAGGGCCAACCGGATGCATAGACAAGGTCTTGACGGACGTCCACAAAAAAAATTGGCATTTTTGACGTTGGAATCCGGATCACCCAAAAAATAGTTTGCTATAGCACACGAAAATCGTCGAAATGAGGGGTATGCTCGCTTCGGGGCTCGTTTGACTTTCAAAATGGGTTGGAAATGCCGTGAAGGCAAACCGGATGCATAGACAAGGTCTTGACGGACGTCCACAAAAAAATTTGACATTTTTGACGTCGGAATACCGATCACCTAAAAAATGGTTTGCTATAGCACACGAAAATCGTCTAAATGAGGGGTATGCTCGCTTCGAAGCTCGTTTGACCTTCAAAATGGGTCGGAAGGGCCGTGAGGGCCAACTGGATGCATAGACAAGGTTTTGACGGACTTCCACAAAAAATTGGCATTTTTGACGTCGGAATCTGAATCACCCAAAAAATGGTATGCTATAGAACACGAAAATCGTCGAAATGAGGGGTATGATCGCTTCGGTGCTCGTTTGACCTTCAAAATGGGTTGGAATGGCCGTGAGGGCAAACCACATGCATAGTCAAGGTCTTGACGGATGTCCACAAAAGAAATTAGCATTTTTGACGTCGGAATCCGGATCACCCAAAAAATGGTTAGCTATATAGCACACGAAAATCATTGAAATGAGGGGTATGCTCGCTTCGGGGCTCGTTTGACCTTCAAAATGGGTCAGAAGGGCCGTGAGGGCCAACCGGATGCATATACAAGGTCTTTACGGACGTCCACAAAAAATTTGGCATTTTTGACGTCGAAATCTGGATCACCCAAAAAATGGTTTGCTATAGCACACGAAAATCGTCGAAATGAGGGGTATGCTCGCTTCGGGGCTCATTGACCTTCAAAATGGGTCGGAAGGGCCGTGAGGGCCAACCGGATGCATAGACAAAGTCTTGACGGACGTCCACAAAAAAAATTGGCATTTCTGACGTCGGAATCCGGATCACCCAAAAAATGGTTTGCTATAGCACACGAAAATCGTCGAAATGAGGGGTATGCTCGCTTCGGGGCTCGTTTGACTTTCAAAATGGGTCGGAAGGGCCGTGAAGGCCAACCGGATGCATAGACAAGGTCTTGACGGACGTCCACAAAACAATTTGGAATTTTTGACGTCAGAATCCCGATCACCTGAAAAATGGTTTGCCATAGCACACGAAAATCGTCGAAATGAGGGGTATGCTCGCTTCGAAGCTCGTTTGACCTTCAAAATGGGTCGGAAGGGCCGTGAGGGACAACAATATGCATAGAAAAGATCTTGACGGACGTCCACAAAAAAAATTGGCATTTTTACGTCGAAATTCGGATCACCCAAAAAATGGTTTGCTATAGCACACGAAAATCGTCGAAATGAGAGGTATGCTCGCTTCAGGGCTCGTTTGACCTTCAAAATGGGTCGGAAGTGCCGTGAGGGAAAACCGGATGCGTAGTCAAGGTCTTGACGGACGCCCACAAAAAAATTTGGCATTTTTGACGTCGGAATCCGGATCACCCAAAAAATGGTTTGAAATAGCACACGAAAATCGTCGAAATGAGGGGTATGCTCGCTTCGAAGCTCGTTTGACCTTCAAAATGGGTCGGAAGGGCCGTGAGGGCCAACCGGATGCATAGACAAGGTCTTGACGGACGTCCACAAAATTTTTTGGCATTTTTGACGTCGGAATCCGGATCACCCAAAAAATGATTTGCTATAGCAAACGAAAATCGTCGAAATGAGGGGTATGCTCGCTTCGGGGCTTGTTTGACCTTTAAAATGGGTCGGAAGGGCCGTGAAGGCCAACCGGAAGCATTGACAAGGTAATGACGGACGTCCACAAAATAATTTGGCATTTTTGATGTCGGAATCCGGATCACCCAAAAAATGGTTTGCTATAGCACACGAAAATCGTCGAAATGAAGGGTATGCTCGCGTCAGGGCTCGTTTGACCTTCAAAATGGGTCGGAAGGGCCGTGAGGGACAATCGGATGCATAAACAAGGTCTTGAAGGACGTCCACAAAAAAATTTGGCATTTTTGACGTCGGACTCCGGATCACCCAAAAAATGGTTTTCTGTAGCACACAAAATCGTCGAAATGAGGGGTATGCTCGCTTCGGGGCTCGTTTGACTTTCAAAATGGGTCGGAAGGGCCGTGAGGGCCAACAGGATG
>JAKWJC010000316.1:0-30000 GCA_027704865.1 Solanum neorickii
ATCCAATTCGTCTATGTTTGAACAACTAATTAATGCATGCATTTTACTTATTAAAATCATATAAGTAGTAGTAAAAACACAACATTTCTGGAAAAGTTATCTTGTGATTCTATGATCTGCAACCAAACACGAGATAAACTCATCCTAAAATTAATTAAAGTCTCACACGGGATAAACTCATCTTTAGATATTTACGTATGTGAAAACTATGAAAGTTTCGCAATTGATATATGGAATATAGATTTTGAACTCATGACTTCCAAAATATAGCTAAATCAGTGCTAAAAATTTTAAAAATTTAACGTACCAAATTTAAATTCAAGGACGTTATTGTTATGCAGTTATTGATCTTACTGATATGATTTTCATACCTTGGTGTGAGATGTGTTGGTCGAAGGCCGGTTGAACAATAGAATGTTCTCTATGTCCAAATCCTTGGAAATACTTGCTTGCAGTCAGAGCATACTAAGACACAAAATTTTTGAGTTTCATTGGATATTAACAATTGAGCTTGCACGTGGAATACTTGCCCCTGGGCATACATATGAAATGGTAAATTATATTAACATTTCATTTCACAAAGAGATTTAAGATGTAGATGATGCATATACCAAAGATTGTTGCTGGATGTTGATAATAGGCACTATGTGTTCTTCAAATGGCACAAACAAAAGAGAGCCTGTAGCTGTGGTGCTTTTTGTTGTGTATGTGTTGAGAATCGGTTTTATTTCATCAGACCTGTATGTAAAACATGTTAAAGATGTGAATACATTTATTTGTTTATGGAGAGGTGTATTTTGAATACCATGTCTTTAATGCGATAGCTTGTGGGTATGGAGGATCAATCTGGATTGTTGTACCAAATCTATTTGAAAGGCCTTCATGTTGCTTAATAGTTGGTGTTAATTCGATTAATATGTGTTATAGGAGATATTGTTAATATTTTTGATTTTACCTGAAGATGATTTTGATTTGGACGCTTTTCTGGCAATAATTACTAGAAATTCTTGAAGTTCTTTCTGATGTTTGAGAAGTTTATTTCCATATAGGTCGATGAATTCTTCCCAGAGAGTGAGTTTTGTTGGTTTCCTCCTATTTTCATAAAAAAAGAAAGAAAAAAGATAAACAGTGTTATAATAGATCATAACTTACACAGATACAAGCAAATTTGAGAAAAATTTCACGAAAGAAAGTAAAGAAAAATGTGTTACAATCGTTGTATATACACAAATAAAATGAATATCATCAAAGTAGGATGCAACATTCATACTGTTGTTTTCCAATTAGGGTGAAAGAGAAAACTGAAATTGCAAGACCTTGGTGAACGCTATGAGATCCGTTATTAGTTTTGTAGTTTTCTTAACTTTACAGGATGAATCTTGGCCTATAATTAGAATTACTAAACAACTTTAATAATTATTTATATTGTCTTTTTTATTCTGGTCCGCAATTACCATGGCTCAAAAGAAACATCTTTTTGATAAACATTACATAAAAGCTAGGCTTACAAATGGTATAGTATTAATAGTGGTAATCAAGTAACATCTAAAATGTCAAATATGTAAAGGAGATGGTAAGCAGGGTGGGTGGTTGAACTGGTGGTGCCTGTGAAAGGTGAAAATGGAGGGGAGACAAATAACTAGTATATTGAACTCATATTAGATAAAAATGTTGATAAGTAATTCATTCATCCCAAGTGATATTTACATACAGAAACTGCTAGATATTGACACATGTTAGCAACAAGTTTTTTTTACCTGAAGTTGATGATCCCTTGTCTTATTGAAGGGTATTTCTTTTGGTCATAAGAAGAAGAAGAATTCTGGCTAAACAAAGACATAGTAAGCATACTTAGATTGTTCAAATAGTTAGGTGTTAAATTCTTTTTAGAGAGCAACCTGGTTGTTATGACAAGGGATAAAAGACCCTTCAGGATCACTGTCACATTCCAAATGAGATTCAGGAGACAACAAGTCATGTATTGGAAATATAGGAGATATAACACCCTTCACATGTTTGAAAGGAAAAAGATCTTCCTTGAATACAACATGTCTTTTCACAAAGAAAGACTTGTTGGTGAGTGCATATAATTTGTAGACCTTCTGTGATTGTGAGTAACCCATAAAAACAGTTGGAATGGCTCGAGATGCAAACTTGTCAGTTTTCTTAGGACTTGTGGCATAGCACAAGCAGCCAAATACCCTGAGATGGTTCATAGTATGAGGTTTCAAATATAGCAATTCATAAGGTGTCTTATAGCCAAAAACTCTAGAAGGAATTCTGTTTAAGAGATAGACTACAGACAGAACATTCTCCCCAAAACTTCAAGGGCATTTTTTATTGGAATCGGAGGGATCTGACCATATCAAGTATGGTTCTATGCCTCATTTCAACCACTCCATTTTGTTGAGGAGTGTAGACACAGGTGGTTTGATGTTGGATGTCAGAGGCCTTTAAAAAATCTTGAAAACAAGTACTTAGAAACTCCATTAAAGTGGCTGGTTAGTGTTGTCTATGGGTCTTGGCATATGATATTTGTCACTCTTGAATACCAACAATGTGCATGACATTCCTTATAAGAATGATCTTACAAGTTAAGCATTATTATGTCGGTATAATCAGATTTGGTATATTGACAAACCTAGATCAAGTTTAATCAGTCAATCAAAAGGATAATCAAACATCAATAATAATAGATGTGCTGCAAGTTTAAGTACATCACAATTAGATAAATCTGATATTTAAAGCTATTCAATAAAATCCAAATCAGAAGATCAACCCCATTCCCCACTCCCAATTCCATAGCATACAGTTAGTGATTTGCAAAGAAAATTAGAACAATCCATGCGATAATTGGAAACTTTTTATCAAAATGTGGTAATCAACTTATCTTTTTCTCCTTATTTATTTTTTTCTTTTCGCTTTTGGGCAATATTACGAATAAAGAAGTAGATGCAGCAGAAAACTTTGCGAAATTGAGTGAAATTTTAGATCCTTAGATCAAGTCATATACCATGATAAGGTAACATTCAAATATGAGATGCTTGCAATCACAGAGAAGGTAATTTTTTTAAAAAAAATTACTTTCCAAGAAAGAGGGTCAATCAAACACCTAGATCAAATTTGGACCTTCAACTTTGACGAAAAGGAAGATGACATCACTATTCATTAATAAATCCAGTTATTTGACACAAGCACATAAAAAACTGTAACGACCTGTTTAGTCGTTTTGAGCAGCAGATTTTATTTCTGGAAAAACAGGCTGAGGCGACGGACCCCACGATGGACCGTCATGGGCACGACGGACCGTCGCAGGGTCTCATTTCAAAACACTTAGAAAATCTGAAATTGGGTACTGAAAATCGACTCTCTGAACTTCGTAACGAAATGGCAGGACGAACCGTCACAGGTGTGACGGACCGTCACAGAGTCTTTAGTGGGAATCCAGTCTCTGAGCCTTGCGACGACCTGCAGGACGGACCGTCGCAGGCACGACGGATCGTCGCAGGTTGCGCAATCCCAGTCTGGGTCGGATTTCTTTATACGTTTTAAGGGACGTTTTTGACTATTCCTGCTTTAATTATAAAGTTAGTGGGTTAATGTTAATAAGTCTAATTACTTGGGGGTTAAAAGAGGTAACCTTAAGTTAATTAGTGGGTTATTATTGCCATCTTTTATTCTTAATTATATACTAATTAGGGTAAAAGAAAGAGGGTTTGAATAAAGAAAATAGAAAGAACAAAGAGAAGGAAAGAGAAACGATAGAGAGAGGATCGAACGAGAGGAAAAACACAAAGCTTGGGAAATTGCTTGCTTGATCACGAATCTTCGGTGGAGGTAGGTTATGGTTTTTATGCTTTCATAGTAAACTCTTAATAGAGAATGATATGCATTGGGTAGTACTGTAAACCCTTCTATGTGCTTAATTGTATGCATGCATGAATGTGATTATATGATTGTGATGAAATAAGCACGATGAAGCTATTGAATCCCAAATCTTGATAAAAACCTAATCTCTTGTTAATGATGATGCCTTGGTATGAAATAAGGCTTGATGAACTAAAGTAATGAGATTGATGATGCCTTGGTATAAAAGAAGGCTTGATGAACTAAAGTAATGAGATTGATGATGCCTTGGTATAAGAGAAGGCTTGATGAATTGATAGAATGAGATTAGGGGATCGGGTGTCACGAACCGACATGTAGATTTAGGGGATCGGGTGTCACGAACCGACACGTAGATTTAGGGATCGGGTGTCACGAACCGACACGTAGATTTAGGGGATCGGGTGTCACGAACCGACACATAGATTTAGGGGTTCGGGTGTCACGAACCGACACGTAGAATTAGGGGATCAGAGTGTCACGTTCCGACACATAGTAGTAAGGGAGCGGAGTGTCACGTACCGACACAAGAGGAATAAAGATAATGAATCTTGAAAGATGTTAATATGCTCAATTTAATGAATCTAATTCCCAAATGAGTATGGTATTGAGGCTTGAGTCCTCATGTGTGAACTTGACGGTAATTGTTAATGATATAGTACTTGCTGTTGCTACATGTTGAGTATCATAGTTGATTTTATGATATTACTTGTTATATATTGATTTCTATTTTGAGTTGGCCGATGATATTTACTCAGTACCCGTGTTTTGTAGTGACCCCTACTTTTACGTTTTCTTCTTGTTTATTTGTGGAGTGCAGCAAACGTGCCGTCATCTTCGACTCAACAGTAACTCTAGCCAGTCTTCATTACTCCGGATATCAGGGTGAGCTAATGCTTCTAGCTTGGACTGGATCTTCCTCTTCACGTCTTGATGCCTTGATGTTCTGGCATGGACTAGCTTTACTTGTTTTAGCTTTTAGAATACTCTTAGTTTAGTCATTTGATTATAGATGTTCTTGTGGTGATGACTTCCAGATTTTGGGGAATAATAGATGTTGGATTTTAGAAGTTATTGAATTGGTTTTTATTAATGAGTTAAGTCTTCCGCATTACTTTCTGTTGATTTTATATTGAAATGTTAAGGTTTAGATGGGTTGGTTCGCTCACATAGGAGGGTAAGTGTGGGTGCCAGTCGCGATCCGATTTGGGTCGTGACAAACTTGGTATCAGAGCATTAGGTTCGTTGGTCTCATCACACAAGAACGAGTCTAGTAGAGTCTTAAGGAACGGTAGGGGGACGCATTTACTTTTCTTTGAGAAGCTATAAGACTTTAGGAAAATTCCATTCTTTCATTCCTTCTTTCGTGCTATTACTTGGATCCAATTGGTATCTAAGTGATACAAATTGGTATCTGACCATCTTCACTCTATTTCGCAGATGGTTAGAACTATAGCAACGACTGCGCCAACATCAACATCGGCAAGACAAGAAGCGTCTAAGCCAGCCACTGGGGCTGTAGCTCGAGGAAGAGTAACGGCAAGAGGCCGTGGTAGAGGTCGTGGGAGGAGGTCCTCTAGAGGAAGAGGACGAGCACCTAGCCCATCTGATACTAGGGCAGTGACTCCTCCACCGACTGAAGAGGTAGTGAGAGAGGGTGAGGAAGGGGAAACTGAACAAGTACAGAATGAGGGATTGCCTCCCCAACCTACCCCAGACATGATCAATCAGGTTCTTGCTTATATTAGTGGGTTATCTGATCAAGGTCAAGCACCTCCAGTGTTTTCTGCACCAGCACCTCAGGGTCCGGAGGTACAACATGCGGCTACTGCGGCTCCTCGCATGGATGCTCCATTGGAAATAGGCACATTTCCTCGTCTGACTACAGGGCCTATAATGACAAATGATCAGCATGAACTTTTCAGTAAGTTCTTGAAATTGAAACCTCCAGTCTTCAAGGGTGCTGAATCTAAGGATGCTTACAATTTTCTGGTTGACTTTCATGAGCTACTACACAAGATGGGTATAGTAGAACGGTTTGGTGTTGAGTTCGTGAGTTATCAGTTTCAAGGGAACGCCAAAATGTGGTGGCGGTCACATGTTGAGTGTCAACCAACAGAGGCACCACCTATGACTTGGGCCTCATTCTCTAGCTTGTTTATGGAGAAGTATATCCCCCGTACTTTGAGGGATAGGAAAAGGGATGAGTTCTTGAGCCTAGAGCAAGGTAGGATGTCGGTCAATGCATATGAGGCTAAGTTTCGTGCACTATCCAGATATGCCACCCAACATTGTTTCAGTCCACAAGAGCGGATTCGTCGTTTTGTGAAAGGGTTGAGGTCAGAGTTGCGGATTTCAGCCTTACAGGTAGCAGCTACGGCAAAATCCTTCCAAGAAGTGGTAGATTTCGTGGTAGAGGTGGAAGGAGTGAAGCCAGATGAATTCACCATGGCATCGACATCAAAGAGGTTTCGAAAGGGAGGTGAGTTTAATGGTTCTTACTCTAGAGGACAGGGTTCCGGAGGTTACTCAGTTCGACCCATTCAGTCTTCACTACAGATTGTAGTTGGGGGTCCACTTCAGACCGGTCAACACTCCTCTGAGAGACCTATGCTTGACTCTAGAGAGTGTTATGGATGTGGGGAGACTGGACATATTAGGAGGAATTGTCCCAAACAGAGTTATAGACCCCTAATAGCTAGAGGTAGAGGTGGTCATGGTAGAGGCCGTTATTCTGGAGGACGTGGTGGTCGAGGTAATGGTAGTCACCAAAACGTCCGGGGTGATGGGCAAACTGGAGCCACTACATCACAACATGGTAGGGGAAACGAACAAACAAACGAAAGGGCCCATTGTTATGCTTTCCCTGGGAGATCGGAGGCGGAGACATCTGATGCTGTCATCACAGGTAATCTTCTGATTTGTGATTGCATGGCTTCTGTATTGTTTGATCATGGATCCACATTTTCTTATGTATCTTCCTCATTTGCTGATGGTCTAAATTTACATTGTGAATTACTTGATATGCCTATTCTTGTTTATACTCCGGTGGGTGAGTCTGTGGTAGTTGAAAATGTATATAGGTCTTGTTTGGTGAACTTTGTGGGGAGCAACACTTATGTAGATTTTGTTATCTTAGAAATGGTTGATTTTGATGTAATTCTGGGTATGACTTGGCTTTCTCCGCAATTTGCGATCTTGGATTGTAATGCTAAAACGGTGACGTTAGCCAAGCTTGGGACAGATCCGTTAGTGTGGGAGGGTGACTACACTTCCAATCCGGTGCGTATCATCTCCTTTCTTCGTGCTAAGAAAATGGTTAGTAAAGGGTGTTTAGCTTTCTTGGCACATCTCAAGGATGACACTACCCAAGTGCCTTCGATTGAGTTGGTTTTGGTGGTCCGTGAGTTTCTGGATGTGTTCCCTGCAGATCTTCCTGGTATGCCACCAGATAGGGATATTGACTTCTGTATTGATCTTGAACCGGGTACTCGCCCCATTTCTATACCCCCTTATAGAATGGCTCCCGCGGAGTTAAGAGAGTTAAAAGCCCAACTTCAAGAGTTGTTGAGCAAAGGCTTCATTAGACCAAGTGCATCTCCTTGGGGTGCTCCGGTTTTGTTTGTAAAGAAGAAGGATGGGAGTTTTCGGATGTGCATAGACTACCGGCTGTTGAACAAGGTAACCACAAAGAACAAGTATCCTCTTCCTCGCATTGATGACTTGTTCGATCAGTTACAAGGTGCTTGTGTCTTCTCTAAGATTGACTTGAGATCCGGTTACCATCAATTGAAAATACGGGCAACGGATGTGCCAAAAACTGCTTTTAGAACCAGGTATGGGCATTACGAATTTGTAGTGATGTCTTTTGGACTTATGAATGCCCCTGCTGCTTTCATGAGTTTGATGAACGGGATTTTTAAGCCATATTTGGATCTCTTTGTGATCGTATTTATTGATGATATACTGATATACTCTAAAAGTAAGGAGGACCATGAGGAGCATTTGAGAATGGTATTGGAAATGTTGAGGGAGAAAAAGCTTTATACCAAGTTCTCTAAGTGTGACTTTTGGCTAGATGCAGTGTCCTTCTTGGGGCACGTGGTTTCTAAGGATGGAGTGATGGTGGATCCTTCTAAGATTGAGACAGTGAAGAATTGGGTAAGACCTACTAATGTGTCAGAAATAAGGAGCTTTGTTGGGTTAGCTAGCTACTACCGCCGATTTGTCAAGGGATTCTCTTCTATTGCTTCCCAACTGACGAACTTGACTAAGCAAAATGTTCCATTTGTATGGTCAGACGAGTGTGAGGAAAGCTTTTAGAAGCTCAAGACTCTGTTGACTACTGCACCAATTCTCACCTTGCCAGTGGAAGGTAAGAATTTCATTGTCTATTGTAATGCATCCTATTCGGGTTTGGGTAAAGTGCTAATGCAAGAGAAGAATGTGATTGCTTATGCTTCAAGACAATTAAAAGTGCATGAACGTAACTACCCAACTCATGATTTGGAATTGGCCGCGGTAGTGTTTGCACTAAAGCAATGGAGACACTATTTATATGGGGTTAAGTGTGAGGTCTACACGGATCATCGTAGCCTTCAGTATGTCTTTACTCAGAAAGATTTGAACTTGAGACAGAGGATATGGATGGAACTACTGAAGGACTACGACATCACTATTTTGTATCATCCGGGGAAGGCGAATGTTGTAGCGGATGATTTAAGTAGAAAGGCAGGAAGCATGGGAAGTCTAGCTCACTTGCAAGCTTCTAGACGCCCATTGGCTAGAGAAGTTTAGATTCTGGCTAACGACCTTATGAGATTAGAAGTAAATGAGAAGGGAGGATTTTTAGCTTGTGTGGAGGCAAGATCTTCCTTCCTTGACAAGATTAAGGGAAAGCAGTTTAATGATGAAAAATTGATCCGGATCCGAGATAAAGTGTTGCAAGGAGAGGCTAAAGAAGCGACAATCGATGAGGAAGGTGTTTTGAGGATTAAGGGAAGGGTATGTGTACCCCACGTCGATGATTTGATCAACACTATTCTGACAGAGGCTCACAGTTCAAGGTATTCGATACATCCGGGTGCAACCAAGATGTATCGTGACCTAAAACAACACTTTTGGTGGAGTAGAATGAAACGTGATATTGTTGAGTTTATTGCCAAATGTCCAAACTGTCAGCAAGTAAAGTATGAACACCAGAGTCCCGGAGGAACACTTCAGAGAATGCCCATTCCTGAATGGAAGTGGGAAAGGATTGCAATGGATTTCGTGGTTGGTCTTCCAAAGACATTGGGAAAGTTTGATTCTATTTGGGTAATTGTTGATAGGTTAACAAAGGCTGCTCACTTCATTCCGGTCAAGGTGACTTACAATGCAGAGAAGTTAGCCAAACTTTACATCTCGGAAGTGGTGCGATTGCATGGGGTTCCACTCTCCATTATATCAGATAGAGGTACGCAGTTTACTTCTAAGTTTTGGAAAACATTGCATGCGGAATTGGGTACTAGGTTGGACCTTAGTACTGCGTTCCATCCTCAGACCGATGGTCAGTCTGAGCAAACGATTCAAGTGTTGGAGGATATGCTTCGTGCATGTGTGATAGAATTTGGTGGTCATTGGGATAACTTCTTACCCTTTGCGGAGTTCTCCTACAACAATAGCTATCACTCAAGCATTGATATGGCCCCATTTGAGGCACTATATGGGAGAAGATGTAGGTCTCCCATTGGGTGGTTTGATGCATTTGAGGTTAGACCTTGGAGTACTGACCTTTTGAGGGATTCATTAGAGAAAGTGAAATCTATTCAAGATAAGCTGTTAGCGGCGCAAAGTAGGCAAAAGGAATATGCAGATCGAAAGGTTAGAGACTTGGAGTTCATGGAGGGTGAACAAGTCTTGTTGAAGGTTTCGCCAATGAAAGGGTGATGCGGTTTGGTAAGCGAGGTAAACTTAGCCCAAGGTATATTGGTCCATTTGAAGTACTTAAGCGAGTAGGGGAGGTGGCTTATGAGTTAGCCTTGCCTCCAGGGCTGTCCGGAGTGCATCCGGTATTCCATGTGTCGATGTTGAAAAGATACCATAGGGATGGAAACTACATTATCCGTTGGGATTCAGTTTTGCTTGATGAGAATTTGTCTTATGAGGAGGAACCTGTTGCCATTCTAGATAGAGAAATTCGCAAGTTGAGATCAAGGGAGATTGCATCCATCAAAGTTCAATGGAAGAATCGACCCATTGAAGAAGCCACTTGGGAGAAGGAGGCAGATATGCGAGAAAGATACCCACATCTGTTTACAGATTCAGGTACTCCTTTTCGCCCTTGTTTTCCTTCTTGTGATCGTTCGGGGACGAACGATGGGTAAATTGGTATCTATTGTAATGACCTGTTTAGTCGTTTTGAGAAGCAGATTTTATTTTTGGAAAAACAGGCTGAGGCGACGGACCCTATGACGGACCGTCATGGGCACGACGGACCGTCGCAGGGTCTCGTTTCATAACACTTAGAAAATCTGAAATTAGGTACTGAAAATCGACTCTCTGAACTTCGTGACGAAATGGCAGGACGGACCGTCACAGGTGTGACGGACCGTCACAGAGTCTTTAGTGGAAATCCAGTCTCTGAGCCTTGCGACGACCTGCAGGACGGACCGTCGCAGGCACGACGGGCCGTCGCAGGCACGACGGGTCGTCGCAGGTTGCGCAATCCCAGTCTGGGTCGGATTTCTTTATACGTTTTAAGGGACGTTTTTGACTATTCCTGCTTTAATTATAAAGTTAGTGGGTTAATGTTAATAAGTCTAATTACTTGGGGGTTAAAAGAGGTAACCTTAAGTTAATTAGTGGGTTATTATTGCCATCTTTTATTCTTAATTATATACTAATTAGGGTAAAAGAAAGAGGGTTTGAATAAAGAAAATAGAAAGAACAAAGAGAAGGAAAGAGAAACGATAGAGAGAGGATCGAACGAGAGGAAAAACACAAAGCTTGGGAAATTGCTTGCTTGATCACGAATCTTCGGTGGAGGTAGGTTATGGTTTTTATGCTTTCATAGTAAACTCTTAATATAGAATGATTTGCATTGGGTAGTATTGTAAACCCTTCTATGTGCTTAATTGTATGCATGCATAAATGTGATTATATGATTGTGATGAAATAAGCATGATGAAGCTATTGAATCCCAAATCTTGATAAAAACCTAATCTCTTGTTAATGATGATGCCTTGGTATGAAAGAAGGCTTGATGAACTAAAGTAATGAGATTGATGATGCCTTGGTATAAAAGAAGGCTTGATGAACTAAAGTAATGAGATTGATGATGCCTTGGTATAAGAGAAGGCTTGATGAATTGATACAATGAGATTAGGGGATCGGGTGTCACGAACTGACACGTAGATTTAGGGGATCGGGTGTCACAAACCGACACGCAGATTTAGGAGATCGGGTGTCACGAACCGACACGTAGATTTAGGGGATCGGGTGTCACGAACTGACACGTAGATTTAGGGGATCGGGTGTCACGAACCGACACGTAGATTTAGGGGATCGGGTGTCACGAACCGACACGTAGAATTAGGGGATCGGAGTGTCACGTTCCGACACATAGTAGTAAGGGAGCGGAGTGTCACGTACCGACACAAGAGGAATAAAGATAATGAATCTTGAAAGATGTTAATATGCTCAATTTAATGAATCTAATTCCCAAATGAGTATGGTATTTAGGCTTGAGTCCTCATGTGTGAACTTGACGGTAATTGTTAATGATATAGTACTTGCTGTTGCTACATGTTGAGTATCATAGTTGATTTTATGATATTACTTGGTATATATTGATTTCTATTTTGAGTTGGCCGATGATATCTACTCAGTACCCGTGTTTTGTACTGACCCCTACTTTTACGTTTTCTTCTTGTTTATTTGTGGAGTGCAGCAAACGTGCCGTCATCTTCGACTCAACAGTAACTCTAGCCAGTCTTCATTACTCCGGATATCAGGGTGAGCTAATGCTTCTAGCTTGGACTGGATCTTCCTCTTCACGTCTTGATGCCTTGATGTTCCGGCATGGACTAGCTTTTACTTGTTTTAGCTTTTAGAATACTCTTAGTTTAGTCATTTGATTATAGATGTTCTTGTGGTGATGACTTCCAGATTTTGGGGAATAATAGATGTTGGATTTTAGAAGTTATTGAATTGGTTTTTATTAATGAGTTAAGTCTTCCGCATTACTTTCTGTTGATATTATATTGAAATGTTAAGGTTTAGATGGGTTGGTTCACTCACATAGGAGGGTAAGTGTGGGTGCCAGTCGCGATCCAATTTGGGTCGTGACTAAAACAGAGGGATATAAGATGAAAATTAACATTGTACTTACTCATAGTTGATGATGATGAATTCTGCTCCCGTTCGAGGCATATGATGGGGGACTTCCATTTATCACGAGGGCAAGAATGTCTTGCAAGAATTAAAGAGTTATTAGTAAGTGGTAATAGTTATGAAAAATGAGTTATATGTCTGGTAAGTATACTGTAAATATATTTTGAGAAGTACCGAATTCAAAGCCTATAGCTTGATAATCGAAATTGTCAAACGATGTAGTTTTTAGAAGCGTTGGTGGCAGCAATGGTGGTTCAGGGGGTATGACTTTATCTATTGGTTCAACAATTGTGCCCTTATCAATTGTCCAGCTGAATTGATGAAGAGGAATTCCATACGCCTTGATCAACTCAGAGACAAATGCCCCCGATAGCAAATATGTTTGGAAAGGAACAAACTCATTTACATAATGTGTGATATCTGTACCGTGCATGATAACTTGTATTTGAGTTTCCTATGAGAAATTTAATGAAAGTAGAATAATATTAGGTAAGTGAAATAACATATAGTTGGTATAAAAATTCAAAAGTGGTTTGAATTGTTGGGAAAAGTTATTTTTTATGGGGAATATAAAATTTAAAGGATATGAGTGAGTATGAGGGGAGATTTTGCCATGGAAGTGATGGTTTAATCAACATAATGAAGGCTACAGTAAAATATGTAAGTACTGATTTTGTAGATAATTATTAAAGGAACACAACAACAACAACATTAAGCAACACTTTTAGCACAAAAATTAATTCTCAAATATCAGTTCACATATTTATCAGGTTTTCCTGTGCGTTTACAAAATCAGTCGAGGAAGACATTCTTTATCAAAGTCTCTGAAAGCAGTTGAGAAAGACATTCTTTATCCTCCCTCATTATCTGTATAATAATATTTCATTTATTCTATAATCTTCAGCACTGTCGTTCCTAAAAATTTGCATGTGATTTCACTTAAAAAAATAATTCAATTTCTTAAATGCACTGGTATCCGCTCAGGTTTCAATTCAATTATTTTCTATATTTTGCAAAGAAAATCAATTGCATTGAATCCAAACAGTAACAAACTTCTCTATAACACAAATTATATCTACAAAAGAATTTGGAGTGATAAGAAGTGCTTCATATTAAAACTGACAAGCAACAGAACAAAATTTCAACGTAAAATCAAATAAATCAATAGCCAAATTTATTTAAGTAGAAACTTCAAAATTCAACTTTACCTAAGTTCTACAAACAAAACCACTTACATTTAACCCAATCTGTAACTTTTCTACAACAAAAGAAACGTAAAATGTAGATTTACAGTGACAACAAGTGCTTGACAGCAAAACTCACAAGGAAAAATATTTCAACTAAGTAGAAGAGCATTGAATTGAAGATTAATGAGTGAAGACAGATTAGAACCATTAAAAATCAAAGTAAAAATTGTATGCAGTATATTTATTTTGCTAAAAACTAATTTATGAAAGTAGATGAGTATTTATTAGTTTAGTGACAAATACCTCTTCATCCTGTAATATCATCAATTGATATTTCTTGTTTCCCTCCCTAGTTGTTCGAGGATGACCTTTATCTACCACTTGAACTTTACATATCCATTCTTCCGTGTTCTCGTCGATTTTGTTGATATTCAATCTTTCTGTCATGGCTGGTAACTGAGATTAAATATGCAAGACAACATCATTAATAGAATAATAATGGTATGAAATAGAAAATATATGAGATCAAATAATAGAATATAATAGGTTGTCTACCTATGAAAAGTGTAAGATAGTTTCACGAAAAACCATTTTCTATAATTTCGTCATAAACAATGTTATATGTAGATGTGTCATCGTTGTTATCAGCTATTGGTGGCCTTATCAATATCTTAACACAATTAGAACTCTTGGCTCTTGATAAAGCAACATACAATTTACCATGAGAAAAGACAGGTTCACGTAAATAAATGCCAACAAAATCTAAAGTTTGGCCTTGTGCTTTATCAATTGTCATTGCAAAACACAATCGTATTGGAAATTGTATCCTTTTAAATGGTAGAGGTAACTTTTCATCTTCTGATGTTAGTAGTGGTATCCTAGGAATGAATACATGTGTATTTTTAAAATCACCATTAGATGTTGTGGCGCTGATAACGTGTGATTTGAAATCATTACATATTAAGTGTGTACCATTGCATAAACCTTCACAGGGATTTAGATTTCTTAGTAACATAATTGGACAATTTTTTTAACGTTAATTTGTAAGGAGGTAAACCAACAGGATTCAAAGTATGCAATAAGTCTTCGTATTCACTTTGATCCTTTGGATCTATGGTCTCATCGGTAGCTAGATATGTTTTTCAGTAGTTGGAAATTGAATGATTAACATATCATTTATTTCGTCAACAAAATCATTTTTTGTTGTTAGAATAGCACGAAAAGTGATGAAAGAAAGATTTGAGTAAGAGGTGTGCAAATTCGGATAAGTAACTTTAAATAAAAGATTCAATGAATTTTTTTCATTCTCGAATGGTATGATTAAAGAATGAGGAATTTGAATTTTGCCTTTATCAATTTTTTTTGGATTCCATTACCAATTCTCATTAAGTATTAACAAAAGGCTGGATCTGTTTTTGCACGCATGTTTTCTAGCAAATGTAATTTTTCAAGTTGATTCAAAATTTGAGAGCATAACAGACTTTGATTAATGAAGTCTTCTCTTTTTCCACTACGAACAACTGGAAGAGTTTGCCTGAAATCCCCACTAAAAACAATAACTTTTCCTCCAAATAGTATTCTTGTTTCCATTAAATCTTTCAAAAGTAAGTCAAGAGCTTCAACTACTTCTTTTTTCCCCATTGAAATCTCATCCCATACTATAAGTTTTGCATCACGAATTAAAGATGCCAGAGAACTTTTTTTACTGATGTTACAACTGAACTTTCCTTCGATATTTATTGAAATTTTAAAATGCGAATGAGCAGTGCGACCACCTGGAAGCAGCGAAGCTGCAACACCTGAACCTGCAGTTGCCAAAGCTATAAATCCTCTATATCTAACCGTTGCTAATAAAGCAAGATATAAAAAGCTTTTACCAGTTCCTCCAGGGCCATCTATAAAGAATGCACCTGATTTATTTGAAAATATTCTTTCTAAGATTATATTGTAAGATTTTTTTTGTGCAGTGTTTAATGTATTTTGTAGACGCAGATCATCTTCATTCACAGTAAGATTTCTTTCATAGTAAACATCTGTAGCTTCTTTTGATAGTGCAGATGTTTTAATTAATTCAGGAATTAATTTAAATTCATTAATATCACGACCAACTGAATGAAGAATATCATTAATATGCGTTAACACCCTATAACAAATTTTCGTTGTATTAATGTTTGGAATTCTCATAAAATCCTCTGATAAGGATATTTCAAATTTTTCCCATAATTCTTTTGGATTACTTGGGCTACAATATATCAGTAACATAGCAAACAAATGTCTAAGACTTGCTGGCATTTGATAATCTACAGCCTCAGACATATATTCTATTAAATTATTATCTAAAAGCAATAATCCTCTTTTTTCAGCTGCTTCTGTAAATGTTGTACATAATTTTCCATTAACCGTTAGCAAGTCTTGATATGATTTTGGTCCTCTTGTGTTCATTAAAAGTAATCTAAGGTAGTATCTTTCTCCTTCAGTAGGATGACAAGTGACAAAACGTCCAATAGCATTTCCACGCTTATGAATTGTCCACATTTTATCTGTTTTTGACCAGACAAAATATTCAGGAAATTCTCGATATAATAAGTTTAAACTTTCAGTTGTATCATTCACTGTGTTCATTACAAAAAATTCAGTTAACATTGTTTTTTGAATCATTAGATTATTTATAATTTTAGTAATATTATCAATACTTTTGAACGAAACAAGTTGTTGTTCATCAAGATGTAGTTGAAGATGGTATACATTAGGAGACATTTCATTGATATTAAAAGCAAATATACGCCATGATTCTTCAGGCGCGGAAACTCATCTAGCTGATTGATATTATTTTATCTCATAAACTTCTATATTTGTATCATTAGTATGAATCTGGAATGCGATTTTATCATGTCCTTTGCATATGTACTTATAAATGTATTTAACTACTTTAATATCTAAACAAATATCAACGTTTACATGACAATTATATTTGGATAGTAAAAAGGAATTATAAGGGACATCCCATGAATTACTAAGAAGATGTTTTCTAATCTCCACATAGTTTCCTGTATTGCATCTTCTATAAATAGGGTATGAACTTTTTCCTTTTGTCTTTTCATGAGCAAGTTCTTTTGGATACCTAAACTTACAATATCCTTTTTTCATACAAGGACTTGTTGGATTCAGTTCACCTCAAGGTCCATGAATCATGTGTTGTTTAACGAGTGAATATAGGTGAAGATTTACAGTAGGATTTGGTAGTTCTGTAGAAACAATCGATCATAGGCTTCAGGTGTAAGTATTTTGAATCTTTCATCAAGTATAATTAGAAAATGAGCATGAGGAAGTCCTCGTTACTAAAATTCTACTGTGTACATATTTGCCAAGACTTTACCGAATATGTGTTTCTTTAACAAATCCTTTTTTAGTTCCTCTAATTTTGCATGAAATACTCGACAAATTAAATCGGGTCTATTTTGTGCTTCATCACTTGCTAGAAGATTTTCTTTGATCTCTGGCCAAGAGGGGTTACATGTAATGGTTAAAAATATATCAGGTCTTCCAAAACGCTGAACCAATGCAATTGCATCCATGTATCATCTACGCATATCTCTTGGCCCTCCTGTAAAGCTAAGTGGGAGAAATTTGTGATTACCTACTTGTGAAGCATCTCTTTCACCTCGTCTTAGAACATCTAGCAATCCTCCTAATACATCTGTTCTATATAAATCCGGATTGAAAGAAGCAAAATCTAATCGTTGAGTTTCAATTTTTATCCTTTGGTCAACAGTGTATTGTTGAAACAATCTTCCTGAATGTAGAATTATATTTTCATCATCTCGCATTTGAAGTTGATAACAACAATATTCACGACAGGAGACTCTATTTCTTTAACGTTTTCCTTTTTGCATAACTTCAGCTTCTATATCAAGAAATCCATCAATTGTAGTCATATTTGTTATGCTTGGTAATTTTTCATTTTCACAATATTTTTGTCTAGAGGAAGAAGCACCGCCATCCATTTTGACCATATGGAAATAACAGTGGATACTGCAATGGATCATAACAACCGTAATAATAATTTACCAATTGACTCCTAGTACTATTTGTATATACACGAATATGAGGGGTGAGTGTATAATTTGAGTATCTTGCTCTACCCATATTCCAACAACTTCTGATGCAGTTGGTAAGTTGTACACTCTTTGATCTAAACCATCATCGGATTTTAGAGCAATGTAGAAGTTAGATAATTCTGGAATATTTATTAGTGACTTTAGGAATATGGAGTATGGATTAGCATTTAATATTTCCATCAGTTTTTGTACAGTACCTTCATTCAGTTTGCTTGAACATTCTAATTGATTCCTCAATTCATTTTCACTATCAAAGAAATATAATTGTAAATTTCTTCCTTTCTCAGTAGCTGGTACTATGTCATCTATAAAGTGATAATTTTTCCTGGAACTCTAAATGTGGATATACCTTTATATTTTTTTGTTAGTTCTTTGTCATAATTAACTCCTAGAGATGTGAATGCAAAAATGTTATTATAAGTTTTTATATAAGTTTGAAACTGTTCAGATTCATTCGTATTGCCTAAATATAGATTTCTTAAAGTTGTCGGTGTTTGATGCGAAATAAGCAATACAACACCATTGCCGCAACAAAATGCTGGTGACTCATACTCAAATCTTTTTGCAGTGCAGAATTCACACCGGGGAACATCTTTTAGGGTAGCATAATTTGTTATCGGGTGGATGATTTCCGTGTAATTAACTTCTGTTGAACTACATCCTGCATAATGTAGTTAATTCTTAAAATTAATTTTAGTAGATAAAGATTATTTAGATTATAGCCTATCTAGCTATTTTACCTCTATTAAGAGTTTGCTCATGAGTAGACAATGTGGTAGTGCTGAAGCTAGCACCGATGGAGGCATTATTCTCGATGGCTGAGTTTGCCCGTCTGCCAGCTAGATAGGCATCTTTCTTATTGGATTGTTTTAGTTTATATATTTCACGCCGTCTAACTTTTTTATCAGCATAAGCTTTTTCAGAATTCAGTTGATTTCTATTACTTTTGTCTAACATTTGTAGAACTGTTATCTATCCTGAATATGAGATATAAATTATATGTTTACTTTCGTTTTCTTACTCATGCATAAAATAGTTCAAAATAATTATAACAAATCAAATTACATGCATAAAACAATTCCAAATAATTATACCAAACCAAATTATTCTTTGCAGAATTTAGTAAAAATGCAGAAAATTAATACAGAAGGCAAAAGAGAAACCGTAATAACGGGTGGAAAAGAACATACCTGTAGCGCCGAAACTGCAGTAGTAGTAATTGCAAATTTCTATCTTCACACTGTACACAATAACTAATTGTAAAAGGAATTTAATATTTTCAACAAGTTGTATCTATCAAATATCATCTCTAATAGTTCGTCTCAAACGTATGATATTAGTGTAGCCACATGAATATATGAAAGCTTAGACAAGCAAAACAACAGACTTATTAAACTTAAATACTTGAATGAAAATATTAGTATCAATCGGTATGTCATAATGGCATTGTTAACATATTGTATTGTAACAACCTGTTTAGTCATTTTGAGCTGTAGCGTTTATTTCTTGTAATAACTGTCTGAGTCGACGGATCCCACGACGGACCGTAATGGGCACGACGGACCGTCGAGGGTGTCTCGTTCCAAAACACTTAGAATTCTAAAAAATTGGGTACTGAGAACAACTCTCTGAACTTCGCGACGACATGGCAGGATGGACCGTCGTGGGCACGACGGACCGTCACAGGCCCTTAGTGAAAAGTTAGTCTCTGAATTCTGTGACGACTCAGCAGGACGGACCGTCACAGGCACGACGGCCCGTCACAGTCTGCGTAACCCTGACTGGGTCGGATTTCTGTTAAATGTTTTAAGGGGCATTTTGGACTTTTCCTGCTTATAATTATAAAGTTAGTGGTTAAATGTTAATAATCCAATTACTTGGGGGTTAAAGGAGACAACCTTGGAATAAATAGTGGGTTACTTTTACCATCTTTATAATTAATTATATGACAATTAGGGTAAAAGACAAAAGGATTTGAATAAGAAAAAGAGAAAGAACAGAGAGTAAAGAGAGAAACGATCGAGAGAAGAGGAGAACGCAAGGAAAGCAAAGGTTTGGGAAAGTGGATTTCTTGATCATGATTCTTCGGTGGAGGTAGGTTATGGTTTTTATGCTTTTCATAGTAAACTCTTGATAGCGAATGATATGTATTGGGTAGTTTTGTAAAGTCTCCTATATGCTTAATTGTATGCTTGCATGATGTGATTATATAATTGCGATAAAATAAGCATGATGAGGCTATTGAATCCTAAACCTTGAAACCTCTTTGTTAATGATGATGCCTTGGTATAAAAGCAGGCTTGATGAACTAAAAGAATGAGGTTAGTGGATCAGGTGTCACGTTCCGACACCAGGATAGTATTAATGGATCGGGTGTCACGTTCCGACACCAGGATAGTACTAATGGATCGGGTGTCACGTTCCGACACCAGCATAGTATTAATGGATCGGGTGTCACGTTCCGACACCAGGATAGTAACAGTGGATCGGGTGTTACGTTCCGACACCAGGATAGTATGATGAGGATCGTTGTGTCACGTTCCGACACCAGGATAGTAAAGAGAATGAATCTTGAAATATGTTAATATACTCAATTTAATGAACCTATTTCCCAAATGAGTATGGTATGGAGGCTTGAGTCCTCATGGGTGTACTTGGTGTTATTTATCAATGATTCTCGTACTTGTGTTGCTACCTGTTGAGTATTTTAGTTGATTTTATGATATTATCTGATATATACTGTTTTCTATTTTGAGTTGGCCGATGATACCTACTCAGTACCTGTGTTTTGTACTGACCCCTACTTGTATGTTTTCTTTTTATTATTTGTGGAGTGCAGCAAACGTACCATCGTCTTCAACTCAATCGTAACTCTAGCCAGTCTTCGTCACACCAAATTTCAGGGTGAGCTAAAGCTTCTAGCTTGGAAAGGATCTTCTTCTTCATGTCCGGATGCCTTGAATTTCTGGCATGGACTATCTGTTTAGTTATTTTAGCTTCTTAGATACTCTTAGACTTAGTAATTTGAGGATAGATGTTCTTGTGATGATGACTTCCAGATTTTGGGGATAGTAATTGATAAATTTTAGAAGTTATTTATTGGTTATATTAATGAGTTTTAAGTCTTCCGCATTATTTTTCTGTTTATTATGTTTGAAATGTTGGGGTTCAGATTGGTTGGTTCGCTCACATAGTAGGGAAAGTGTGGGTGCCACTCGCAGCTCATTTTGGGTCGCGACAAACTTGGTATCAGAGCATTAGGTTCGTTGGTCTCATCACTCAAGAACGAGTCTAGTAGAGTCTTGAGGAACGGTAGAAGGACGCCTTTACTTTTCTTTGAGAGGCTATAAGATTTTAGGAAAATTTCATTCTTTCCTTCTTTTGTGCTATTACTTTGATCCAATTGGTATCTAGGTGATACAAATTGGTATCTGACCGTCTTCACTCTATTTCGCAGATGGTTAGAACTAGAGCCACAACTGCGCCAACATCAACACCGGCAAGTCAAGATGCGTCTGAGCCAGCCACTGGGGCTGTAGCCCGAAGAGGAACAGTGGCAAGAGGTCGTGGTAGAGGTCGCGGGAGGACGTCCTCCAGAGGAAGAGGACAAACACCTGGCCCATCTAGTACTAGGGCAGTGACTCCTCCACCGACTGAGGAAGTATTAAGAGAGGGTGAGGAAGGGGAGAGCGAACAGGTGCAGAATGAGGAATTACCCCCCCCCAACCTACCCCAGAGATGATTAATCAGGTTCTTGCTTATCTTAGCGGGTTATCTGATCAAGGCCAGACACCTCCAGTGTTTTCTGCACCCGCACCTCAGGTTACGGGAGTACGACATACCGCTACTGGAGCTCCCCGCATGGATGCCTCCCTTGAAATAGGCACATTTCCTCGTTTGACTACAGGGCCTATAATGACAAGTGATCAGCATGAACTTTTCAGTAAGATCTTGAAATTGAAACCTCCGGTCTTCAAGGGTGTTGAATCTGAGGATGCCTACGATTTTCTGGTTGACTGTCATGAGTTACTACACAAGATGGGAATAGTAGAACGATTTGGCGTCGAGTTTGTGACCTATCAATTTCAAGGGAACGCCAAAATGTGGTGGCGGTCACATGTGGAGTGTCAACCAACAGAGGCACCACCTATGACTTGGGCATCAGTCTCTAGTTTATTTATGGAGAAGTATATACCTCGTACTTTGAGGGATAGGAGGAGAGATGAGTTTCTAAGCCTAGAGCAAGGCAGGATGTTAGTTACTGCTTATGAGGCTAAGTTTCGTGCACTCTCCAGATATGCCACCCAGCTTTGCTTTAGTCCACAAGAGAGGATTCGCCGTTTTGTGAAGGGGTTGAGGTCAGAATTGCGGATCTCAGCCTTACAGGTAGCTGCAACAGCAAAATCCTTTCAAGAAGTGGTAGACTTTGTGATAGAGGTGGAGGGAGTGAAGCCAGATGATTTAACCATGGCATCAACTACTAAGAAGTTTTGTAATGGAGGTGATTTTAGTGGTTCTTACTCCAGAGGACAGAGTTCTGGAAGTTATACAGCCCGACCTATTCAGTCTTCACTGCAGGCTGTAGCTGGGGGTCCACCGCAGACCGGTCAACATTTCTCTGAGTTTGGAGGTTATCCCCAGACTCCGTCGTTCTCACAGAGACCTATGCTTGAGCCCAGAGAGTGTTATGGATGTGGGGAAATTGGACATATTAAGAGATATTGTACAAAACAGAGTTACAGACCCCCAATAGTCAGAGGTAGAGGTGGTCATGGAAGAGGCCGCTATTCTAGAGAACGTGGTGGCCGAGGTAATGGTGGTCACCAAATCAACCGGGGTGGTGGGAAAACTGGAGCCACTACAGCACAACATGGTAGGGGCAATGGGCAGACAGGCGATAGGGCCCATTGTTATGCTTTCCCCGGGCGGTCGGAAGCGGAGACATCCGATGCTGTTATCACAGGTAATCTTTTGGTTTGTGATTGCATGGATTCTGTATTATTTGATCCTGGATCCACATTTTCATATGTATCTTCTTCATTTGCTACTGGTCTTAATTTACATTGTGAATTGCTTGACATGCCTATTCGTGTTTCTACTCCGGTGGGTGAGTCTGTGATAGTTGAAAAGGTGTATAGGTCTTGTCTTGTAATGTTTGTTGGGAGCAATACTCATGTAGACCTGGTTATCTTAGAAATGGTTGATTTCGATGTAATTCTGGGTATGACTTGACTTTCTCCAAACTTTGCAATCTTAGATTGTAATGCTAAAACTGTGACGTTAGCCAAGCATGGGACAGATCTGTTAGTGTGGGAGGGTGACTATACTTCCAATCCGGTTCGTATCATCTCCTTTCTTCGTGCTAAGAAAATGGTTAGTAAGGGTTGTTTGGCGTTCTTGGCACACCTCAGGGATGATACTACCCAAGTACCTTCTATTGAGTCGGTTTCGATAGTCCGTGAGTTTCTGGATGTGTTTTCTGCAAACCTTCCTGGTATGCCACCGGATAGGGATATTGACTTTTGCATTGATCTGGAGCCGGGTACTCGCCCCATTTCTATACCCCCTTATAGGATGGATCCCGCTGAGTTAAGAGAGTTAAAGGCCCAACTTCAAGAGTTGTTAAGCAAAGGTTTCATTAGACCAAGTGCATCTCCTTGGGGCGCTCCGATTTTGTTTGTGAAGAAGAAGGATGGAAGTTTTCGGATGTGCATTGACTACAGACAACTGAATAAGGTAACTGTTAAGAACAAGTACCCTCTTTCTCGCATCGATGATTTGTTTGATCAGTTACAAAGTGCTTGTACCTTCTCAAAAATCTATTTGAGATCTGGTTTTTATCAATTGAAAATATGGGCCACGGATGTGCCCAAGACTGCTTTTCGGACTAGGTATGGACATTATGAGTTCTTAGTAATGTCTTTTGGGCTTACTAATGCCCCTGCTGCTTTCATGAGTGTGATGAACGGGATTTTTAAGCCATATCTCGATCTCTTTGTCATCGTATTCATTGACGATATACTGGTATACTCAAAGAGCAAGAAAGAACATGAGGAACACTTGAGAATTGTATTGGAAATGTTGAGGGAGAAAAAGCTTTATGCCAAATTCTCCAAGTGTGAGTTTTGGCTAGATTCAGTGTCCTTCTTGGGGCATGTGGTTTCTAAGGATGGAGTGATGGTGGATCCTTCTAAGATTGAAGCAGTGAAGAGTTGGGCAAGACCTACTAATGTTACAGAGGTAATGAGCTTCGTTGGTTTAGCTAGCTACTACCGTCGATTTGTCAAGGGATTTTCTTCTGTTGCTTCCCAATTGACAAACTTGACTAAGTAGAGTGTTCCATTTGTATGGTCGGACGAGTGTGAAGAAAGCTTTTAGAAGCTCAAAACCTTGTTGACTACTGCGCCAATGCTTACTCTGCCAGTGGAAGGTAAGAATTTCATTGTTTATTGTGATGCATCCTATTCTGGTTTGGGTGCAGTGCTAATGCAAGAGAAGAATGTAATTGCTTATGCTTCGAGGCAATTAAAGGTGCATGAACGTAATTATCCGACCCATGATTTGGAGTTGGCTGCGGTAGTGTTTGCATTAAAGCAATGGAGGCACTATCTATATGGGGTTAAGTGTGAAGTCTACACGGATCATCGTAGTTTATAGTATGTCTTTACTCAGAAAGATTTGAATTTGAGACAGAGGAGATGGATGGAACTACTGAAGGACTATGATATCACTATCTTGTACCATCCGGGAAAGGCTAATGCGGTGGCAGATTCCTTAAGTAGAAAGGCAGGGAGCATGGGAAGCCTAGCCCACTTTCAGGTTTCTAGACGCCCATTGGCTAGAGAGGTTCAGACTTTGGCTAATGACTTTATGAGGCTAGAATTAAATGAGAAGGGAGGATTTTTTGCTTGTGTGGAAGAAAGATCTTCCTTTCTAGACAAGATTAAGGGAAAGCAATTTAATGATGAGAAACTGATCCGGATCCGAGATAAGGTGTTGCGAGGAGAGGCTAAAGAAGCAAAAATCGATGAGGAAGGTGTTTTGAGAATTAAGGGAAGGGTATGTGTACCCCGCGTCGATGATTTGATCCACACTATTCTTACAGAGGCTCATAGTTCAAGGTATTCTATACATCCTGGTACAACTAAGATGTACCGTGACCTAAAGCAACATTTTTGGTGGAGTAGAATGAAGCGTGACATTGTTGACTTTGTTGCTCAATGCCCGAATTGTCAGCAAGTAAAGTATGAACACCAGAGGCCTGGAGGGACACTTCATAGAATGCCCATTCCTGAATGGAAGTGGGAGAGAATTGCAATGGACTTCGTGGTTGGTCTTCCAAAGACAATGGGTAAGTATGACTCCATTTGGGTAATTGTTGATAGGTTAACTAAGTCTGCTCATTTCATTCCGGTCAAGGTGACTTATAATGCAGAGAAGTTAGCCAAAATTTACATCTCAGAAATTGTTCGATTGCATGGAGTTCCACTCTCCATCATATCAGATAAAGGTACGCAGTTTACTTCTAAGTTTTGGAAAACATTGCATGCTGAATTAGGTACTAGATTGGATCTTAGCACTGCATTTCACCCTCAGACCGATGGTCAGTCTGAGCGAACGATTCAGGTTTTGGAGGATATGTTTCATGCATGTGTGATAGAGTTTGGTGGTCATTGGGATAACTTCTTACCCTTAGCAGAGTTCTCATACAACAATAGCTATCACTCAAGTATTGATATGGCCCCATTTGAGGCATTGTATGGGAGAAGATGTAGGTCTCCCATTGGGTGGTTCGATGCATTTGAGGTTAGACCTTGGGGTACTGACCTTCTGAGGGAATCGTTAGATAAAGTGAAATGCATTCAAGAAAAGCTTTTAGCGGCTCAAAGTAGACAGAAGGAATATGCAGACCGAAAGGTTAGAGACTTGGAGTTTATGGAGGGTGAGCAAGTCTTGCTAAAGGTTTCGCCCATGAAAGGGGTGATGCGGTTTGGTAAGCGAGGTAAGCTTAGTCCGAGGTATATTGGTCCATTTGAAGTTCTGAAGCGCGTGGGGGAGGTGGCTTATGAATTATCCTTGCCCCCAGGGCTGTCAGGAGTGCACCCGGTATTTCATGTGTCTATGTTAAAAAGATACCATGGTGATGGAAACTACATTATTCGTTGGGATTCAGTTCTGCTTGATGAGAATCTGTCTTATGAGGAGGAGCCTGTTGCTATTTTAGATAGAGAAGTTCGCAAGTTGAGGTCAAGGGAGATTGCATCCATCAAGGTTCAATGGAAGAATCGGCCGGTTGAAGAATCCACTTGGGAGAAGGAGGCTGATATGCAAGAAAGATACCCACACCTGTTTACAGATTCAGGTACTCCTTTTCGCCCTTGTTTTTCTTCTTGTGATCGATCGAGGACGAACGATGGGTTAATTGGTATCTATTGTAACTACCTGTTTATTCGTTTTGAGCTGTAGAGTTTATTTCTGGTAATAACTGTCTGAGTCGACGGATCCCACGACGGACCGTCATGGGCATGACGGACCGTCAAGGGTGTCTCGTTCCAAAACACTTAGAATTCTGAAAAATTAGGTACTGAGAACAACTCTCTGAACTTCGCAACGACATGGCAGGACGGACCGTCGTAGGAACGACGGACCGTCACAGGCACGACGGCCCATCACAATCTCCGTTACCCTGACTGGGTCGGATTTCTGTTGAATGTTTTAAGGGGCGTTTTGGACCTTTCCTGCTTATAATTATAAAGTTAGTGGTAAAATGTTAATAATTCAATTACTTGGGGGTTAAAGGAGACAACCTTGGAATAAATAGTGGGTTACTTTTACCATCTTTATAATTAATTATATGACAATTAGGGTAAAAGACAAAAGGATTTGAATAAGAAAAAGAGAAAGAACAGAGAGTAAAGAGAGAAACAATCGAGAGAAGAGGAGAACGCAAGGAAAGCAAAGGTTTGGGAAAGTAGATTTCTTGATCACGATTCTTCGGTGGAGGTAGGTTATGGTTTTTATGCTTTTCATAGTAAACTCTTGATAGCGAATGATATGTATTGGGTAGTTTTGTAAAGTCTCCTATATGCTTAATTGTATGCTTGCATGATGTGATTATATAATTGCGATAAAATAAGCATGATGAGGCTATTGAATCCTAAACCTTGAAACCTCTTTGTTAAGGATGATGCCTTGGTATAAAAGCAGGCTTGATGAACTAAAAGAATGAGGTTAGTGGATCGGGTGTCACATTCCGACACCAGGATAGTATTAATAGATCGGGTGTCACGTTCCGACACCAGGATAGTATTAATGGATCGGGTGTCACGTTCCGACACCAGGATAATATTAATGGATCGGGTGTCACATTCCGACACCAGGATAGTATTAATGGATCGGGTGTCACGTTACGACACCAGGATAGTATTAATGGATCGGGTGTCACGTTCCGACACCAGGATAGTAACAGTGGATCGGGTGTTACGTTCCGACACCAGGATAGTATGATGAGGATCGGAGTGTCACGTTCCTACACCAGGATAGTAAAGAGAATGAATCTTGAAATATGTTAATATACTCAATTTAATGAACCTATTTCTCAAATGAGTATGGTATGGAGGCTTGAGTCCTCATGGGTGTACTTGGTGTTATTTATCAATGATTCTCATACTTGTGTTGCTACCTGTTGAGTATTGTAGTTGATTTTATGATATTATCTGATATATACTGTTTTCTATTTTGAGTTGGCCGATGATACCTACTCAGTACCTGTGTTTTGTACTAACCCCTACTTGTATGTTTTCTTTTTATTATTTGTGGAGTGCAGCAAACGTACCGTCGTCTTCAACTCAATCGCAACTCTAGCCAGTCTTCGTCACACCAGATTTCAGGGTGAGCTAAAGCTTCTAGCTTTGACTGGATCTTCTTCTTCATGTCTGGATGCCTTGAAGTTCTGGCATGGACTATCTGTTTAGTTATTTTAGCTTCTTAGATACTCTTAGACTTAGTAATTTGAGGATAGATGTTTTTGTGATAATGACTTCCAGATTTTGGGGATAGTAATTGATAAATTTTAGAAGTTATTTATTGGTTATATTAATGAGTTTTAAGTCTTCCGCATTATTTTTCTGTTTATTATGTTTGAAATGTTGGGGTTCAGATTGGTTGGTTCGCTCACATAGTAGGGAAAGTGTGGGTGCCACTCGCGGCTCGTTTTGGGTCGTGACATGTAGTTTGTATGAGCTCATAATCTGTATAGTTGCTTTTGGTAGAGTTGATAGAATTTCTAGATGAGGATGCTAAAGATCTTTTAAAAGTAGAGAGAAACTGAAAACTGATAAGAAAACTTTCAAATGATTTATTTCTTAAAAAAGTAGGAGTCTTAGCCGTTGTTACACTTAGAAAAGGTAAATCGAATTCAATTATGACATCTATTACGAGTAGTTATAAAAGGTAAAGTAACTCCATTTAGAAAATGTATTCATGTTTTCCAGCAAAAATACATTTGGCAAAATTTTAAGTCCTAAACACAATGACCATACTGCCTATAATACTAATGCCTAAATTTTTGTGTATTTGCATTGCTCTTAAATAATCGGTAAAATTCAAATCGTATATAATAATGTGAAATAATTGAAATACGTGTAAAGCTAACCGACAAGTGGCAATTTATTTATAAACGAAATGAGAAGTAGGAACAGGTGTGGTGGATGATCTGTGTGTGTACACACTAATTAACCCTAATCAAGGCTGGAAGAGTGGGTTGTAGCCATGGCCATGGGAAATTTCTACTTATTGTCTCTCTTTTGGTGGGTAACTATTGAGTAAGTTTTATCTGATATGAAAGTACTGCTAACATGCAGAGTTCGTCAAAAGACTTTTTTCTGCTGCTAAAATTCATCATGTTACTGTCAGTCACTCCATTTATATCCACTGATGATACTTCTCCAGAAATATTATTTAATGCAATTCTATCTCCAATATTACATACTATTTACTATACTATGATCTATAATCTATAGCTATACTATATCCTACAACAAAATGCGAAATAATTCCTTCACTTTCTTAAACCCATCTGGAATTAGAGAAAATATTGAATAGAAATGTCCTAATACTTCCTCAAAGTAAAGTTGTCATTCTGTACTAAAACCATCATCTACAAACATAATAAAGGATTCATTTAAAAAGAATTATAAATATTTTCCAATATGTATGTTGTTTTATTTTTTTTAGTTATGTAATTTATTAGTCATAATTATATAATCCTAAATGGACTTGCAGGTTAGGACATAAAAGTGACAGAAGTAAAATTCACATAGACAAGAATCATGTCACTCACTAAACAACACATACGTATATGACAATTACGAAAAATATTAGATAGAGAACAATTGGTGGATCCGACTTGTACCTCCTCCTAAGATGATACATAAATTTCTCATTTTCATATCATACTTATCTTCATTAATTAATTCTATCTAATACTATAACACAAGGTGACGTCTCAATCTCAAGGAAGTTGCAGTCAATCATATGAAGGCATATAATATAAACAAATAATCAAACTTCGCTTCGCTTGACAAGTTAACACACTAACTTTGAGTATGTATATTTAGATAACTCAACTCACGTTCGTTATGTAAGTTCAACACTCAAACTTTGAAAGACACCTCGAAATTTTGTGTGTCATATCAGCGTGAAGAGTAGGGATGAGTTGGAGCGTTAGTGGCCAGTTAAGATGTCTAGATGTGCACTTTCTAAGTTGGAGGGTGTACTTGCTAGTTGAGGCCAAGTTTGAGTGATTGTATATGTATTATATCTCGTATGAATTATTACTATCTATGACATACATGTAAAAGCCCGTCAGCAGGTGTCTAAGTGAGAACATCGTGACGTATTCTATATTGTAAGGTTTCGTTACAGTTACCTCAACTGTCAACCTACCGCAAACTACTCCTCCTTCATCTACCGACAGTCTGAGCAAACTCCTACTATAATACCATATATGAAGCATTTTCATGGACCACTTATTTGTTGACATAAGAGGACCATTTAGAAACAAAATCTCATGGCTTCATTGTTTTCTTAATTGGCAATGATTGGAGGCACATGTCTTTGATAGTCTTATAAGTTTGTCCTAGTCTGCTTGACATTACAGAATCTCCTAGTAATGCTACAAGACCATAGATGCCACTTCTTGAAAAATAATGCATATGGTCCATCATTAAATTACAATATGATAAGTCATTATTGGGATACCAATCGAGTTTAATTTTTATACGTTTACAGAATAATATCTTCTATACATTATAAGCTCACCAGTTAAACAACAAAACAATGTTCAACATTACACTGTCAGTGGATATAAATTAAATCCGTACTAATATCATCCGGCAGCTCCTAGTGTGAAGTCACAATATTTCCCCTTTTAACAA
>JAKWJC010000316.1:35000-58018 GCA_027704865.1 Solanum neorickii
CAGGTCCGCTCAGAGGATGGTGGGATAATTTCTTATCATCTAAAGAAAAGTATGCAATAACAAATTCATACAAAGAAGAGGTTAAAAGAGAACTAGTTACTGGTGAAGATGGAAAACCAGTAGAAAAGATTACAATTCATAAAGTTGAAGATGTTGTTTATACTCTTGTTCTTACTATATTAGAACATTTTAATGGAAGATTTTCCAATCAAAAATGAGACAATTTCGAACTTTATTAAATGGACTCAAATGTAACCATTTGGGATATTTTCGATGGTATAAGGACACTTTCATGAGTAGAGTTATGGATCTACCTGAAAGTAAATCAAGTTATTGGAAAAATCGATTTATTGATGGTCTTCCTTCATTATTTCTGAAAGGGTTAAGAAAGTTTTGAGAGGAGATCAACCAGAAATCCCTTATGATAGATTAACTTATGAATAGTTAATAGGGATTTATACTCAAGAAGGATTGAATCTTTGTAATGAGCTTAAGTTGGCTCAACAGATAAAAAGAACTCAAATGTCTGAAAAGTCTCAATTGGGAGATTTTTGTACGCAGTTTGGAATAGAAGGACCGTCTAGTTCTAACCAAAGACAGGTCAAACTGAAGAAAGACACCATAAAAGACGTCTTCGTTCAAAACGATACAAAGAAAAGAAAGAAGAAAAGAAAGCTCATAGAAAGGCGACAAGGTTTGCCAAAAATTTCTCTAAAAGAGTTTTGAAAAATATTAAATGTTATAAGTGTGGACATTTTGGTCATCTTGCAACAAATTGTAAGGCCGATAAGTTTAAAGCTTTGGAGTTGGATGAACCGACTCAAGATAAACTCTATGAGTTATTATACGAATCAGATTCAGATTCAAATTCTTCTGGTGATTCTTCAGATTATAGTACTAATAGTCATGTTGATAATGGTAAGCAAAAATGTGTTAATTGTCCAGGTAATTTGTACTTGCGGACAAGATGATTTTTATAAATTGCAATCTCAGATGGAAGATTCTTATTTGGATAAATTATATCAAAGTTTTGAAGAATTAACTTTTAAAATGATTTCTTCTAAAAATGTTATTGAACTTTTACAAGACATTTCTGATGAAAATCTTAGAAATTAGATTTTAGAAATGGCTTCTTCAAAAGCATCTTCAAAAAAAATTGAAAAAATAAAGAAGAATGAAGTTGAAGATTTCAATTACAATTCTTACAATTCTAGTCCTTATTCTTTACAAGAAGTATTTTCGCAACTTGAAAGAAAGGGCAAGATATTGTTCAAATTAGAGATACGTCTCTGGATGATTTAAAATTAGAGGTTGAAAACCTTAAGAAAGAGATTAAATCTTTAATCAAAATCAGTTGATTAATAATCATCGAATTTCTCAATTAGAAAATGAAAAGGATATTTCTGTTTTTGATAAAGGTAAGGCTATTATAGATGAAGAGATTGATACATCTCTTAATACTAAATTTCTTGAAATGATGCAAATTGTCACTGCACATCGTTGGTATATTAATTGCACCATTCTAATTAATAATGATTTTAATGTTTCAAGCATTGCTATGATTGATAGTGGTGCTGATGTTAGCTGTATTCAAGAAGGATTAATTCCTTCACGATTTTTTGAAAAAATAACTCATATTGTTAAATCTGCTTCAAATCATGCTTTAGACATAAAATATAAATTGTCTAATACTTGTATTTGCCAGAGTAAAGTTTGTATTCCTCACTTTTTCTATCTGGTTAAAAATCAAATATATCCACCAATTATACTTGGTACCCCTTTTATTAATGTTATTTATCCCTTTTCTAACTTAAATGCAAAAGGATTTACAACAAAATATAATGGTAATACCATTAATTTTGAATTCATAACTGAACATATTACTAGAGATATTAACTCTTTAATTCATTTGAAACAAAAACATATTGATTCTTTACAAATGGAAATTTATGGTTTGAATATTTCAGAATCTTTACAATCAACTAAAGTACAAGAAAAAATTAAATTAATTTCTGGAAAAATGGCAGCTGATATTTGTGCAGATCATCCAAATGCTTTTTGGGACAGAAAAAAGCATATTGTGGCTTTGCCCTGTGAAGATTTTTTTTTTCTGAATCAGATATTCCTACAAAATCTCGCCCCTGTCAAATGAATGCAGAATTAGTTGATTTCTGTAAAAAAGAAATTGATAGTTTATTACAAAAGGGACTTATAAAACCCTCTAAATCTCCATGGTCTTGTACTGCCTTTTATGTTAACAACGCTGCAGAACAAGAAAGAGGTGTTCCCAGGTTGGTAATAAATTATAAACCTTTAAACAAAGTTGTAAAATGGATAAGGTATCCCATTCCAAATAAGAAAGATCTTCTTTCCAGATTATACGATGCTAATATATTTTCCAATTTTGATTTAAAATCAGGATATTGGCAAATTTAGATTTTTAAGGAACATAATTATCGAACTGCTTTTAATGTTCCATTTGGTCAATTCGAGTGGAATGTTATGCCTTTTGTTCTGAAGAATGCTCCTTCTGAATTTCAAAAAATTAAGAATGATATTTTTAATCCTTATATGGATTTTATAATTGTTTATATTGATGATATTTTAGTTTATTCAAAAACTTTTGAATCTCATATTAAGCATCTTGAGATCTTCAAGAAAATTGTTATTCATAATGGTTTAATTATCTCTAAATCAAAAATGAGTTTATTTCAAACTGATGTTCGATTTCTAGGACATCAAATTTGTCAAGGAAAAATTACTCCTATTCATAGATCAATTGATTTTGTGTCAAAGTTTCCTGATATTATAATAGACAGGACTATGTTACAAAGATTTTTGGGAAGTCTAAATTACATTTCCCCTTATTATAAAAATCTTTCTAAAGATCTCGCACTTTTGACAGATAGATTAAAAAAGAGCAATAATTGCCCTTGGAATGAGAATCTTACTTCGCTTGTTAGAAGTATTAAACAAAGGATTAAAACCTTACCTTGTTTAACTCTTGCTAACCCTGCATGGACCAAAATTATTGAAACTGATGCTTCAAATATTGGTTATGGAGGGATTCTTTACCAAGTTAACCCTCATGATAATCATGAATATCTCATTCGTTTTCATTCAGGTAAATGGACAGAAGCCCAGCGCAAATATGCGACTATATCACATGAAATGCTTTGTATTGTTCAATGCGTCTTAAAATTTCAAGATGATCTTTATAATCAAATTTTTTTTATTAGAACAGATGTCAATCTGTTGAATACATGTTTGATAAAGATTTCAAACATGATGCTTCGAAGTTGATATTTGCTAGGTGCCAGGCCCAACTAGCCCCTTTTGATTTCAAAATTCAATATAAAAAAGGAATTGATAATTCCCTCACAGACTTCTTATCCAGAGAATATCTAGCCTCCTAGACAAAAATTTTAGTATGTCCTATTTTGCATTTTTCTTTGATGATAGAACTCTAATTACCATTCTAAAGGTACTCCCTTTAGAAAAGGATATTCAAGAATTAATTCTTGATAAACTGATACTGTCAATAATACAAGACGACTTTTACTTTTCTATACATGATTATGAAGAAGTCACTAGTCCTTATTACCTGGACTTTGATGATTATTTTGACTATCACTAATTCGTTTCTATTACAGAATGGGAGGAAATGACCCTTCTCCTTGGTCACAAACACGTGGCAGAGGGGGTGAAAATCGAGGAAGAGGAAGATCAACCTCTCAGTATTCTCAAAGGTCGTCATACGACTCATCATTTCACATAATACTGGGAAACAAGAGACTGGTTAATTCAAAAATTGAAGAGGCATCATCATTCTCTTCAACTATCAATTTAAAGGATATTCCAACAGATAGTCCATTATATGAGCAAATACAAGCATATCTGCAAACAAAAGAGCAAGGTGATACGTATGCTTCTTTAGCAAAAGAGGGCGATATTCAAAAATGCTCTGAAAAAGCAACTGCCAAAGAAATGATAATTCTTTCGGAAAACTCTGATATTCAGAGAAGTAACGAACCTTAGAAGATATTCCAATCAAAATGAGACAATTCGAACTTTATTAAATGGACTCAAATGTAACCATTTGGAATATTTTCGATGGTATAAGGACACTTTCATGAGTAGAGTTATGGATCTACCTGAAAGTAAATCAAGTTATTGGAAAAATTGATTTATTGATGGTCTTCCTTCATTATTTTCTGAAAGGGTTAAGAAAGTTTTGAGAGGAGATCTGTAATGACCCGAAAGGTCATTTTTGGAAATTTTGAATATTTGCTTAACTTGAATTAATTAATCGATAGTTTATGGGCTAAAGTGATAATTTATTTAAGACCCTATACTCTTTAGCCTATATTTAATTAAATATGTGGGTAAAACCTATCACTTTTAGTACTTAAATAATTCAGGAAAAAAAGAAAGAAGGGGCGAAGGGTTTCTCTCTTGCGGCTACGAGAAGGTGAGTTTCTTTTCCTTTAGCTTCTTATTTTCTGCACATAGATGTGCATACATATCTATTTTTATATAGTTAATTATATTATATATATGTATAACAAGGAATGAAGATTAAACAAAACAATTAAAGAAAAAGACAAAAAAAAAACAAATGGCATGCATGCTGTAATGTGAAGAAATTAGGGGTGTTCAGCGTGGCAACGTGGGTTCTGGAAAAAGATTTTGAAACTAGAATTTAATGCAAATATATATATATATATATATATATATAGGTAATGATTTCTATATTATGTGTGGTTAGTAGATAATTTAATTTAATTTCTTATTCTTATCACATTATGGGTTAAGTTTTGGAATATTAAATTAAGTAATTAAATATTAGATATATCATATTATATAAATACCAATCGAATTATGATAGTTGAAATGTTAATTGACATCGAGAATTACAAATTTGATTATAAATTTGGGGTGTATTTTTAGGTCAAGATTAAACACACAAAAGTGTGAGTGTTGTTAGTTCTGAAACCTTATTGTGAATATATATACTTGCATAGATTGCATCGATTTGGAAGCTCAACGGAAAGGGAAGGCTCAAGTCCCAGAGTGATTATTAGAGTGATTGAGGCAAGTGAATTTCTAAACCCTTGTTAAGCGTACGAAATTCGTGTATTTCCTTGTGTGATGTTGAGAATGATTTGGAGACTTGTTGCTTAATTGTTGGTGTTGTATTTCTTGTTGCAAATTGTGCTTTGTTATCAAATGGTTATCTCATCCTTTTCATTTGAGCATGTCATTTGCATTGTATCTGAGACATGGTTGTGGTAAGAGGATAAACTATTTTCCGAGGGTCGTATCGCGCGCCGCGATGGATATTATATGTTGAGGGACGTATTGCGCGCCGCGAAGGTTACTATTATCGAGGGTCGTGTCGTGCGCCGCGACAGATGCATCGACAGATATGTCCCCCATGGGTCCCGGACTGAGAGACAGCGGATGTGTATCGTTAGGGAAGACATGCATCACTATACTTGACATTGCATCTCATGGCATTACACATTTGATTATTGATGAACTTGAACACCTGTTTTGTTGATCTTGTGAGTGTTTCTCTGTGAAGCTTGTGACTGTTGAATATTGAGTTGTTATTGAGAATGTGTAAACTGATAGAGTGTGGTTATTGAGTTGTGTGTTTGGTAAACTGTAAACTATTAGACTGTAGCGTGGAGGTTTAGATATGGTGTAAGAAGTGCCCGTATTTTGTTCACTTAACTTGTGTTTAGAGGTTTGCTTGTTGGGTACCGCGTGGTTTGGTACTCACCCCTTGCTTCTACAAATTTTTGTAGGATACGAGCCTGGATCTTCGTGATACCTGTCATTCTTTTCGTTTCCGAGGCATCTTGTGGAGGATTGTGAGGTAGCTTCTTGTCATCTCAGCGAACTTTCCTACTCCAGTTTATGACTTTGTTTTTACTTGAAAGACAACTTCATGTTAGACTTCTATTTTATTTCAATTCTAATATTTACATTAGAGGCTTGTGCACGTGACAACCTGATTTTGGGGATTGGATTAATATGACTTGTTTTCATAATAGGAATTGTTGTTGGATTGTCATTTACTTCCGCACTTTGTTGGGTATTTGGTTTTAGGCTGACTTTTCTTGGTGGGATAAGACGAGTTCCATCACACCCATTTTTGGGTCGTGACAAAATGGTATCAGAGCTCGTACGATTCACAGCAGCGACCTACAGGGCGAGGAAATTATAGTGGGTTTTCAGGGTCCACACAACAGTTCCCAGGTCAGAGATTTTGTTTTACTTGTGGAGATCCCGATCATCTAATGCGGCAGTGTACTTCTCAAAGGGGTCGTGGTGTTCCTCGACCTAATTCTTCATTCCAGACTAGACCACCAGCTCCACAGGGTAGAGGTCGTGGCAGAGTTCAGTCAGGTAGAGGTGACAGAGTTTCTAGTAGTGGTGTTGCAGCTCAGCAGAGTGGGGGTAGAGGTACCACCCAGGCTGGAGGTGGACGAGGAGCCCACTGCTATGCTTTCCCCGGGAGACCTGAGGCGGAGACCTCTGATGCAGTTATTACATGTATCATCCCAGTATGCCATCGACCTGCGTCTGTGTTGTTTGATCCAGGTTCTACATTCTCTTATGTGTCTACGTATTTTGCTGCTAAATTTGATATGATATGTGATAGCATGACTGTACCTATTCGTGTTTCTACACCCGTGGGTAAGCCCTTAGTGGTTGATCGAGTGTATCGATCCTGTCTTGTTTCTTTGGCTGGGTATGACACTTGGGTAGACTTAATCATTCTGGGTGGGTATGGATTGGCTTTCTCCTTATCATGCTGTCCTTGATTGTAATGCTAAGACTGTGACTTTAGCAATGCCTGGTGTTCCAAGGGTTGAGTGGAAGAGTGTTAGTGGTTCTTATCCTAGAAAGGTCATCTCTTTTATCCGTGCTCAGAGATTGGTGGAGAGGGGGTGTTTGTCTTACTTAGCTTTTATTCGGGATACTAGTGTTGAGCCACCTTCCATGGACTCTGTTCCCGTGGTTCAGGAGTTTCTCGATGTATTTCCTTCTGATCTTCCAGGTGTTCCTCCCGATAGGGATATCGATTTTGCTATTGATTTGGAGCCGGGCACTAAGCCTATTTCTATACCTCCATATCGTATGGCCCCAGCAGAGTTGAAAGAATTGAAGGATCAGTTGCAAGATTTATTGAGTAAGGGTTTTATTCGCCCTAGTGTATCACCTTGGGGTGCCCCTGTATTGTTTGTGAAGAAGAAGGATGGGACTATGAGAATGTGTATTGATTACAGACAGTTGAACAAGGTAACAGTTAAGAATAAGTATCCTCTTCCGCGTATTGATGAATTATTTGATCAGTTACAGGGAGCATCATTGTTCTCTAAGATTGATTTGAGGTCTGGGTATCATCAGTTGAAGATTAGGGCGTCAGATATCCCTAAGACAGCTTTTCGGACCCGGTATGGGCATTATGAGTTTCTAGTGATGTCCTTCGGATTGACTAATGCCCCTGCAGCATTCATGGAGTTGATGAATGGGGTGTTTCGACCATACCTTGATTCTTTTGTGATTGTTTTCATCGATGACATCTTGGTTTACTCTAAGACTGAGGAGGACCATGTCCGACACCTGAGGATTGTACTTCAGAGGTTGAGAGAAGAGAAGTTGTATGCCAAGTTCTCAAAGTGTGAGTTCTGGCTTACTTCTGTGACATTCTTGGGACACGTGGTGTCCAAGGAGGGTATTAGAGTAGATCCGGCCAAGATTGAGGCAGTTAGAGGCTGGACGCGACCTACTTCACCTACTGAGATTAGGAGTTTTGTGGTATTGGCAGGCTATTATCGACGATTTGTTCAGAGTTTCTCTACTATTGCAGCTCCATTGACTAGATTGACTCGACAGGATGTGGGTTTTCAGTGGTCTGATGAGTGTGAGGAGAGCTTTCAAAAGCTCAAGACTTTGTTGACTTCTGCTCCTGTGTTGACTCTACCTGAGGAAAGTGTAGACTTTACTGTGTATTGTGATGCTTCAGGAGTTGTTTTGGGTGGTGTGTTGATGCAGAAGGGGAAAGTGATTGCTTATGCTTCTAGGCAGTTGAAATCCCATGAGAAGAACTACCCTACTCATGATTTGGAGTTGGCGGCTGTGGTATTTGTACTTAAGTTATGGCGTCATTATTTGTATGGGGTGCATTGTGAGATCTTCACTGATCATCGGAGTCTTCAGTATATCTTTAGACAGAGGGATTTGAACTTGAGGCAACGAAGATGGCTTGAGTTGCTGAAAGACTATGATGTGACCATTCTGTATCATCCAGGAAAGGCCAATGTTGTGGCCGATGCTCTGAGTAGGAAGACTCCTAGCATGGGGAGTCTTGCAGCGCTTAGTATTATGGAGAGACCATTGGCTAGAGATGTGCAGATATTAGCTAACAGTCTTGTCCGCTTGCAGATTTCAGAAGAGAGTGATGGGATGATTGCTTTTATTGAGGCTCGGTCTTCTTTAGTCGAGCAAATCCGTGCACACCAGTTCGATGATGAAAAATTATGTCTCATTCGAGACAAAGTATTGAGAGGGGAAGCTAAGGAGGCTGTCCTTGATTCTGATGGTGTATTGCGGATCGGAGGCAGAATTTGTGTGCCTAGGACAGGCGATTTGATTAGATTGATTCTTGAAGAGGCCCATTGTTCTCGGTATTCCATCCATCCGGGAGCGGCGAAGATGTATCATGATCTGAGTCAACATTATTGGTGGTGTGGGATGAAGAGAGATATTTCAGACTTTGTTTCGAGGTGTTTGACTTGCCAGCAGGTCAAGTGTGAGCACCAGCGGCCCGGGGGTGTATCTCAGAGGATGCCTATTCCTACTTGGAAGTGGGAGCGGATTACTATGGACTTTGTTGTGGGTTACCTACCACAGTGGGTGGTTATGACTCTATTTGGGTTGTTGTTGATAGGCTGACCAAGTCTGCCCACTTTATCCCGGTTCGGGTGAAGTATACAGCAGAAAAGTTAGCTGAGCTATATATCAGTCAGATTGTGCGACTACATGGAGTTCCTATTTCTATCATATCAGATCAAGGTTCACTATTTACTTCTCACTTCTGGAAGGCATTACAACATGGTCTGGGTACTCAGTTAGATATGAGTACGGCATTTCACCCTCAGACAGATGGTCAATCTGAGCGGACCATTCAGGTATTGGAAGATATGCTTCGAGCGTGTGTGATCGATTTTGGTGCAAGATGGGATCGACATTTACCCTTAGCGGAGTTTGCCTATAATAACAGTTATCACTCTAGTATTCAAATGGCCCCATTTGAGGCATTGTATGGTAGACGGTGTAGATCTCCGATTGGTTGGTTTGATTCGGCGGAGATGGACTCTTTGGATACAGACTTGCTTAGAGATGCTATGGAACAAGTTCGTGTGATTCAGTATAGACTGTTGACAGCCCAGAGTCGACAGAAGAGTTATGCAGACCTGAGAGTTAGAGCCTTAGTGTTTATGGAGGGTGATCATGTTTGGCTCCGAGTATCACCCATGAAGGGCGTGATGAGGTTTGGAAAGAAGGGCAAGCTTAGCCCTAGGTTCATTGGACCTTTTGAGATTTTGAGCCGAGTGGGAGAAGTGGCTTATAAGTTGGCGTTGCCACCTAGTTTGTCAGAAGTTCATCCTGTTTTCCATGTCTCTATGCTTCGGAAGTATATTCCGGATGAATCTCATGTGATTTCACTCGATTCTGTGGAGTTGGGTCCAGACTTGACATTTGAGGAGGAGCCTATAGCTATTTTGGATAGGCAAATTCGAAAGCTTAGGACCAAAGAGATTGCTTCATTGAAGGTGCAATGGAAGCACCGATCAGTGGGAGAGGCAACTTGGGAGACTGAGTCTGACATGCGTGCCAGATATCCTCAACTTTTTGAAGCTTCAGGTAATTACTTTTACTCTATGTTCGAGGACGAACATGATTTTTAGTGGTGGATAATGTAATGACCCGAAAGGTCATTTTTGGAAATTTTGAATATTTGCTTAACTTGAATTAATTAATCGATAGTTTATGGGCTAAAGTGATAATTTATTTAAGACCCTATACTCTTTATCCTATATTTAATTAAATATGTGGGTAAAAACTATCACTTTTAGTACTTAAATAATTCAGAAAAAAAAAAGGGGCGAAGGGTTTCTCTCTTGCGGCTACGAGAAGGTGAGTTTCTTTTCCTTTAGCTTCTTATTTTCTGCACAAAGATGTGCATACATATCAATTTTTATATAGTTAATTATATTATATATATGTATAACAAGGAATGAAGATTAAACAAAACAATTAAAGAAAAAGACAAAAAAAAAACAAATGGCATGCATGCTGTAATGTGAAGAAATTAGGGGTGTTCAACGTGGCAACGTGGGTTCTGTAAAAAGATTTTGAAACTAGAATTTAATTCAAATATATATATATATATATATATATATATATATATATATATATATATATATATATAGGTAATGATTGCTATATTATGTGTGGTTAGTAGATAATTTAATTTAATTTCTTATTCTTATCACATTATGGGTTAAGTTTTGGAATATTAAATTAAGTAATTAAATATTAGATATATCATATTATATAAATACCAATCGAATTATGATAGTTGAAATGTTAATTGACATCGTAATTATAAATTTGGGGTGTATTTTTAGGTCAAGATTAAACACACAAAAGTGTGAGTGTTGTTAGTTCTGAAACCTTATTGTGAATATATATACTTGCATAGATTGCATCGATTTGGAAGCTCAACGGAAAGGGAAGGCTCAAGTCCCAGAGTGATTATTAGAGTGATTGAGGCAAGTGGATTTCTAAACCCTTGTTAAGCGTACGAAATTCGTGTATTTCCTTGTGTGATGTTGAGAATGATTTGGAGACTTGTTGCTTAATTGTTGGTGTTGTATTTCTTGTTGCAAATTGTGCTTTGTTATCAAATGGTTATCTCATCCTTTTCATTTGAGCATGTCATTTGCATTGTATCTGAGACATGGTTGTGGTAAGAGGATAAACTATTTTCGAGGGTCGTATCGCGCGCCGCGATGGATATTATATTTCGAGGGACGTATCGCGCGCCGCGAAGGTTACTATTATCGAGGGTCGTGTCGTGCGCCGCGACAGATGCATGGACAGATATGTCCCCCATGGGTCCCGGACTGAGAGACAGCGGGTGTGTATCGTTAGGGAAGACATGCATCACTATACTTGACATTGCATCTCATGGCATTACACATTTGATTATTGATGAACTTGAACACGTGTTTTGTTGATCTTGTGAATGTTTCTCTGTGAAGCTTGTGACTGTTGAATATTGAGTTGTTATTGAGAATGTGTAAACTGATAGAGTGTGGTTATTGAGTTGTGTGTTTGGTAAACTGTAAACTATTAGACTGTAGCGTGGAGGTTTAGATATGGTGTAAGAAGTGCCCGTATTTTGTTCACTTAACTTGTGTTTAGAGGTTTGCTTGTTGGGTACCGCGTGGTTTGGTACTCACCCCTTGCTTCTACAAATTTTGTAGGATACGAGCCTGGATCTTCGTGATACCTGTCATTCTTTTCGTTTCCGAGGCATCTTGTGGAGGATTGTGAGGTAGCTGCTTGTCATCTCAGCGAACTTTCCTACTCCAGTTTATGACTTTATTTTTACTTGAAAGACAACTTCATGTTAGACTTCTATTTTATTTCAATTCTAATATTTACATTAGAGGCTTGTGCACGTGACAACCTGATTTTGGGGATTGGATTAATATGACTTGTTTTCATAATAGGAATTGTTGTTGGATTGTCATTTACTTCCGCACTTTGTTGGATATTTGGTTTTAGGCTGACTTGTCTTGGTGGGATAAGACGAGTGCCATCACACCCATTTTTGGGTCGTGACAAGATCAACCAGAAATCCCTTATGATAGATTAACTTATGGAAAGTTAATAGGGATTTTTACTCAAGAAGGATTAAATCTTTGTAATGAGCTTAAGTTCTAAACTGGTTCCATTTTTTATGAAAAAATTCTTTTTGAATGTGTTTTCTAACCAGGGATCCTGTGCTAAAATCCAATTGTTGACTCATCATAATCAAATTTAGTTTAGATCTGTTGATTTATCAACATTGAAATCCATTTCAGACTGAGTTGGATCCAAATATGACAACTTATCAGTTGCTTGAACAATATTTGTTTTAGGGTCTATTCTTACCTTTCAACCAATCCTTCACTCATAGTATCACTTAAAGTGTGAATAGATAAAGGTCTTCGTCTTGCTGATCCATAGCTGGAACCTGCATAACTTATAGGGGAAATATGTTGAATTTCTGGTAACCTTCTATAACCAGAAAAAGATCGCCTATTATAAACAGGAGAATTATCACTGAATTCAATACAAATCTTACCATCTGGATTTTGAGTAATATGAGAATAGTCACTATTAGTGATATCTTCAGAAACATGTCTTTGCGACACAACATCATTTAAAATCCATTTATCAGGAAAATTAATCTCATCCCATTTAATAGGTCTTCTATTGTGAAGAAATAAAAATTCAAGCTTCGGTGTGATATTTAAGGTAATTCAAAACTACTTTTATAATTTTCTTTTATGATTGCCGTCATTACTATGTCCGGCTGAGATAACTTTCATATCTATGCTAGCTGCATAATTTCTGTATGATGTTCTTGTTTAATATCTGGATCTAATCAAGTTATAATGAATTCTTATTATAGTTCTTAAATCTTTTATCACAAGTTTTGACTTGGTTTCGAGGTGGTGGTACAGTCTGATAATACACTGTTGATGATAGCGAGCATGTGGTATTGTAAGTCCCCGTTAATTGTTAAAGAAAAGGGCAGCCTAAAACCCATGTTAGAACTGTTATACATTATCATGTATATTATTGTGACAGACCTCATGCTTGAGTAAAATTTTACCATACAGCCGAAACTTTGGATAAAAATTTTTATAAACTATAATACGTTTCAAGTATAACTTGGTCATGTGCAAAGCTAGATCCAAATGGTCGAGCAGACTACCACCAGCCTTGTAGATCCTGATATAGTATCACAGCCAGATATTCTATAAGAACATGTAACAGCTCTAATGAAAGCGAAGCATAGATATCCTGATTGGTATATTATTATTTTTATTATTATTATTTTATTTCTATATTATATTATAGAGGAGGATTATTAGGCTTATTAGGAGGAGGAAGAAGAATAGGAGAGGAGGGGGGGGGGGGGGGGGAGGATGATTAGAAGAAGGATTATTAGGATATTACGATTAGGAAGAGTAGGAGGGGAAGGACGAGGAGGAGGATTGGACGAGGAGGAGTAGAAGGAGGAGGAGGGGTAGGAGGACGAGGAGGAGAAGGAGGAGGAGGAGGACGAGGAGGAGGAGGACTAGGGGAAGGACAGGAATTAGGAGGAGGAGGATAGGACGAGGAGGACAAGGAGGCCGAGGAGGACAAGAGGACGAGGAGGAGGAGGAGGAGAAAGAGGAGGAGGAGGACGAGGAGAAAGGGAGGAGGGAGGAGGACGAGGAGACGAGGAGGAAGAAGAGGAGAAGGAGGAGGAGGAGGAGGAGGAAGAGGAGGAGGAGAGGAGGAGGAGGAGAGGAGGAGGCGGGGGCGGCGGCGGCGGCGGAGGAGGAGGAGGAGGAGGAGGGAGGGGAGGCGAGGAGGAGGACGAGGAGAAGGAGGGGGAGGAGGAGGAGGAGAGGAGGAGGAGGAGGAGGAGGAGGACGAGGAGGAGGAGGAGGAGGAGGAGGAGGACGAGGACGAGGACGAGGAGGGGGAGGAGGAGGAGAGGAGGAGAGAGGAGGAGGACGAGGAGGAGGAGGAGGAGGAGGAGGAGGAGGAGGAGGAGGGGGAGGAGGAGCAGGACGAGGAGGAGGAGGAGGAGGAGGAGAGGAGGGGGACGAGAGGAGGAGGAGGAGGAGGGGGGGGAGAGGAGGAGGAGGGAGGAGAGGAGGAGGAGAAGAGGAGGGGAGGAGGAGGACGAGGAGGACGAGGAGGACGGGGAGGAGGAGGAGGAGGGGGAGGAGGGGGGGTGGGCGGAGGAGGAGAGGAGGAGGAGTGGGAGGGCAAAAAAAAAAGGAGGAGGAGGAGGAGGAGAGGAGGATGGGGGGAGGAGGAGGAAGAGGAGGAGGAGGAGAGGAGGAGGAGGAGGAGGAGGAGAGGGAGAGGAGGAGCAGGAGGAGGATAGGGAGGAGGAGGACGAGGAGGAGGAGGACGATGAGAGGGAGAAGGAGGAGAGTAGGACGAGGAGAGGAGGAGGGGAGAAGGAGGAGGAGGAGGACTATGAGGAGGAGGAGGAGGAGGAGGTAGGAGGAGGAGGACACGACTACGACTATTGTGAGAGGAGTAGGATTGGATTGAGTAGGATGAGTAGGACTACGATAGAGTGAGGAGGATTAGGATTAGTAGTAGGTATAGATGATTATTAGTACTATTATTATTATACTATTATTTATTATTATTATATTAAGATTAATTTTAATATTATAATATTATTATAATATTATTATATTATTATAATATTTTTTTTTTTAATTTTTTGTTTGGTAACTTCATTTAATTAATTATCAAGAACAAACATTACAATCCAAGCAGCTATCACAACATGCTTTAACTCAAAAAATCAAACCAAAAGACTACACCTACTCTCCTAACTATTGCTTAAATGTCCATTGACTTATAATTTCCTTCATTCTAGAAGGAGTTCTAGCAATAGTTATTTAGGCTATCTCTTTTACTATTTGATCCTCATTTTTGCTCTTGTGCTAAAAAATTCTACTATTGCTCTCCATCCACAATCCATAGATACCTTCAGTCAATATAATCTTGAACAGTTGTGCTGCTGAGCTCTTCCCTTTTCCATGAAGAATACACCACTGCAGAAACTGCTCCCATGTCATTGGAACATTACTTTGTTGCTCTATCCAGCTTAACAGTCTCCCCCACATTCTCCTGGCATAGTTGCATTGCATAAACAGATGTTCTACATTCTCATCAGCATTCTTGCATAACACACATGTCTTCTCTACTACAACTCCCTACTGAGCCAATATGTCCACCGTTACTAGCCTTTGATTCGTCATGATCCACATTGTAAAGTAAGCTTTTGGTCTTGCTGCATTGTTGAACATAAGACAAGTCCATGCTGGCCTTTGATGATATCCCTTCATGTGACAATAAAGTTGCCTGATCATCCCTTTACTTTTTCCTTGCATTTGCTGAACCTGCTCCACAATTTGCTTTGCATTCATTACTTTTTGTATCATCCAGCTTGCATGTTTCCTCCTCTGCCATTCCCTCTGCCCTTTTATATAGTATGCATGTATCCATTTAATCCATAGCTTATCTTCCTTGTTAGCGAGATCCCAACAAAGTTTAGCAACTGCAGCTCTATTCCACACTTTCATATTGATCAACCCCATGCCTCCTTCATATTTAGGACAGCACACTTTCTCCCATGCTATTAATGCCTTTTTTGTAACATAGCCAACCCCTGACCATAAGTAGCTTCTACATAATCCTTCAATCACTTTAATTATCTTTGCAGGAATAATAAAAAGTTGAGCCCAGTAAGACTGTACACCAACAGAACAGTCTTAATCAGTTGAGTTCTTCCTGCATAAGATAATTTTTTTGCTGTCCATGAGTGATTCTTGCCATGATCTTGACAATGAGTGGATACCACTGTATTATAGTCAACTTCTTTGTTGAGAGAGGCACTCCCACGTATTTGAAAGGTAGCTCTTCCATTGTATAACCAAGTTGTTGCATAATTTGCTGCCTCACCTCCATCTGAACTCCACCACAGTATATGGAGCTTTTTGTGATATTTGCCTGCAGCCCTGAAGCTTGAGCGAACTCTGAAAAACACCTTTGAAGTATCTTGATGGACACCAAATCTCCTCTTGAAAATAGAAGTAAATCATCTGCAAAACATTAGTGTGTAATGTCCAGCTTAGAGCATTTAGGATGATATTTGAATGCTTTCTCTTCTTTAAGCCCTTTGAGGAGCATTTAGGATCTCCTTGTCCGAGGCCTCTAGTTGCATCAAATCTTTGAGTAGTTTGTCCATTAACAACAATAGTATAATTCACTGTTTTGACACAATGCATCACCCACTGAATAAACATCTCTGGGAATCCCAATCCTACCATTACTTGTTCTAAAAAAGGTCACTCAACTCAATCATAGGCTTTCTGTAGATCAATCTTAAGCATGCTTCTAGGAGAAATATTCTTCTTAGTATAAGTCTTGACCAATTCATGAGCCAGAATAATGTTATCTGCAATCTTCCTCCCTGGTATAAATCCAGCCTGACTCTCACATGTAACATCATGAATAACATCATGCATTCTTCTTGTTATCACCTTTGAAATGATTTTATAAATCACAGTGCAACAAGCAATTGGCCTATACTCCTTCACAGCTTTAGGACTTTGAACCTTTGGAATTGAAGATACAAGAGTGCAATTGAAAGGCTTAAACAACTTTCCTGTTGTGAAGAAGTTTTTGACAGCCTCAATAACATCCTTTTTAATAATCTTCCAAGTATGCTTAAAGAAAAGTGCATTATAGCCATCTATACCTGGAGCCTTATCATTCCTAATAGACTGTAATGCTGTATAAATCTCCTGCTCTGTTATGTCTGTACATAATTGGATTCTTTGCTGCCTTGATAATACATGCCCTCTTTTCATCACCTAAGCATTTATAGCTGGAAGTTTACCTGCTGAAGATCCTATAAGACTTTTATAAAACATAACAAACTCCTCTTGAATCTCTTGGGGTTCATATAGCATCCTTCCAAGTTCTACAAGTTTAATTCTTGTCTTCTCAATCTTCTGGCCTATGTATTGGAACTCTCTCCTATTCAATTGTCTCAAGACTGGCTGGAGTGCCTTTAACTTATACCATATCTCCTTCATTACTTCACTTCCATGTTTCTGCTTCCAGACTTTATCAACTTTATCCACCAGTTCTATCACGACCCAAAACCGAGCCGCGACTGGCACCCACATTTACCCTCCTATGTGAGCGAACCAACCAATCTAAACCTTAACATTTCAATATAATATCAACAGAAAGTAATGCGGAAGACTTAAACTCGTTAATAAAATCAATAACTATTATTATCCCCAAAATCTGGAAGTCATCATCACAAGAACATCTATCCTCAAATTACTAAAGCTAAGAGTATCTAAGAAGCTAAAAATACATATAAGCTAGTCCATGCCGGAACTTCAAGGCATCAAGACATGAAGAGGAAGATCCAGTCCAAGCTAGAAGCATTAGCTCACCCTGATATCCGGAGTAATGAAGACTGGCTAGAGTTACTGTTGAGTCGAAGATGACGGCACGTTTGCTGCACTCCACAAATAAACAAGAAGAAAACATAAAAGTAGGGGTCAGTACAAAACACGGGTACTGAGTAGATATCATCGGCCAACTCGAAATAGAAAACAATATATATTAAGCAATATCATAAAATCAACTATGATACTCAACATGTAGCAACAACAAGTACTATATCATTAACAATTACCGTCAAGTTCACACATGAGGACTCAAGCTCAATACCATACTCATTTGGGACTTAGATTCATTAAATTGAGTATATTAGCATCTTGCAAGATTCATTATATTTATTCCCCTCGTGTCGGTACGTGACACTCCGATCCATATACTATCCTGGTGTCGGAACGTGACACTCCGATCCTCATTCTATCCAGGTACCGGAACATGGCACCCGATCCATATACTATCCTGGTGTCGGAACGTGACACTCCGATCCTCATTCTATCCTGGTACCGGAACGTGGCACCCGATCCCCTAATCTCACCACTTTCGTTCATCAAGCCTTCTTTTATACCAAGGCATCATCATTAACAAAGTAGATTAGGGTTTCTTTTCAAGATTTGGGATTCAATAGCTTCATCATGCTTATTTATTCATAATTACATAATCACATCATTCATGCAAGCATACAATTAAGCATATAGAAGGGTTTACAATACTACTAACACATATCATTCGCTATTAAGGGTTTACTACGAATAGCATAAAAATAACCATAACCTACCTCCACCGAAGATTCGTGATCAAGCAAGAAATTTCCCAAGCTTTGTTTCTCTCTTCCTCGTTCGATTCTCCCTCTCTATCTTGTTCTTTCTATGTTCTTTATTCAAACCCCTTTCTTTTACCCTAATTAGTATATAATTAAGAATAAAAGATGACAATAATAACCCACTAATTAACTTAAGGTTACCTCTTTTAACCCCCAAGTAATTAGACTTATTAACATTAACCCTCTAACTTTATAATTAAAGCAGAAGGAATAGTCAAAAACGTCCCTTAAAACGTATAAAGAAATCCGACTCCGCCTTGGAATACGAAGCCTGTGACGGCCCGTCGCGCCTGCGACGGTCCGTCCTGCTGCTCCGTCACAGGCTTCAGAGACTCAATTTCTCTGAAGAGTCTGTGACGGTCCGTCACACCTGTGACGGTCCGTCACACCTGTGACGGTCCGTCCTGCCATTCCGTTACGAAGTTCAGAGAGTCGATTTCAGTACCCAATTTGCAGATTTTCTAAGTGTTTTGAAACGAGGCCCTGCGACGGTCCGTCGTGCCTACCACGGTCCGTCGTGGGGTCCGTCGCCTCAGCCTATTTTTCCAGAAATAAAATCTGCTGCTCAAAATGACTAAATAGGTCGTTACAATAGATACCAATTTACCCATCGTTCGTCCCCGAACGATCACAAAAGGAAAACAAGGGCGAAAAGGAGTACCTGAATCTGTAAACAGATGTGGGTATCTTTCTCGCATATCTGCCTCCTTCTCCCAAGTGGCTTCTTCAACGGGTCGATTCTTCCATTGAACTTTGATGGATGCAATCTCCCTTGATCTCAACTTGCGAATTTCTCTATCTAGAATGGCAACGGGTTCCTCCTCATAAGACAAATTCTTATCAAGCAAAAACTGAATCCCAACGGATAATGTAGTTTCCATCCCCATGGTATCTTTTCAACATCGACACATGGAATACCGGATGCACTCCGGACAGCCCTGGAGGCAAGGCTAACTCATAAGCCACCTCCCCTACTCGCTTAAGTACTTCAAATGGACCAATATACCTTGGCTAAGTTTACCTCGCTTACCGAACCGCATCACCCCTTTCATTGGCGAAACCTTCAACAAGACTTGTTCACCTCCATGAATTCCAAGTCTCTAACCTTCCGATCTGCATACTCCTTCTGTCTACTTTGCGCTGCTAGAAGCTTTTCTTGAATAGATTTCACTTTATCTAACGATTCCCTCAGAAGGTCAGTACCCCAAGGTCTAACTTCAAATGCATCAAACCAACCAATGGGGGACCTACACCTTCTCCCATATAGTGCCTCAAATGGGGCCATATCAATGCTTGAGTGATAGCTATTGTTGTAGGAGAACTCTGCTAAGGGTAAAAAGCTATCCCACTGACCACCAAATTCTATCACACATGCACGAAGCATATCCTCCAACACTTGAATCGTTCTCTCAGAGTGACCATCGGTCTGAGGATGGAACGCAGTACTAAGGTCCAACCTAGTACCCAGTTCCGCATGCAATGTTTTCCAAAACTTAGAAGTAAACTGCGTACCTCTATCTGATATAATGGAGAGTGGAACCCTATGCAATCGCACCACTTCCGAGATGTAAAGTTTGGCTAACTTCTCTGCATTGTAAGTCACCTTGACCGGAATGAAGCGAGCAGACTTAGTTAACCTATCGACAATTACCCAAATAGAATCAAACCTTCCCAATGTCTTTGGAAGACCAACCACGAAATCCATCGCAATCCTTTCCCACTTCCATTCGGGAATGGGCATTCTCTGAAGTGTCCTCCGGGCCTCTGGTGTTCATACTTTATTGTTGACAGTTTGGACATTTGGCAATAAAGTCAACAATATCACGCTTCATTCTACTCCACCAAAAGTGTTGCTTTAGGTCACGGTACATCTTGGTTGCACCCAGATGTATCGAATACCTTGAACTATGAGCCTCTGTCAGAATAGTGTTGATCAAATCATCGACGTGGGGTACACTACCCTTCCTTAATCCTCAAAACACCTTCTCATCGATTGTTGCTTCTTTAGCCTCTCCTGCCATACTTTATCTCGGATTCGGATCAATTTCTCATCATTAAACTGTTTCCCCTTATCTTGTCAAGAAAAGAAGATCTCGCCTCCACACTGGCCAATAATCCTCCCTTCTCATTTACTTCTAACCTCATAAGGTCGTTAGCCAGAATCTGAACTTCTCTAGCCAATGGGCGTCTAGAAGCTTGCAAGTGAGCTAGACTTCCCATGCTTCCCGCCTTTCTACTCAAAGCATCCGCTACAACATTCGCCTTCCCCGGATGATACAAAATAGTGATGTCGTAGTCCTTCAGTAGTTCCATCCAATCTCTGTCTCAAGTTCAAATCTTTCTGAGTAAAGACATACTGAAGGCTACGATGATCCGTGTAGACCTCACACTTAACCCCATATAAATAGTGTCTCCATTGCTTAGTGCAAACACTACCGCGGCCAATTCTAAATCATGAGTTGGGTTGTTACGTTCATGCACTTTAATTGTCTGGAAGCATAAGCAATCACATTCTTCTTTGCATAGCACTGCACCCAAACCGAATAGGATGCATCACAATAGACCAATGAAAATCTTACCTTCACTGGCAAGGTGAGAATTGGTGGCAGTAGTCAACAGAGTCTTGAGCTTCTGAAACGCTTTCCTCACACTGTCTGACCATACAAATGGAACATTTTGCTTAGTCAAGTTCGTCAGTTGGGAAGCAATAGAAGAGAATCCCTTGACAAATCGGCGGTGTAGTAGCTAAACCCAACAAATTTCGTTATTTCTGACACATTAGTAGGTCTTACCCAATTCTTCACTGTCTCAATCTTAGAAGGATCCACCATCACTCCATCCTTAGAAACCACGTGCCCAAGAAGGACACTGCATCTAGCCAAAACTCACACTTAGAGAACTTGGCATAAAGCTTTTTCTCCCTCAACATTTCCAATACCATTCTCAAATGCTCCTCATGTTCCTCCTTACTTTTAGAGTATATCAGTATATCATCAATAAATACGATCACAAAGAGATCCAAATATGGCTTAAAAATCCCGTTCATCAAACTCATGAACCCAGCAGGGGCATTCGTAAAGACCAAAAGAACATCACTACAAATTCGTAATGCCCATACCTGGTTCTAAAAGCAGTTTTTGGCACATCCGTTGCCCGTATTTTCAATTGATGGTAACCGGATCTCAAGTCAATCTTAGAGAAGACACAAGCACCTTGTAACTGATCGAACAAGTCATCAATGCGAGGAAGAGGATACTTGTTCTTAATAGTTACCTTGTTCAATTGCCGGTGTCTATGCACATCCGAAAAACTCCCATCCTTCTTCTCACAAACAAAACTGGAGCACCCCAAGGAGATGCACTTGGTCTAATGAAGCCTTTTGCTCAACAACTCTTGAAGTTGGGCTTTTAAATCTCTTAACTCCGCGGGAGCCATTCTATAAGGGGGTATAGAAATGGGGCGAGTACCCGGTTCAAGATCAATACAGAAGTCAATGTCCCTATCTGGTGGCATACCAGGAAGATCTGCAGGGAACACATCCAGAAACTCACGGACCACCGAAACCGACTCAATCGAAGGCACTTGAGTAGTGTCATCCTTGAGATGTGCCAAGAAAGCTAAACACCCTTTACTAACCATTTCTTAGCACGAAGAAAGGAGATGATACGCACCGGATTGGAAGTGTAGTCACCCTCCCCACTAACGGATCTGTCCCAGGCTTGGCTAACGTCACCGTTTTAGCATTACAATCCAAGATCGCAAATTGCGGAGAAAGCCAAGTCATACCCAGAATTACATCAAAACAACCATTTCTAAGATAACCAAATCTACATAAGTGTTTTCTCCCCACAAAGTTCACCAAACAAGACCTATATACCTTTTCAAGTACCACAGACTCACCCACCGGAGTAGAAACACGAATAGGCATGTCAGTAATTCCACAACGTAAATTAGACCATTAGCAAATGAGGAAGATACATAAGAAAATGTGGATCCAGGATCAAACAAATACAGAAGCCATGCAATCACAAATCAAAAGATTACCTGTGATGACAGCATCTGATGTCTCCGCTTCAGATCTCCCAGGAAAAGCGTAGCAATGGGCCCCATTACTTGTCTGTCCGTTGCCCCTACCATGTTGTGATGTAGTGGCTTCCAGTTTGCCCATCACCCCGGCCGTTTTGGTGACCACATTACCTCGACCACCGCGTCCTCCAGAATGACGGCCTCTTCCATAACCACTCTACCTCTAGCTATTGGGGGTCGGTAACTCTGTTTTGGACAATATCTCTTAATATGTCCAATCTCTCCACATCCATTAGCACTCTCTGGGTTCATGCATAGGTCTCTCAGGGAAGTGTTGACCGGTCTGAGGTGGACCCCAACTACAGTCTGTAGTGAAGACTGAATCGGTCGACTGAGTAACCTTCGGAACCCTGTCCTCTAGGGTAAGAACCATTAAAACTCACCTCCCTTTCGAAACCTTTTTGGTGTCGAGTCGAGGTGAAGTTCATCGGGCTTCACTCCTTCCACCTCTATCACGAAGTCTACCACTTCTTGGAAGGATTTGCCCGTAGCTGCTACGTATGGCCGAAATCCGCAACTCTAACCTCAACCCTTCACAAACGGCGAATCCGCTCTTGTGGACTGAAACAAAGTTGAGTGGCATACCTGGATAGTGCGCGAAACCTAGCCTCATATGCATATTACCGACATCCTACCTTGCTCTGGCTCAAGAACATTCCCTTGTCCTATCCCTCAAAGTCCGGGGATATACTTCTCCATAAACCAAGCTAGAGAATGATGCCCAAGTCATAGGTGTTGCCTCTGTCGGTTGACA
>JAKWJC010000317.1:0-46785 GCA_027704865.1 Solanum neorickii
ATGCTGCTCGCTTCGGGGCTCGTTGCCCTTCACAATGGGTCGGAAAGCCGTGATGCCAACCGTATGCATAGACAACGTCTTGACGGACGTCCACGAACAAATTTTGCATTTTTGACGTCGGATCCTGATCACCCCAAAAATGGGTGCCATAGCACACGAAAATCATCGAAATGAGGCGTAATGCTCGCTTCGGGGGCTCGTTTGACCCTCCAAATGGGTCGGAAAAGCCGTGATGGCCAACCGTATGCATAGACAAGTCTTGACGGACGTCCACGAACAAATTTGCATTTTGACGTCGGAATCCGATCACCCAAAAATGGTGTGCAATAGCACACGAAATCATCGAAATGAGGCGTATGCTCGCTTCGGGGCTCGTTTGACCCTCCAAATGGTCGGAAAAGCCGTGATGGCCAACCGTATGCATAGACAACGTCTTGACGGACGTCCACGAAAAAATTTGGCATTTTTGACGTCGGAATCCCGATCACACCAAAAAATGGTGTGCTATAGCACACGAAAATCGTCGAAATGAGGCGTATGCTCGCTTCGGGCTCGTTTGACCTTCAAATGGGTCGGACAAGCCGTGATGGCCAACTGTATGCATAGACAAGCGTTTACGGACGTCCACGAAAAATTTGGCATTTTTTAACGTCGGAATCCCGATCACCCAAAAAATGGTGTGCAATAGCACACGAAAATCGTCGAAATGAGGCGTATGCTCGCTTCGGGGCTCGTTTGACCTTCCAAATGGTCGGAAAAGCCGTGATGGCCAACCGTATGCAATAGACAAGGTCTTGACGGACGTCCACGAAAAATTTGGCATTTTTGACGTCGTAATCCCGATCACCCAAAAAATGGTGTGCAATAGCACACGAAAATCGTCGAAATGAGGCGTATGCTCGCTTCGGGGCTCGTTTGACCTTCCAAATGGGTCGGAAAAGCCGTGATGGCCAACCGTATGCATAGACAAGGTCTTGACGGACGTCCACGAAAAAATTTGGCATTTTTGACGTCGGAATCCGGATCACCCAAAAAATGGTGTGCAATAGCACACGAAAATCGTCGAAATGAGGCGTATGCTCGCTTCGGGGCTCGTTTGACCTTCCAAATGGGTCGGACAAGCCGTGATGGCCAACCGTATGCATATACAAGTCTTGACGGACGTCCACGAACAATTTTCATTTTTGACGTCGGAATCCCGATCACCCCCAAAATTGGTGTGCAATAGCACACGAAAATCGTCGAAATGAGGCGTATGCTCGCTTCGGGGCTCGTTTGACCTTCCAAATGGGTCGAAAAGCCGTGATGGCCAACCGTATGCATAGACAACGTCTTGACGGACGTCCACGAAAAAATTTGGCATTTTTGACGTCGGAATCCCGATCACCCAAAAATGGTGTGCAATAGCACACGAAAATCGTCGAAATGAGGCGTATGCTCGCTTCGGGGCTCGTTTGACCTTCCAAATGGGTCGGAAAAGCCGTGATGGCCAACCGTATGCATAGACAACGTCTTGACGGACGTCCACGAAAAAATTTGGCATTTTTGACGTCGGAATCCCGATCACCCAAAAAATGGTGTGCTATAGCACACGAAAATCGTCGAAATGAGGCGTATGCTCGCTTCGGGCTCGTTTGACCCTCCAAATGGGTCGGAAAAGCCGTGATGGCCAACCGTATGCATAGACAAGTCTTGACGGACGTCCACGAACAATTTGGCATTTTTGACGTCGGAATCCCGATCACCCAAAAAATGGTGTGCAATAGCACACGAAATCGTCGAAATGAGGCGTATGCTCGCTTCGGGGCTCGTTTGACCTCCAAATTGGTCGGAAAAGCCGTGATGGCCAACCGTATGCATAGACAACGTCTTGACGGACGTCCACGAACAATTTGGCATTTTTGACGTCGGATTCCCGATCACACCAAAAAATGGTGTGCAATAGACACGAAAATCGTCGAAATGAGGCGTATGCTCGCTTCGGGGCTCGTTTGACCTTCCAAATGGGTCGGAAAAGCCGTGATGGCCAACCGTATGCATAGACAACGTCTTGACGGACGTCCACGAAAAATTTGGCAATTTTGACGTCGGAATCCGGATCACCCAAAAAATGGTGTGTAATAGCACCACGAAAATCGTCGAAATGAGGCGTATGCTCGCTTCGGGGCTCGTTTGACCTCCAAATGGTCGGAAAAGCCGTGATGGCCAACCGTATGCATAGACAAGGTCTTGACGGACGTCCACAAAAATTTGGCATTTTTGACGTCGGAATCCGGATCACCCAAAAAATGGTGTGCTATAGCACACGAAAATCGTCGAAATGAGGCGTATGCTCGCTTCGGGGCTCGTTTGACCCTCCAAATGGGCCGGACAAGCCGTGATGGCCAACCGTATGCATAGACAAGGTCTTGACGGACGTCCACGAAAAATTTGGCATTTTTGACGTGGATCCGGATCACCCAAAAAAAATGGGGGGCTATAGCACACGAAAATCGTCGAAATGAGGCGTATGCTCGCTTCGGGGCTCGTTTGACCCTCCAAATGGACCGGACAAGCCGTGATGGCCAACCGTATGCATAGACAAGGTCTTGACGGACGTCCACGAAAAATTGGCATTTTTGACGTCGGAATCCGGATCACCCAAAAAATGGTGTGCTATAGCACACGAAAATCGTCAAAATGAGGCGTATGCTCGCTTCGGGGCTCGTTTGACCCTCCAAATGGGCCGGACAAACCGTGATGGCCAACCGTATGCATAGACAAGGTCTTGACGGACGTCCACAAAAAAATTTGGAATTTTTGACGTCGGAATCCAGATCACCCAAAAAAGGTGTGCTATAGCACACGAAAATCGTCGAAATGAGGCGTATGCTCGCTTCGGGCTCGTTTGACCCTCCAAATGGTCCGGACAAGCCGTGATAGCCAACCATATGCATAGACAAGGTCTTGACGGATGTCCACGAAAAATTGTGGCATTTTTGACGTCGGAATCCGGATCACCCAAAAAATGGTGTGCTATAGCACACGAAAATCGTCGAAATGAGGCGTATGCTCGCTTCGGGGGCTTGTTTGACCCTCCAAATGGGCCGGACAAACCGTGATGGCCAACCGTATGCATAGACAAGGTCTTGACGGACGTCCACGAAAAAATTTGGCATTTTTGGACGTCGGAATCCGGATCACCCAAAAAATGGTGTGCTATAGCACACGAAAATCGTCGAAATGAGGCGTATGCTCGCTTCGGGGCTCGTTTGACCCTCCAAATGGGCCGGACAACCGTGATGGCCAACCGTATTCATAGACAAGGTCTTGACGGACGTCCACGAAAAAATTGGCATTTTTGACGTCGGAATCCGGATCACCCAAAAAATGGTGTGCTATAGCACACGAAAATCGTCGAAATGAGGCGTATGCTCGCTTCGGGGCTCGTTTGACCCTCCAAATGGGCCGGACAAGCCGTGATGGCCAACCGTATGCATAGACAAGGTCTTGACGGACGTCCACGAAAAAATTTGGCATTTTTGACGTCGGAATCCCGGATCACCCAAAAAATGGTGTGCTATAGCACACGAAAATCGTCGAAATGAGGCGTATGCTCGCTTCGGGGCTCGTTTGACCCTCAAATGGGCCGGAAACCGTGATGGCCAACCGTATGCATAGACAAGCTTTGACGGACGTCCACGAAAAATTTGGCATTTTTTTGACGTCGGAATCCGGATCACCCAAAAAATGGTGTGCTATAGCACACGAAAATATCGAAATGAGGCGTATGCTCGCTTCGGGGCTCGTTTTTACCCTCCAAATGGGCGGACAACCGTGATGGCCAACCGTATGCATAGACAAGGTCTTGACGGACGTCCACGAAAAAATTTGGCATTTTTGACGTCGGAATCCGGATCACACCCAAAAATGGTGTGCTATAGCACACGAAAATCGTCGAAATGAGGCGTATGCTCGCTTCGGGGCTCGTTTGACCCTCCAATGGCCGGACAAGCCGTGATGCCAACCGTATGCATAGACAAGGTCTTGACGGACGTCCATGAAAAAATTGGCATTTTTGACGTCGAAATCCGGATCACCCAAAAAATGGTGTGCTATAGCACACGAAAATCGTCGAAATGAGGCGTATGCTCGCTTCAGGGCTCGTTTGACCCTCCAAATGGGCCGGACATCCGTGATGGCCAACCGTATGCATAGACAAGGTCTTGACAGACGTCCACGAAAAAATTTGGCATTTTTGACGTCGGAATCCGGATCACCCAAAAAATGGTGTGCTATAGCACACGAAAATCGTCGAAATGAGGCGTATGCTTGCTTCGGGGCTCGTTTGACCCTCCAAATGGGCCGGACAAGCCTTGATGGCCAACCGTATGCATAGACAAGTTCTTGACAGACGTCCACAAAAATAATTTGACATTTTTGACGTCGGAATCCGGATCACAATCGTCGAAATGAGGCGTATGCTCGCTTCGGGGCTCGTTTGACCCTCCAAATGGGCCGTAAAGCCGTGATGGCCAACCGTATGCATAGACAAGGTCTTGACGGACGTCCACGAAAAAATTTGGCATTTTTACGTCGGAATCCGATCACCCAAAAATGGTATGCATAGCACACGAAATCGTCGAAATGAGGCGTATGCTCGCTTCGGGGCTCGTTTGACCCTCCAAATGGGCCGGACAACCGTGATGGCCAACCGTATGCATAGACAAGGTCTTGACGGACGTCCACGAAAAATTTGGCATTTTTGACGTCGAAATCCGGATCACCCAAAAAATGGTGTGCTATAGCACACGAAAATCGTCGAAATGAGGCGTATGCTCGCTTCGGGGCTCGTTTGACCCTCCAAATGGCTTGACAAGCCGTGATGGCCAACCGTATGCATAGACAAGGTCTTGACGGACGTCCACGAAAACATTTGGCATTTTTGACGTCGGAATCCGGATCACCCAAAAAATGGTGTGCTATAGCACACGAAAATCGTCGAAATGAGGCGTATGCTCGCTTCGGGGCTCGTTTGACCCTCCAAATGGGCCGGACAAACCGTGATGGCCAACCGTATGCATAGACAAGGTCTTGACGGACGTCCACGAAAAATTTGGCATTTTTGACGTCGGAATCCGGATCACCCAAAAAATGGTGTGCTATAGCACACGAAAATCGTCGAAATGAGGCGTATGCTCGCTTCGAGGCTCGTTTGACCCTACAAATGGGCCGGACAAGCCGTGATGGCCAACCGTATGCATAGACAAGGTCTTGACGGACGTCCACGAAAACATTTGGCATTTTTGACGTCGGAATCCGGATCACCCAAAAAATGGTGTGCTATAGCACACGAAAATCGTCAAAATGAGGCGTATGCTCGCTTCGGGGCTCGTTTGACCCTCCAAATGGGCCAGACTAACCGTGATGGCCAACCGTATGCATAGACAAGGTCTTGACGGACGTCTGCAAAAAAATTTGGCATTTTTGACGTCGGAATCAGGATCACCCAAAAAATGGTGTGCTATAGCATACGAAAATCGTCGAAATGAGGCGTATGCTTTCTTCGGGACTCGTTAGACCCTCCAAATGGGCCGGACAAACCGTGATGGCTAACCGTATGCATAGACAAGGTCTTGACGGACGTCCACGAAAATATTTGGCATTTTTGAAGTCGGAATCCGGATCACCCAAAAAATGGTGTGCTATAGCACACGAAAATTGTCGAAATGAGGCGTATGCTCGCTTCGGGGCTCGTTTGACCCTCCAAATGGGCCGGACAAGCCGTGATGGCTAACCTTATGCATAGACAAGGTCTTGACGGACGTCCACGAAAAAATTTGGCATTTTTGACGTCGGAATCCGGATCACCCAAAAAATGGTGTGCTATAGCACACGAAAATCGTCGAAATGAGGCGTATGCTTTCTTCGGGGCTCGTTTGACCCTCCAAATGGGCCGGACAAACCGTGATGGCCAACCGTATGCATAGACAAGGTCTTGACGGACGTCCACGAAAAATTTGGCATTTTTGACGTCGGAATCCGGATCAACCAAAAAATGGTCTGCTATAGCACACGAAAATCGTCGAAATGAGGCGTATGCTTTCTTCGGGACTCGTTTGACCCTCCAAATGGGCTGGACAAACCGTGATGGCCAACCGTATGCATAGACAAGGTCTTGACGGACGTCCACGAAAAAATTTGGCATTTTTAACGTCGGAATCTGGATCACCCAAAAAATGGTGTGCTATAGCACACGAAAATCGTCGAAATGAGGCGTATGCTCGCTTCGGGCTCGTTTGACCCTCCAAATGGGCCGGACAAGCCGTGATAGCCTACCGTATGCATAGACAAGGTCTTGACGGACGTCCACGAAAAAATTTGGCATTTTTGACGTCGGAATCCGGATCACCCAAAAAATGGTGTGCTATAGCACACGAAAATCATCAAAAACAGGTGTATGCTCGCTTCGGGGCTCGTTTGACCCTCCAAATGGGCCGGAAAAGCCGTTATGGCCAACCGTATGCATAGACAAGGTCTTGACGGACGTCCACGAAAAAATTTTGCATTTTTGACGTCGGAATCCGGATCACCCAAAAAATGGTGTGCTATAGCACACGAAAATCGTCGAAATGAGGCGTATGCTCGCTTCGGGGCTCGTTTGACCCTCCAAATGGGCTGGACAAGCCATGATGGCCAACCGTATGCATAGACAAGGTCTTGACGGACGTCAACTAAAAAATTTGGCATTTTTGACGTCGGAATCTGGATCACCCAAAAAATGGTGTGCTATAGCACACGAAAATCGTCGAAATGAGGCGTATGCTCGCTTCGGGGCTCGTTTGACCCTCCAAATGGGCCAGACAAGCCGTGATGGCCAACCGTATGCATAGACAAGGTCTTGACGGACGTCCACGAAAAAATCAGGCATTTTTGACGTCGGAATCCGGATCACCCAAAAAATGGTGTGCTATAGCACACGAAAATCGTCGAAATGAGGCGTATGCTCGCTTCGGGGCTCGTTTGACCCTCCAAATGGGTCGTACAAGCCGTGATGGCCAACCGTATGCATAGACAAGGTCTTGACGGACGTCCACAAAAAATTTGGCATTTTTGACGTCGGAATCTGGATCACCCCAAAAATGGTGTGCTATAGCACACGAAAATCGTCGAAATGAGGCGTATGCTTGCTTCGGGGCTCGTTTGACCCTCCAAATGGGCCGGACAAGCCTTGATGGCCAACCGTATGCATAGACAAGGTCTTGACAAATGTCCACGAAAAAATTTGGCATTTTTGACGTCGTAATCCGGATCATCCAAAAAATGGTGTGCTATAGCACACGAAAATCATCGAAATGAAGCGTATGCTCGCTTCGGGGCTCGTTTGACCCTCCAAATGGGCCGGACAAACCGTGATGGCCAACCGTATGCATAGATAAGGTCTTGACGGACGTCCACGAAAAAATATGGCATTTTTGACGTCGGAATCCGGATCACCCAAAAAATGGTGTGTTATACCACACGAAAATTGTCGAAATGAGATGTATGCTCGCTTCGGGGCTCGTTTTATCCTCCAAATGGGCCGGACAAACCGTGATGGCCAACCGTATGCATAGACAAGGTCTTGACGGACTTCCACGAAAAATTTTGGCATTTTTGACGTCGGAATCCGGTTCACCCAAAAAATGGTGTGCTATAGCACACGAAAATCATCGAAATGAGGCGTATGCTCGATTCGGGGCTCGTTTGACCCTCAAAATGGGCCGGACAAGCCGTGATAGCAAACCGTATGCATAGACAAGGTCTTGACGGACGTCCACGAAAAAATTTGGCATTTTTGACGTCGGAATCCGGATCACCCAAAAAATGGTGTGCTATAGCACACGAAAATCGTCGAAATGAGGCGTATGCTCGCTTCGGGGCTCGTTTGACCCTCCAAATGGGCCGTAAAATCCGTGATGGCCAACCGTATGCATAGACAAGGTCTTGAAGGACGTCCACGAAAAAATTTGGCATTTTTGAGGTCGGAATCCGGATCACCCAAAAAATGGTGTGCTATAGCACATGAAAATCGTCGAAATGAGGCGTATGCTCGCTTCGGGGCTCGTTTGACCCTCCAAATGGGCCGGACAAGCCGTGATGGCCAACCGTATGCATAGACAAGGTCTTGACAGACGTCCACTAAAAAATTTGGCATTTTAGACGTCGGAATCCGGATCTCCCAAAAAATGGTGTGCTATAGCACACGAAAATCATCGAAATGAGGTGTATGCTCGCTTCGGGGCTCGTTTGACCCTCCAAATGGGCCGGACAAGCCGTGAAGGCCAACCGTATGCATAGACAAGTTCTTGATGGACGTCCACGAAAAAATTTAGCATTTTTGACGTCGTAATCCGGATCACCCAAAAAATGGTGTGCTATAGCACACGAAAATCATCGAAATGAGCTGTATGCTCGCTTGGGGGCTCGTTTGACCCTCCAAATGGGCCGAACAAGCCGTGATGGCCAACTGTATGCATAGACAAGGTCTTGACGGACGTCCACGAAAAAATTTGGCATTTTTGACGTCGTAATCTGGATCACCCAAAAAATGGTGTGCTATAGCACACGAAAATCGTCGAAATGAGGCGTATGCTCGCTTCGGGGCTCGTTTGACCCTCCAAATGGGCCGGACAAGCCGTGATGGCCAACCGAATGCATAAACAAGGTCTTGACGGACGTCCACGAAAAAATTTGGCATTTTTGACGTCGGAATCCGGATCACCCAAAAAATGGTTTGCTGCACACGAAAATCATCGAAATGAGGCGTATGCTCGCTTTTGGGCTCGTTTGACCCTCCAAATGGGCCGGACAAACCGTGATGTCCAACCGTATGCATAGACAAGGTCTTGACGGACGTCTACGAAAAAAATTTGGCATTTTTGACGTCGGAATCCGGATCACCCACAAAATGGTGTGCTATAGCACACGAAAATCGTCGAAATGAGGCGTTTGCTCGCTTCGGGGCTCGTTTGACCCTCCGAATGGGCCGGACAAACCGTGATGGCCAACCGTATGCATAGACAAGGTATTGACAGATATCCACGAAAGAAATTGGCATTTTTGACGTCGGAATCCGGATCACCCAAAAAATGGTGTGCTATAGCACACGAAAATCGTCGAAATGAGGCGTATGCTCGCTTCGGGGCTCGTTTGACCCTCCAAATGGGCCGGACAAGCCGTGATGGCCAACCGTAAGCATAGACAAGGTCGTGACGGACGTCCACGAAAACATTTGGCATTTTTGACGTTGGAATCCGGATCACCCAAAAAAAGGTGTGCTATAGCACACAAAAATTGTCAAAATGAGGCGTATGCTCGCTTCGGGGCTCGTTTGACCCTCCAAATGGGCCGGACAAGCCGTGATGGCCAAACGTATGCATAGACAAGGTCTTGACGGACGTCCACGAAAAAATTTGGCATTTTTGACTTCGGAATCCGGATCACCCAAAAAATGGTGTGCTATAGCACACGAAAATCATCGAAATGAGGCGTATGCTCGCTTCGGGGCTCGTTTGACCCTCCAAATGGGCCGGACAAGCCGTGATGGCCAACCGTATGCATAGACAAGGTCTTGACGGTCGTCCACGAAAAAATTTGGCATTTTTGACGTTGGAATCCGGATCACCCAAAAAATGTTGTGCTATAGCACACGAAAATCGTCGAAATGAGGCGTATGCTCGCTTCTGGGCTCGTTTGACCCTCCAAATGGGCCGGACAAGCCGTGATGGCCAACCGTATGCATAAACAAGGTCTTGACGGACGTCCACGAAAAAATTGGCATTTTTGACGTCGGAATCCGGATCACCCAAAAAATGGTGTGCTATAGCACACGAAAATCGTCGAAATGAGGTGTATGCTCGCTTTTGGGCTCGTTTGACCCTCCAAATGGGCCGGAAAAACCGTGATGGCCAACCGTATGCATATACAAGGTCTTGACGGACGTCCACGAAAAAATTTGGCATTTTTGACGTCGTAATCCGGATCACCCAAAAAATGGTGTGCTATAGCACACAAAAATCGTCGAAATGAGGCGTATGCTTGCTTCGGGGCTCGTTTGACCCTCCGAATGGGCCGGACAAACCGTGATGGCAAACCGTATGCATAGAGAAGGTCTTGACGAATATCCACGAAAAAATTTGGCATTTTTGACGTTGGAATCCGGATCACCCAAAAAATGGTGTGCTATAGCACACGAAAATCGTCGAAATGAGGCGTATGCTCGCTTCGGTGCTCGTTTGACCCTCCAAATGGGTCGGACAAGCCGTGATGGCCAACCGTATGCATAGAAAAGGTCTTGACGGACGTCCACGAAAAAATTTGACATTTTTGACGTCGGAATCAAGATCACCCAAAAAATGGTGTGCTATAGCACACGAAAATCATCGAAATGAGGCGTATGCTCGCTTCGGGGCTCGTTTGACCCTCCAAATGGGACGGACAAGCCGTGATGGCCAACCGTATGCATAGACAAGGTCTTGACGGATGTCCATGAAAAAAATTTGCATTTTTGACGTCGGAATCTGGATCACCCAAAAAATGGTGTGTTATAGCACACGAAAATCGTCGAAATGAGGCGTATGCTCGCTTAGGGGCTTGTTTGACCCTCCAAATGGGCCGGAAAAACCGTGATGGCCAACCGTATGCATAGACAAGGTCTTGACGGACGTCCGCGAAAAAATTTGGCATTTTTGACGTCGGAATCCGAATCACCCAAAAAATGGTGTGCTATAGCACACGAAAATCGTCGAAATGAGGCTTATGCTCGCTTCGGGCTCGTTTGACCCTCCAAATGGGCTGGAACAAGCCGTGATGGCCAACCGTATGCATAGACAAGGTTTTGACGGACGTCCACGAAAAAATTTGGCATTTTTGACGTCGGAATCCAGATCACCCAAAAAATGGTGTGCTATAGCACACGAAAATCATCGAAATGAGGCGTATGCTCGCTTCGGAGCTCGTTTGACCCTCCAAATGGGCCGGACAAGCCGTGATGGCCAACCGTATGCATAGACAAGGTCTTGATGGATGTCCACGAAAACATTTGGCATTTTTGACGTCGGAATCTGGATCACCCAAAAAATGGTGTGCTATAGCATACGAAAATCGTCGAAATGAGGCGTATGCTCGCTTCGGGGCTTGTTTGACCCTCCAAATGGGCCGGACAAACCGTGATGGACAACCGTATGCATAGACAAGGTCTTGACGGACGACCGCGAAAAAATTTGGCATTTTTGACGTCGGAATCCGGATCACCCAAAAAATGGTGTGCTATAGCACACGAAAATCGTCGAAATGAGGCGTATGCTCGCATCGGGGCTTGTTTGACCCTCCAAATGGGCCGGACAAGCCGTGATGGCCAACCGTAAGCATAGACAACGTCTTGACGGACGTCCACGAAAAAATCTGGAATTTTTGACTTCGGAATCCGGATCACCCAAAAAATGGTGTGCTATAGCACACGAAAATCGTCGAAATGAGGCGTATGCTCGCTTCGGGGCTCGTTTGACCTTCCAAATAGATCGGAAAAGCCGTGATGGCCAACCGTATGCATACACAACGTCTTGACGGACGTCCACGAACAAATATGGCATTTTTGACGTCGGAATCCCGATCACCCAAAAAATGGTGTGCAATAGCACACTAAAATCGTCGAAATGAGGCGTATGCTCGCTTCGGGGCTCGTTTGACCTTCCAAATGGGTCGGAAAAGCCATGATGGACAAACGTATGCATAGACAACGTCTTGACGGACGTCCACGAACAAATTTGGCATTTTTGACGTCGGAATCCCGATCACCCAAAAAATGGTGTGCAATAGCACACGAAAATCGTCAAAATGAGGCGTATGCTCGCTTCGGGGCTCGTTTGACCTTCCAAATGGGTCGTAAAAGCCGTGATGGCCAACCGTATGCATAGACAACGTCTTGACGGACTTCCACGAACAAATTTGGCATTTTTGACTTCGGAATCCCGATCACCCAAAAAATGGTGTGCAATAGCACACGAAAATCGTCGAAATGAGGCGTATGCTCGCTTCGGGGCTCGTTTGACCTTCCAAATGGGTCGGAAAAGCCGTGATGGCCAACCGTATGCATAGACAACGTCTTGACGGACGTCCACGAACAAATTTGGCATTTTTGACGTCGGATTCCCGATCACCCAAAAAATGGTGTGCAATAAGACACGAAAATCATCGAAATGAGGCGTATGCTCGCTTCGGGGCTCGTTTGACCTTCCAAATTGGTCGGAAAAGCCGTGATGGCCAACCGTATGCATAGACAACGTCTTGACGGACGTCCACGAACAAATTTGGAATTTTTGACGTCGGAATCCCGATCACCCAAAAAATGGGGTGTAATAGCACACGAAAATCATCGAAATGAGGCGTATGCTCGCTTCGGGGCTCGTTTGACCTTCCAAATGGGTCGGAAAAGCCCTGATGGCCAACCGTATGCATATACAACGTCTTGACGGACGTCCACGAACAAATTTGGCATTTTTGACGTCGGAATCCCGATCACCCAAATAATGGTGTGCAATAGCACACGAAAATCGTCGAAATGAGGCGTATGCTCACTTCGGGGCTCGTTTGACCTTCCAAATGGGTCGGAAAAGCCATGATGGCCAACCGTATGCATAGACAACGTCTTGACGGACGTCCACGATCAAATTTGGCATTTTTGACGTCGGAATCCCGATCACCCAAAAAATGGTGTGCAATAGCACACGAAAATCGTCGAAATGAGGCGTATGATCGCTTCAGTGCTCGTTTGACCTTCCAAATGGGTCGGAAAAGCCGTGATGGCCAACCGTATGCATAGACAACATCTTGACGGACTTCCACGAATAAATTTGGCATTTTTGACGTCAGAATCCCGATCACCCAAAAAATGGTGTGCAATAGCACACGAAAATCGTTGAAATGAGGCGTAAGCTCGCTTCGGGGCTCGTTTGACCTTCCAAATGGGTCAGAAAAGCCGTGATGGCCAACCGTATGCATAGACAACGTCTTGACAGACGTCCACGAACAAATTTGGCATTTTTGACGTCGGAATCCCGATCACCCAAAAAATGGTGTGCAATAGCACACGAAAATCGTCGAAATGAGGCGTATGCTCGCTTCGGGGCTCGTTTGACCTTCCAAATGGGTCGGAAAAGCCGTGATGGCCAACCGTATGCATAGACAATGTCTTGACGGACGTCCACGAACAAATTTGGCATTTTTGACGTCGGAATCCCGATCACCCAAAAAATGGTGTGCAATAGCACACGAAAATCGTCGAAATGAGGCGTATGCTCGCTTCGGGGCTCGTTTGACCTTCCAAATGGGTCGAAAAAGCCGTGATGGACAACCGTATGCATAGACAACGTCTTGACGGACGTCCACAAACCAATTTGTCATTTTTGACGTCGGAATCCCGATCACCCAAAAAATGGTGTGCAATAGCACACGAAAATCGTCGAAATGAGGCGTATGCTCGCTTCGGGGCTCGTTTGACCTTCCAAATGGGTCGAAAAAGCCGTGATGGCCAACCTTATGCATAGACAACGTCTTGACGGACGTCCACGAACAAATTTGGCATTTTTGACATCGGAATCTCGATCACCCAAAAAATGGTGTGCAATAGCACACGAAAATCGTCGAAATGAGGCGTATGCTCGCTTCGGGACTCATTTGACCTTCCAAATGGGTCGTAAAAGCCGTGATGGCCAACCGTATGCATAGACAACGTCTTGACGGACGTCCACCAACAAATTTGGCATTTTTGACGGTGGAATCCCGATCACCCAAAAAATGGGGTGCAATAGCACACGAAAATCGTCAAAATGAGGCGTATGCTCGCTTCGGGGCTCGTTTGACCTTCCAAATGGGTCGGAAAAGCCGTGATGGCCAACCGTATGCATAGAAATCGTCTTGATGGACGTCCACGAACAAATTTGGCATTTTTGACGTCGGAATCCTGATCACCAAAAAAATGGGGTGCAATAGCACACGAAAATCGTCGAAATGAGGCGTATGCTCGCTTCGGGGCTCGTTTGACCTTCCAAATGGGTCGGAAAAGCCGTGATGGCCAACCGTATGCATAGAAAATGTCTTGACGGACGTCCACGAACAAATTTGGCATTTTTGACGTCGGAATCCCGATCACCCAAAAAATGGTGTGCATTAGCACACGAAAATCGTCGAAATGAGGCGTATGCTCGCTTTGGGGCTCGTTTGACCTTCCAAATGGGTCGGAAAAGCCGTGATGGCCAACCGTATGCATAGAAAACATCTTGACGGACGTCCACGAACAAATTTGGCGTTTTTGACGTCGGAATCTCGATCACCCTAAAAATGGTGTGCAATAGCACACGAAAATCGTCGAAATGAGGCGTATGCTCGCTTCGGGGCTCGTTTGACCTTCCAAATGGGTCGGAAAAGCCGTGATGGCCAACCGTATGCATAAACAACGTCTTGAAAGGCGTCCACGAACAAATTTGGCATTTTTTACGTCGGAATCCCGATCACCCAAAAAATGGTGTGCAATAGCACACAAAAATCATCAAAATGAGGCGTATGCTCGCTTCGGGGCTCGTTTGACCTTCCAAATGGTTAGGAAAAGCCGTGATGGCCAACCGTATGCATAGACAACGTCTTGACGGACGTCCACGAACAAATTTGGCATTTTTGACGTCGGAATCCCGATCACCCAATAAATGGTGTGCAATAGCACACGAAAATCGTCGAAATGTGGCGTATGCTCGCTTCGGGGAACGTTTGACCTTCCAAATGGGTCGGAAAAGCCGTGATGGCCAACTGTATTCATAGAGAACGTCTTGACGGACGTCCACGAACAAATTTGGCATTTTTGACGACGGAATCCCGATCACCCAAAAAATGGTGTGCAATAGCACACGAAAATCGTCGAAATGAGGCGTATGCTCGCTTTGGGGCTCGTTTGACCTTCCAAATGGGTCGGAAAAGCCGTGATGGACAACCGTATGCATAGAAAACATCTTGACGGACGTCCACGAACAAATTTGGCATTTTTGACGTCGGAATCTCGATCACCCTAAAAATGGTGTGCAATAGCACACGAAAATCGTCGAAATGAGGCGTATGCTGGCTTCGGGGCTCGTTTGACATTCCAAATGGGTCGGAAAAGCCGTGATGGCCAACCGTATGCATAGACAACGTCTTGACGGACGTCCACGAACAAATTTGGCATTTTTGACGTCGGAATCCCGATCACTCAAAAAATGGTGTGCAATAGCACACGAAAATAGTTGAAATGAGGCGTATGCTCGCTTCGGGGCTCGTTTGACCTTCCAAATGGGTTGGAAAAGCCGTGATGGCCAACCGTATGCATAGACAACGTCTTGACGGACGTCCACGAATAAATTTGGCATTTTTGACGTCGGAATCTCGATCACCCAAAAAATGGTGTGCAATAGCACACGAAAATCATCGAAATGAGGCGTATGCTCGCCTCAGGGCTCGTTTGACCTTCCAAATGGGTCGGAAAAGCCGTGATTGCCAACCGTATGCATAGAAAACGTCTTGACGGACGTCCACGAACAAATTTGACATTTTTGACATCGGAATCTCGATCACCCAAAAAATGGTGTGCAATAGCACACGAAAATCGTCGAAATGAGGCGTATGCTTGCTTCGGGGCTCGTTTGACCTTCCAAATGGGTCGGAAAAGCCATGATGGCCAACCGTATTCATAGACAACGTCTTGACGGACGTCCACGAACAAATTTGGCATTTTTGACGTCAGAATCCCGATCACCCAAAAAATGGTATGCAATAGCACACGAAAATCGTCGAAATGAGGTGTATGCTCGCTTCGGGGCTCGTTTGACCTTCCAAATGGGTCGGAAAAGCCGTGATGGCCAACCGTATGCATAGACAACGTCTTGACGAACGTCCACAAACAAATTTGGCATTTTTGACGTCGGAATCCCGATCACCAAAAAAATGCACATGAAAATCATCAAAATGAGGCGAATGCTCGCTTCGGGGCTCGTTTGACCTTCCAAATGGGTCGGAAAAGCCGTGATGGCCAACCGTATGCATAGACAACGTCTTGACGGACATCCACGAACAAATTTGGCATTTTTGACGTCCGAATCCCGATCACCCATAAAGGATCATAAATAATGCGGAATTAAAACAATAGAGATAACAGATAACTTAAAGGATCATAAATAATGCGGAATTAAAACAAAAGAGATAACAGATAACTTACAAAGAAAGACGAACTCTTACGAACTCTTATTTAAACTTCAAACTTCATTGTACATAAGGAAAAGAAGAGATATTCAGAATACAGTGTGCATTCTCCGCCTCTCTCTAATGGGAATTAAGTCCTCTTTTATAGAGGAAATTTGAATGCCTTTCATTTGAAGGCTTACAAGTGGATGGCTAAGATGTTGCCGACACTGGGGGAGGGGACCTACCAAAAGATAATGGGAATCTTTTCTTTTGTCAGTCTGATGGTGTATCTTCTTTTGATAAAGGCAATAATGCTTTCCAAAAGAGTCTGTCCTTTAGCTTCTCATTGGATGCCAGTTTAGAGAATAGTGAAGGTCACTAACACAAAAGATAATTCCGACTTTGTCTCTATCTTTTGCGAAAGGTCGTTTCCTATTCATAATCTGGTTCCATGTAGGCCAAGGCTAAACCTTTAGGATTACACATGTCACCATTATCATCATCGTCTCCTTCTGAAGAAGCCGCATCTTTGAGTAGTTTGAAGATCTGTTCTTCAGAATAATCTTCGATGTTGTCCATGGCTTCCTTCAATTTTTGTTTGAGGGCCGTTTTGGATATTTTCTTTTGAGAAGTCTGGACCTTCTCAGTAATCCGTTCTGCTGGATTTCCCTGCTGCTTAGGAACCCATCCTTTTACCTGTATTTGTTTACACAGATAATTAATGCGATCTATTTCGCTTTTGGCGAAGTTCCAGGTGATGATGTAAGAGATCCTTCTCTTGATGTAGTATTTGCATATTTTTATATGCTCTGGTAATGTTGTGATCTCCTCCTGGGTCTGAAATTCTGCATACCTAGTGGAGAATCGTTGAGGTAGTATTTCTTTGGTGCCTCCAAATAAATTCCACCATTCATAAAACCATCTTGGGATGATGGCTTTTGTTAGTGGTGTGCTGTATTTGATAAACCAAGTGTGTCTTGGTCTAACATACAGAAAGTTCATCCATGCTGCCTTATAATCATACCAATTATAAGTTTGTGGGCGGTGCGTCATTGTCAAAGCAATGGGAGTGTGAAGATGATCTGCAAACCATTCTGATGGTTCTAGTATTCTCTTTATTGTAATCCTGGAATACATGATTTGATTATTTGCATCTTTACAATGCTCGATGTCTACGGATTCTGTATCTACTAGTATGGCTTCGTAGTACCTCCTGGTTTTTAGTGGATTATCTGTCTCCACATAATTGAAATCAGTGTAACATGGTTTTATCAATAAATCAATATCCATATTGGATACTTCTTTACTGAGTGCCATTAATGGCAGCACCTGTGATACTTGGAAGTCAAAAGATTCTTCTTTTTGCTTTGGTTTTGGGGAAATTGTTTTAGTCAATTCAGGATTGACTGCTTGGGCGAAAGTTTCAGGGGCTTTCATTGCATAAGCTGATTTTGTCTGGAGAGATGTTGAAGCTTCATGAGCAACAGTTGGTCGTAAATTTAGACTTTGAGGTTGAGGGGGGTAGTTTGGCCTCAGGGGCATTTGATGAGGAGAAGTTGGTAGTTTTGGATAGTCTGCTAGGACTGTGAAGTAGTTTTTGGAATTTAAAACAGGTCTTGTGGATGAAGAATCTGTTTTTGATGGTGTAAGTGGAGGGAGTTGAAATGGTCTAGCCATTTTTTGTTTCGGAAGATCCTTATCTCCCTTTGCTGCTGGCTTAAACGGCCTCATGTTTACCCTGCAAAAACTCACGGGTTAAAAAATCTGGTAAAGAGTTATTTTCTCCTTTGATGAAATCAATATCAAAATCAAAACTAGATAGTAGAGCTTGCCATCTAGCAAAGATTTGTTTTGAAACAATGTTTTTAACATCTTTTTGAAGAATTTCTTTAGCAGACTTGCAATCTACTCTTAGCAAAAACTTTTTGTTGATAAGATCGTCCTGAAATTTTGTTATACAAAGAACAATAGATAAGACTTCTTTTTTAACAGTGGAATAATTCTTTTGAGAGGAATTCCAGATTCCCGAAGTAAAACGGACCAATTGCTCTGTAGATTCAGGATCTACCATTTGTTTTAGTATACCTCCATAACCCAGGTCAGAGGCATCTGTTTCAACAATCATGGAAGCACGAGGATTGGGAATCCCTAAACAAGGAATTGTTTGGACTAATTCTTTGACTCGAATAACCGCCTGGGTTTGTTCAGAACTCCATGGAACAGGGACTTTCTTAAGTCTCTTGTAAAGGGGTTCACAGATGTGTCTGATTTTTGGAATAAAATCTGCAATATAGTTCAAACTTCCTAGAAATCTCTGGAGTTGGGTTTTTTCAATAATTTCATTTGGAAATTTAGAAGAGAACTCTAAGGCTCTACAGATGGGTTTGAAAGTTCCTTGAAAAAGATCATGGCCTAAGAACCTAATCTTTGTTTGAAACAAGATTATTTTCTTAGCACTGACTACTAAACCATTGTTTTTCACTATGTTGAAGAATATGTTGAGGTGTTTAAAATGAGAATCAATGTTCTCAGAAAATATTAATACATCATCAATATAAACAATTGACATGTAAGAATAATCATTGAAAATGGAATTCATGATGTTTTGAAATTCAGAAGGGGCGTTCTTGAGCCCAAAAGGCATTACATTCCATTCAAATTGGCCGAATGGAACATTAAAAGCAGTTTTGTACTTATCTTTTTCAGAAATCTGTATTTGCCAAAACCCTGATTTCATATCAAATTTGCTAAAAACTTTAGCATTAAAAATTCTTTTCAAAAGGTCTCTTTTGTTAGGTATAGGATACCTTATCCACTTTAAAACGGAGTTAAGGGGCTTGTAATTAATTACAAGTCTAGGAGCACCTCTTTCTTTTTCAGAGTTTTTATTAACATAGAAGGCAGAGCAGCTCCAAGGAGATTTTGAAACCCTGATGATGCCGTTTTTTAAAAGAGTATTAATTTCTTCTTTGCAATATTCCATCATTTCATGATTCATCTGAATGGGTCTTGCCTTAGTGGTTATGGCCCTTTCATTGAATCCTTCAATGTATGGTAAGGAAACAATATGCTTTTTCTATTCCAAAAAGCATTAGGAAAATCGGAACAAATTTCTTTTTCAAATTTCTCTCGAAGATTTGTTATTTTGTTAACAATCTCCGGGGTTTTTAGAATTTGCTCAATTCTCTTAGTACGGATTTCATCTTTCAAGAAGGTGAGATGTTGAGAAAGTTTGTTTATTCTGAAAACAGTTTTTTCTCTGATAAAATTACTTTCTTCTTGAGAAAGAGTTTTTACAAAAGGGAAAAGAAGATCTTTTCCTAATATATTAGTGGAGATACCATCTAATGAAGTAAAATAAGGTTTTATTTGGGTAATAAACGGTATTCCAAGGATGATATCTTCATTAATATCTTCTGTAATAACAAAATCATTTGTTAAACAAATACCATTGTTGCAAATATGAGCTTTAGAAAGCTTGTAATTTATTTTCAGAAGTTCTCCTGTAGCGGAGTATAATTTTGAAGTACTTTTTTGTAAATACTGAAGTGGAACTATACCTTTCATGATGCAGTTTCTATCAGCTCCGCTATCAAGTAAAGCAACTTTGTTAATAACAAAATGTTTATTAACCACTATTTTGATAGGAATATGATGACTCTGAGGTCTGATAGAAGAAATTACTGTTAAACCTGGTGTTGCAGAAGTGGAGGCATTGTTATCAATAAAAACTCCTGGTTCAGCCAAATGGTTGTTGTTGATGTCAGGTTGGTTGATATTATCCTCATTATCCGAATCATTATTTGATGAACTGTGCCTAGATTCATGATCTAAGAAAGCTGGTTTTTTAGAAATCTGACGAATAGGGGTGTCAGTTTCTATCATGGAAAGTCGGGATTTGATTTCTCTAATTTCATTTTTGAGAAAAGAAACTTCATGACGAAGGTCTGAAATAGTTGGTTCAGAATGATTATTGGCGCGGTTTAAGACCTGTTTCATACTAAAAGGTTCAACAAGGACGAGACTTTGGTTTGTCTGTATTGAGGATCAAATTTTTGAGTTCTAAGAGAAAACGATTTCTAGCATCATCATCATTGATATGTTGTATAACATCAAAAAGAGCTTCTTTTGAGTTATCAGAAAGAACTCTGATTTGCGGTTCTTTTCCACAAGTGCAGAATGCTTCTGTGCAGGTGCAACCTTTTTCTGATTGACTGGAATCAGAATCATAGTCCAGGTTGATGTCCTCATCTGAGCTGTTTTCTTCAGATTCATCTGAAATGTCAGAAAATGGTTCATCAAGGATAGCGAGAAGTTTACCTTTCGTCTCTTTATCCATATCAAGAAGATTGATTTTCTTCTTTTTGTTTTTGAACGGCATTCATTTGCTCTATGGCCCCTTTTGCCACAGTTCCAACAGACGTCTTGTTTCTTTTGGGTTGATCTTCTAGATCTCTTTCTTTCAGATTTGGAAGTTTTAGAGGAATCATCTTTCCTTGTCGATTTTCTTTTGTAGGATTTTTCTTTTTCCCCTTTAATATCCGGTGGAGTAATAAATCCAAAATCTTTGCAAAAACTTCCAAGTTCTTTTGTTGAAGAAGATTGTTCTTTTTTAAGCTGGCGTCTAAGCTTGATATCTGTGCATAGCTCTAGGGCTACAATGTTAATGGTGCTTACCAGATCACCATAGGTAAGATTATTATAAGGAATGCTTCCGTTATTTCTGTCTTGTATTTTGGTTCTTACCTTATCTGCAAAAAGAGGAGGTAATCCACTGATGAAACGTTCTTTCCAATAATCTAAATTACAATCTGGACGGATCATGACTTTGCTTAGAAAGGCATGTCTGTAGTGGATGAAGTTGTCTAAGTTTGGGCAACTTAGATTACTCAGAATTTGGAGACTTCTGTCCTGAAATAACTTAGGTTCTCCAATAAAATGTTTAGCAATATGGTAAAGTAAAGTGGCACAAGCATCTTCTCTTGTTTGGGTAGAAGTTGTTTGTGTGTTACCTTCCATTTTCACAACAGTTTCATTTGCTGTTGCGGTAATGATGAGATGCTTGACTTCGTCAGTGCAGTAATTGTCCCACCAATGTTTTATCATTCCAGTAAATCCTGCAATTATCATATTTGCAGCATCTGTGTCTGAGGACCCTCGCATTTTATAAGCAGTGATGGCTACTCCCATTTCATGGAGTTTGTTGTAAACTTGATGTTCTACAAGGCCATCAATATTCCATTCAGTGATGCTTCTTCCTTCATGAGATGAAGTGGATAAGAAAGCATTTTCTTCATACTGCAAATCTGGAAAGGATGGTTTGTTGTGGTAGTTTTTCATATTATGAAAACGACTACTACCAAGTTTTTGGAGAAGATTGGTTTTTTCTGAAGAGGGGTTTAGATTGGTTTGGATTGTGGAAACCTGTTTGACTTCCTTGTCTTTCTTTTTAGAGATGTTGAAGTTATTAAGCTGAGCATTGATTTTCTCCATAATGCTTCCTGTAAATTCAAAAGTATCTGAAAGTTTTGGGAATTTTTCTTTGGAAAATTCTGGTATTTTGAATCCTGGGTAGGTTTCAATGGCATGATTGGATGAAGTAGAAGCCGGTGTTGGTCTTCCACTAAGATATGGTCTTGTGTCTTCTATTTGTCTAGAGATCACATGGAGGATTTGGTTTGAATAGTTGTTTTGTTCAACAATCCTATCAATATCTGCAGTAGTAAGTAATGCTCCTGTGTTATCACTTTTCTCTTTGAAGGGGGAAGCTTTAATCACTGTACCTGCAATGGGAATATTGATTCCTTCAAGAGGAGGGGTGGTAGATTCTACTACCTTGTTAGAAGACGTATACCATTTATTAATGATAACTTGTAAAGACTCAGTACAATTTCAATTCTACCAGTCATTTCAAACCATTTGAAGAATTCGATTTCACAACCTATTCTTCTCATATCTTTCATCCAAATTTCTCTAAAAAATTTTCTTTGCTCAAGAGTATAAGAGGAAACATACCATTTTCTTCTGACTTGATTGTCAGGGTGAACCCATTGTTCTTGTAGAATAGTTGGATTAGGTTCAAAGGGTTTGTTTACCTTTATCATTCCCAACCAAGCAGATCGACGTCAAAAATGCCAAATTTTTTCATGGACGGCCGTCAAGACCTTGTCTATGCATACGATTGGCCATCACGGCTTGTACGACCCATTTGGAAGGTCAAACGAGCCCCGAAGCAAGCATACCCCTCATTTGGACGATCATAGCACACCAATGCCAAATTTTTTCGTGGACGTCCGTCAAGACCTTGTCTATGAATACGGTTGGCCATCACGGCTTGTACGACCCATTTGGAAGGTCAAACTAGCCCCGAAGAAAGCACACCCCTCATTTCGACGATTTTCGTGTGCCATAGCACACCATTTTTGAGTGATCCGGATTCCGACGTCAAAAATGCCAAATTTTTTCGTGGACGTCCGTCAAGACCTTTTCTATGCATACGGTTGGCCATAACGGCTTGTACGACCCATTTGGAAGGTCAAACGAGCCCCGAAGCGACATACCCCTCATTTTGACGATTTTCGTGTGCTATAACACACCATTTTTGGGTGATCCGGATTCTGACGTCAAAAATGCCAAATTTTTTGTGTGACGTCCGTCAAGACCTTGTCTATGCATACGGTTGGCCATCACGGCTTGTACACCCATTTGAAAGGTCAAACGAGCCCCGAAGCGAGCATACCCCTCATTTCGACAATTTTCGTGTGTGATCCGGATTCCGACGCCAAAAATGCCAATTTTTTTCATGGACGTCCGTCAAGACCTTGTCTATGCAGACGGTTGGCCATCACGGCTTGTACGACCCATTTGGAAGGTCAAACGAGCCCCGAAGCTAGCATACCCCTCATTTCGACGATTTTCTTATGCTATAGCACACCATTTTTGGGTGATCCGGATTCCGATGTCAAAAATGCCAAACTTTTTCGTGGACGTCCGTCAAGACCTTGTCTATGCATACGGTTGGCCATCACGGCTTGTACGACCTATTTGGAAGGTCAAACGAGCCCCGAAGTGAGCATACCCCTCATTTCGACTATTTTCGTGTGCTATAGCACACTATTTTTTGGGTGATCCGGATTCCGACGTCAAAAATGCCAAATTTTTTCGTGGACGACCGTAAAGACCTTGTCTATGCATACGGTTGGCCATCACGGCTTGTACGACCCATTTGGAAGGTCAAACGAGCCCCGAAGCGAGCATACCCCTCATTTCGACGATTTTCGTGTGTTATAGCACACCATTTTTGGGTGATCCGGATTCCTACGTCAAAAATGCCAAATTATTTCGTGGACGTCCGTCAAGACCTTGTCTATGCATACGGTTGGACATCAGGGCTTGTACGACCCATTTGGAAGGTCAAACGAGCCCCGAAGCGAGCATACCCTTCATTTCGACGATTTTCGTGTGCTATAGCACACCATTTTTTGGGTGATCCGGATTCCGACGTAAAAAATGCCAAACTTTATCGTGGACGTTTGTCAAGACCTTGTCTATGCATACGATTTTCCATCACGGCTTGTATGACCCATTTGGAAGGTCAAACGAGCCCCGAAGCGAGCATACCCCTCATTTCGACGATTTTCGTGTGCTATAGCACACCATTTTTCGGGTGATCCGGATTCCGACGTCAAAAATGCTAAATTTTTTCGTGGACGTCCGTCAAGACCTTGTCTATGCATACGGTTGGCCATCACGGCTTGTACGACCCATTTGGAAGGTCAAACGATCCCCGTAGCGAGCATACCCCTCATTTCGACGATTTTCGTGTGCTATAGCACACCATTTTTTGGGTGATCCGGATTCCGACGGCAAAAATGCCAAATTTTTTCGTGGACGTCCGTGAAGACCTTGTCTATGCATACGGTTTGCCATCACGGCTTGTAAGACCCATTTGGAAGGTCAAACGAGCCCCGAAGCGAGCATACCCCTCATTTCAATGATTTTTGTGTGCTATAGCACACCATTTTTTGGGTGATCCGGATTCCGACGTCAAAAATGCCAAATTTTTTCGTGGACGTCGTCAAGACCTTGTTATCACACGGTTGGCCATCACAGCTTGTACGACCCATTTGGAAGGTCAAACGAGCCCCGAAGCGAGCATATTCTCATTTCGACGATTTTCATGTGCTATAGCACACCATTTTTTGGGTGATCCGAATTCCGACGTCAAAAATGCCAATTTTTTTGTATACGTCCATCAAGACCTTGTCTATGCATACGGTTGGCCATCACGGCTTGTACGACCCATTTGGAAGGTCAAACGAGCCCCGAAGCGAGCATACCCCTCATTTCGACGATTTTCGTGTGCTATAGCACACCATTTTTTGGGTGATCGGATTCGACGTCAAAAATGCCAAATTTTTTCGTGGACGTCCGTGAAGACCTTGTCTATGCATACGGTTGGCCATCACGACTTGTACGACCCATTTGGAAGGTCAAACGAGCCCCGAAGCAAGCATACCCCTCATTTCGACGATTTTCGTGTGCTATATTGCACACTATTTTTTGGCTGATCTGGATTCCGACGTCAAAAATGCCAAATTTTTTCATGGACGTCCGTCAAGACCTTTTCTATGCATATGGTTGGCCATCACGGCTTGTACGACCCATTTGGAAGGTCAAACGAGCCCCGAAGCGAGCATATCCCTCATTTCGACGATTTTCTTGTGCTATAGCACACAATTTTTTGGGTGATTCGGATTCCGACGTCAAAAATGCCAATTTTTTTCGTGGACGTCCGTCAAGACCTTGTCTATGCATACGGTTGGCCATCACGGCTTGTACGACCCATTGGAAGGTCAAATGAGCCCGAAGCGAGCATACCCTCATTTGACGATTTTTCGTGTGCTATAGCACACCATTTTTGGGTGATCAGGATTCCGATGTCAAAAATGCCAAATTTTTTTGTGACATCCGTCAAGACCTTGTCTATTCATACGGTCAAGACCTTGTCTATGCATACGTTTGGCCATCACGGCTTGTACGACCCATTTGGAAGGTCAAACGAGCCCCGAAGCGAGCATACCCCTCATTTCGACGATTTTCGTGTGCTATAGCACACCATTTTTTGGGTGATCCGGATTCCGACGTCAAAAATGCCAAATTTTTTCGTGGACGTCCGTCAAGACCTTGTCTATGCATACGGTTGGCCATCACGGCTTGTACGACCCATTTGGAAGGTCAAACGAGCCCCGAAGCGAGCATACCCCTCATTTCGACGATTTTCGTGTGCTATAGCACACCATTTTTTGGGTGATCCGGATTCCGACGTCAAAAATGCCAAATTTTTTCGTGGACGTCCGTCAAGACCTTGTCTATGCATACGGTTGGCCATCACGGCTTGTACGACCCATTTGGAAGGTCAAACGAGCCCCGAAGCGAGCATACCCCTCATTTCGACGATTTTCGTGTGCTATAGCACACCATTTTTTGGGTGATCCGGATTCCGACGTCAAAAATGCCAAATTTTTTCGTGGACGTCCGTCAAGACCTTGTCTATGCATACGGTTGGCCATCACGGCTTGTACGACCCATTTGGAAGGTCAAACGAGCCCCGAAGCGAGCATACCCTCATTTCGACGATTTTCGTGTGCTATAGCACACCATTTTTTGGGTGATCCGGATTCCGACGTCAAAAATGCCAATTTTTTTCGTGGACGTCCGTCAAGACCTTGTCTATGCATACGGTTGGCCATCACGGCTTGTACGACCCATTTGGAAGGTCAAACGAGCCCCGAAGCGAGCATACCCTCATTTCGACGATTTTCGTGTGCTATAGCACACCATTTTTTTGGGGTGATCCGGATTCCGACGTCAAAAATGCCAAATTTTTTCGTGGACGTCCGTCAAGACCTTGTCTATGCATACGGTTGGCCATCACGGCTTGTACGACCCATTTGGAAGGTCAAACGAGCCCCGAAGCGAGCATACCCCTCATTTCGACGATTTTCGTGTGCTATAGCACACCATTTTTTGGGTGATCCGGATTCCGACGTCAAAAATGCCAAATTTTTTTGTGGACGTCCGTCAAGACCTTGTCTATGCATACGGTGGCCATCACGGCTTGTACGACCCATTTGGAAGGTCAAACGAGCCCCGAAGCGAGCATACCCCTCATTTCGACGATTTTCGTGTGCTATAGCACACCATTTTTTTGGGTGATCCGGATTCGACGTCAAAATGCCAAATTTTTCGTGGACGTCCGTCAAGACCTTGTCTATGCATACGGTTGGCCATCACGGCTTGTACGACCCATTTGGAAGGTCAAACGAGCCCCGAAGCGAGCATACCCCTCATTTCGACGATTTTCGTGTGCTATAGCACACCATTTTTTGGGTGATCCGGATTCCGACGTCAAAAATGCCAAATTTTTTCGTGGACGTCCGTCAAGACCTTGTCTATGCATACGGTTGGCCATCACGGCTTGTCCGACCCATTTGGAAGGTCAAACGAGCCCCGAAGCGAGCATACCCCTCATTTCGACGATTTTCGTGTGCCATAGCACACCATTTTTGGGTGATCCGGATTCCGACGTCAAAAATGCAAATTTTTCGTGGACGTCCGTCAAGACCTTGTCTATGCATACGGTTGGCCATCACGGCTTGTACGACCCATTTGGAAGGTCAAACGAGCCCCGAAGCGAGCATACCCCTCATTTCGACGATTTTCGTGTATAGCACACCATTTTTTGGGTGATCCGGATTCCGACGTCAAAAATGCCAAATTTTTTCGTGGACGTCCGTCAAGACCTTGTCTATGCATACGGTTGGCCATCACGGCTTGTACAGCCCATTTGGAAGGTCAAACGAGCCCCGAAGCGAGCATAACCCTTATTTCGATGATTTTCATAGTGATCCGGATTCCAACGTCAAAAATGCCAAATTTTTTAGTGGACGTCCGTCAAGACCTTGTCTATGCATACGGTTGGCCATCAAGGCTTGTACGACCCATTTGGAAGGTCAAACGAGCCCCGAAGCGAGCATACCCCTCATTTCGACGATTTTCGTGTGCTATAGCACACCATTTTTTGGGTGATCCGGATTCCGACGTCAAAAATGCCAAATTTTTTCGTGGACGTCCGTCAAGACCTTGTCTATGCATACGGTTGGCCATCACGGCTTGTCCGACCCATTTGGAAGGTCAAACGAGCCCCGAAGCGAGCATACCCCTCATTTCGACGATTTTCGTGTGCTATAGCACACCATTTTTGGGTGATCCGGATTCCGTCAAAAATGCCAAATTTTTTCGTGGACGTCCGTCAAGACCTTGTCTATGCATACGGTTGGCCATCACGGCTTGTACGACCCATTTGGAAGGTCAAACGAGCCCCGAAGCGAGCATACCCCTCATTTCGACGATTTTCGTGTGCTATAGCACACCATTTTTTGGGTGATCGGATTCCGACGTCAAAAATGCCAAATTTTTTCGTGGACGTCCGTCAAGACTTGTCTATGCATACGGTTGGCCATCACGGCTTGTACGACCCATTTGGAAGGTCAAACGAGCCCCGAAGCGAGCATACCCCTCATTTCGACGATTTTCGTGTGCTATAGCACACCATTTTTGGGTGATCCGGATTCCGACGTCAAAAATGCCAAATTTTTTCGTGGACGTCCGTCAAGACCTTGTCTATGCATACGGTTGGCCATCACGGCTTGTACGACCCATTTGGAAGGTCAAACGAGCCCGAAGCGAGCATACCCTCATTTCGACGATTTTCGTGTGCTATAGCACACCATTTTTTGGGTGATCCGGATTCCGACGTCAAAAATGCCAAAATGTTTTCGTGGACGTCCGTCAAGACCTTGTCTATGCATACGGTTGGCCATCACGGCTTGTACGACCCATTTGGAAGGTCAAACGAGCCCCGAAGCGAGCATACCCCTCATTTCGACGATTTTCGTGTGCTATAGCACACCATTTTTTGGGTGATCCGGATCCTGGAAAGTGGGGTTGAAAGAACTAAGAGAAAAAAAAATATTCAAGAATTACAAACAAGAAAAGAAAAGAGTCACTTACGCATATGAAGAAAGAAGGGAAACAGCAAGGTGAAAGAATAGAAGAAACTGGGCAAGATAAAGTGATATAGGGTGGAAGGTTTAGCCGATATGTCAAGGAGGGCAAAAAGTTACTAAAGTATACCTAAATATACCCTACCTGACTCTGAGCCTACGTTACAAGCTAAAAAAAAAAGTCCTATCGTGATCCTAAGGGTTGTATAGCGAACTTAAGGCAGTGAAAATAAGGGCAAGCTTATGGCAATAGGTATGAATGAGTGTGACTTTGTCTGAGAGCGAGTGTTGAAATATAATCCTTATACTCAAACTGAAATCATTGTGTGAAAAATGAGGGATTTTGTTCTAAAGTGAGGACACTAGTTGCAATACCGGAATTGTTAGCACCTCGGTGAGAAATTGAAGATGATAGGTGTTGGTGCATGGTGAGTCTGTGTCATGTTCGAATCCCACAAATTCAAGCCTAATAGTGATAGCATGCATAGATTTGATGGGATTAATCGGGATTGATAGCCAAATGATTGCAAAGGATAAACATGAATACTATTGTACAAAGATTGTGTAGTGAGTCATAGTGCGTCGCTTGAGGACAAACAACGAATTTAAGTTGAGGGTGTTGATATACCGTGGTTTCACGGTATAATTAATGCTTTTTCCTTAAGTTTAGTATGTCCAAAAGCCTTTTTGTGCTAATCTTGATATAATTTCTCTTTGTTTTGCAGGAAATCTGTCCAAAGCTGAATGCGGAGATTTTGAGCAAAAAAAATTGCAGAAGACCACCTACGGAGCTTATGACGGTCCGTCGTGCTTGTGACGGTCCGTAGGTGGTAGCGTAGAGGAGCTGCTGAAGGAAGATGGGGAATTCTGACCAAGTGTGGGATCACGAAGTTTGTGACGGTCCGTCATGGCCATGACGGTCCGTCCTGCAGGTCCGTTGTGAAGATCAGAGAAGTGATCCCAGTACCCAGATTTCAAGAGTTGAAGTATTTTGAAATGAAGACCCTCGACGGACCGTCGTGCCTATGACGGTCCGTCACACTTGCCGTCGAGGGGAATGAAGAAAGCACAGAAGAAATTGGACAAGTATGGGACGACGGATCCCACGACGGTCCGTCATGACTACGACGGTCCGTCGAGTAGTCCGTCGACCCAGCCGCGTTTTGGCAGATTCCAGAAATTAGAATCCTTGTTTAATTAGGTTTTTTTTATTTTATTTTGGTATAAATAGTTCGAAAAACCTCGTTTTTTGGGGTTAGACTCTTTGATTATCAAATTCTATATAGTTAGACTTTGTGATTATTAGACTTTGTGTTTTGAGTGTTTGATTATTGGAGATTGATACAAGTGATTTTTGGTGATTAATCAAGCATATTTTCGGACTTTTTCTTTCTCATTGAAGTAAGTACATGAATTCTAATTTAACATATTTGAATATTGTGTTTATGGCTATGAGTAACTAATTCCATAACTAGGTTGTGGGAACCATAGGCAAGTAATGAGATAAACCCTAACTAAAATAACAATTCTAGAATAGTGTCTTGCATGTATTAATAATTCTTTCGCTTAGAAGTCTTTTTAACGGATGATCAACGTTAGAACTCGCCTTAATGCTACTTGCCGGACCAAGGAGGTAGATAGGAAAAGAATTATTAACATAGATTTAGTGTATACTATCTAATAGGCTAGTATTGATTGGTACAAGGTGATAACTTAGTCAAATATCGAATACGATGCTTAATATGAGGTAAAGATAAGGGTTAGGAAAGCAACACACGTAGCCGGACCAAGGTGCGGAGTGAGATTTTCTAGATGCCGGACCAAGGATTTAGAAATACATAACTTATCACTTTGCATGCAAGATACTAGGAAAGAATTGTTATAGTTAGAATTATCAAGTTACGAACCTGTGGGGAACACGTAAACCCTAGTTGTTTTAATTCATTGATTAAACCCACTATTAAAAGCTGTCAACTGTCTCTTTCAACTACATTAGTTATTTTTACTCATTAGGTAATACAAATCCCCCCTTTTTATATTTTTACTTTCCAAGAAAGTTATTGACCAAACGATAGTAATACTAGGTTAAAGTTAAGTCTAGACTATTTTCCTCGTGGGAACGATCCCAACCTCACTAGTTGGGTTATTTACTTGACACGACCGCTTTACTTTTCATTTGAGAAGTAAGTTTGAGCGTATCACGTATGCATAGACAAGGTCTTGACGGACGTCCACGAAAACATTTGGCATGTTTGACGTCGGAATCTGGATCACCCAAAAAATAGTGTGCTATAGCACACGAAAATCGTCGAAATGAGGGGTATGCTCGCTTCGGGGCTCGTTTGACCTTCCAAATGGGCCGTACAAGCCGTGATGGCCAACCGTATGCATAGACAAGGTCTTGACGGACGTCCACGAAAAAATTTGGCATTTTTGACGTCGGAATCTGGATCACCCAAAAAATGGTGTGCTATAGCACACGAAAATCGTCGAAATGAGGGGTATGCTCGCTTCGGGGCTCGTTTGACCTTCCAAATGGGTCGTACAAGCCGTGATGGCCAAATGTATGCATAGACAAGGTCTTGACGGACTTCCACGAAAATTTTTGCATTTTTGACGTCGAAATCCGGATCACCCAAAAAATGGTGTGCTATAGCACACGAAAATCATCGAAATGAGGGGTGTGCTCGCTTCGGGGCTCGTTTGACCTTCCAAATGGGTCGTACAAGCCGTGATGGCCAAATGTATGCATAGACAAGGTCTTGACGGACGTCCACGAAAAAATTTGGCATTTTTGACGTCGGAATCCGGATCACCCAAAAAATGGTGTGCTATAGCACACGAAAATCGTCGAAATGAGGGGTATACTCGCTTCGAGGCTCGTTTGACCTTCCATAAGGGTCGTACAAGCCTTGATGGCCAACCGTATGCATAGACAAGGTCTTGATGGACGTCCACGAAAAAATTTGGCATTTTTGACGTTGAAATCCGGATCACCCAAAAAATGGTGTGCTATAGCACACGAAAATCGTCGAAATGAGGGTTATGCTCCTTTCGGGGCTCGTTTGACCTTCCAAATGGGTCGTACAAGCCGTGATGGCCAAATATATGCATAGACAAGGTCTTGACAGACGTCCACGAAAAAATTTGGCATTTTTGACGTCGGAATCCGGTCACCCAAAAAAAGGTGTGCTATAGCACACGAAAATCATCGTAATGGGGGTTATGCTCCCTTCGGGGCTCGTTTGACCTTCCAAATGGGTCGTACAAGCCGTGATGTCCAATCGTATGCATAGACAAGGTCTTGACGGACGTCCACGAAAAAAATTGGGTTTGTACGACCCATTTGGAAGGTCAAACGTGCCCCGAAGCGAGCATACCCCTCATTTCGACGATTTTCGTGTGCTACAGCACACCATTTTCTGAGTGATCCGGATATCGACGTCAAAAATGCCAAATTTTTTCATGGACGGCCGTCAAGACCTTGTCTATGCATACGATTGGCCATCACGGCTTGTACGACCCATTTGGAAGGTCAAACGAGCCCCGAAGCAAGCATACCCCTCATTTGGACGATTTTCGTGTGCTATAGCACACCATTTTTTGGGTGATCCGGATACAGACGTCAAAAATGCCAAATTTTTTCGTGGACGTCCGTCAAGACCTTGTCTATGAATACGGTTGGCCATCACGGCTTGTACGACCCATTTGGAAGGTCAAACGAGCCCCGAAGAAAGCACACCCCTCATTTCGACGATTTTCGTGTGCCATAGCACACCATTTTTTGAGTGATCCGGATTCCGACGTCAAAAATGCTAAATTTTTTCGTGGACGTCCGTCAAGACCTTTTCTATGCATACGGTTGGCCATAACGGCTTGTACGACCCATTTGGAAGGTCAAACGAGCCCCGAAGCGAGCATACCCCTCATTTTGACGATTTTCGTGTGCTATAACACACCATTTTTTGGGTGATCCGGATTCTGACGTCAAAAATGCCAAATTTTTTTGTGGACGTCCGTCAAGACCTTGTCTATGCATACGGTTGGCCATCACGGTTTGTACGACCCATTTGAAAGGTCAAACGAGCCCCGAAGCGAGCATACCCCTCATTTCGACAATTTTTGTGTGTGATCCGGATTCCGACGCCAAAAATGCCAATTTTTTTCGTGGACGTCCGTCAAGACCTTGTTTATGCAGACGGTTGGCCATCACGGCTTGTACGACCCATTTGGAAGGTCAAACGAGCCCCGAAGCTAGCATACCCCTCATTTCGACGATTTTCTTATGCTATAGCACACCATTTTTTGGGTGATCCGGATTCCGATGTCAAAAATGCCAAACTTTTTCATGGACGTCCGTCAAGACCTTGTCTATGCATACGGTTGGCCATCACGGCTTGTACGACCTATTTGGATGGTCAAACGAGCCCCGAAGCGAGCATATCCCTCATTTCGACGATTTTCTTGTGCTATAGCACACTATTTTTTGGGTGATCAGGATTCCGACGTCAAAAATGCCAATTTTTTTCGTGGACGTCCGTCAAGACCTTGTCTATGCATACGGTTGGCCATCACTGCTTGTACGACCCATTTGGAAGGTCAAATGAGCCCCGAAGCGAGCATACCCCTCATTTTGACGATTTTCGTGTGCTATAGCACACCATTTTTTGGGTGATCCGGATTCCGATGTCAAAAATGCCAAATTTTTTCGTGGACATCCGTCAAGACCTTGTCTATTCATACGGTTGGCCATCACGGCTTGTACGACCCATTTGGAAGGTCAAACGAGCCCCGAAGCGAGCATACCCCTTATTTTGACGATTTTCGTGTGCTATAGCACACAAATTTTTGGGTGATCCGAATTCCGACGTCAAAAATGCCAATTTTTTTCGTGGACTTCCATCAACACCTTGTCTATGCATACGGTTGGCCATCACGGCTTGTACGACCGATTTGGAAGGTCAAACGAGCCCCGAAGTGAGCATACCCCTCATTTTGACGATTTTCGTGTGCTATAGCACACCATTTTTTGGGTGATCCGGATTCCGACGTCAAAAATGCCAAATTTTTTCGTCGACTTCCTTCAAGACCTTGTCTATGAATACGGTTGGCCATCACGGCTTGTACGACCCATTTGGAAGGTCAAACGAGCCCCGAAGCGAGCATACCCCTCATTTCGATGATTTTCGTGTGCTATAGCACACCATTTTTTGGGTGATCCGGATTCCGACGTCAAAAATGCAAAATTTTTTCGTGGACGTCCGTCAAGACCTTGTCTTTGCATACAGTTGGTTATCTCACGGCTTGTACGACCCATTTGGAAGGTCAAACGAGCCCCGAAGCAAGCATACTCGTCATTTTGACGATTTTCGTGTGTTATAGCACACCATTTTTTGGGTGATCCGGATTCCGACGTCAAAAATGCCAAACTTTTTCGTGGACATCCGTCAAGACCTTGTATATGCATACGGTTGGCCTTCACGGCTTGTACGACCCATTTGGAAGGTCAAACGAGCCCCGAAGCAAGCATACCCCTCATTTCGACGATTTTCGTGTGCTATCGCACACCATTTTTTGGGTGATCCGGATTCCGACGTCAAAAATGCCAAATTTTTTTGTGGACATCCGTCAAGACCTTGTCTATGAATACGGTTGGCCATCACAACTTGTACGACCCATTTGGAAGGTCAAACGTGCCTCGAAGCGAGCATACCCCTCATTTCGACGATTTTCGTGTGCTACAGCACACCATTTTTTGAGTGATCCGGATATCGACGTCAAAAATGCCAAATTTTTTCATGGACGGCCGTCAAGACCTTGTCTATGCATACGATTGGCCATCACGGCTTGTACGACCCATTTGGAAGGTCAAACGAGCCCCGAAGCAAGCATACCCCTCATTTGGACGATTTTCGTGTGCTATAGCACACCATTTTTTGGGTGATCCGGATACAGACGTCAAAAATGCCAAATTTTTTCGTGGACGTCCGTCAAGACCTTGTCTATGAATACGGTTGGCCATCACGGCTTGTACGACCCATTTGGAAGGTCAAACTAGCCCCGAAGAAAGCACACCCCTCATTTCGACGATTTTCGTGTGCCATAGCACACCATTTTTTGAGTGATCCGGATTCCGACGTCAAAAATGCCAAATTTTTTCGTGGACGTCCGTCAAGACCTTTTCTATGCATACGGTTGGCCATAACGGCTTGTACGACCCATTTGGAAGGTCAAACGAGCCCCGAAGCGAGCATACCCCTCATTTTGACGATTTTCGTGTGCTATAACACACCATTTTTTGGGTGATCCGGATTCTGACGTCAAAAATGCCAAATTTTTTTGTGGACGTCCGTCATGACCTTGTCTATGCATACGGTTGGCCATCACGGTTTGTACAACCCATTTGAAAGGTCAAACGAGCCCCGAAGCGAGCATACCCCTCATTTCGACAATTTTCGTGTGTGATCCGGATTCCGACGCCAAAAATGCCAATTTTTTTCATGGACGTCCGTCAAGACCTTGTCTATGCAGACGGTTGGCCATCACGGCTTGTACGACCCATTTGGAAGGTCAAACGAGCCCCGAAGCTAGCATACCCCTTATTTCGACGATTTTCTTATGCTATAGCACACCATTTTTTGGGTGATCCGGATTCCGATGTCAAAAATGCCAAACTTTTTCGTGGACGTCCGTGAAGACCTTGTCTATGCATACGGTTGGCCATCACGGCTTGTAAGACCCATTTGGAAGGTCAAACGAGCCCCGAAGCGAGCATACCCCTCATTTCAATGATTTTTGTGTGCTATAGCACACCATTTTTTGGGTGATCCGGATTCCGACGTCAAAAATGCCAAATTTTTTCGTGGACGTCTGTCAAGACCTTGTCTATTCATACGGTTGGCCATCACGGCTTGTACGACCCATTTGGAAGGTCAAACGAGCCCCGAAGCGAGCATACCCCTCATTTCGACGATTTTCGTGTGCTATAGCACACAATTTTTTGGGTGATCCGAATTCCGACGTCAAAAATGCCAATTTTTTTCGTATACTTCCATCAACACCTTGTCTATGCATACGGTTGGCCATCACGGCTTGTACGACCCATTTGGAAGGTCAAACGAGCCCCGAAGCGAGCATACCCCTCATTTTGACGATTTTCGTGTGCTATAGCACACCATTTTTTGGGTGATCCGGATTCCGACGTCAAAAATGCCAAATTTTTTCGTGGACGTCCGTGAAGACCTTGTCTATGCATACGGTTGGCCATCACGACTTGTACGACCCATTTGGAAGGTCAAACGAGCCCCGAAGCAAGCATACCCCTCATTTCGATGATTTTCGTGTGCTATATAGCACACTATTTTTTGGCTGATCTGGATTCCGACGTCAAAAATGCCAAATTTTTTCATGGACGTCCGTCAAGACCTTTTCTATGCATATGGTTGGCCATCACGGCTTGTACGACCCATTTGGAAGGTCAAACGAGCCCCGAAGCGAGCATATCCCTCATTTCGACGATGTTCTTGTGCTATAGCACACAATTTTTTGGGTGATCAGGATTCCGACGTCAAAAATGCCAATTTTTTTCGTGGACGTCCGTCAAGACCTTGTCTATGCATACGGTTGGCCATCACTGCTTGTACGACCCATTTGGAAGGTCAAATGAGCCCCGAAGCGAGCATACCCCTCATTTTGACGATTTTCGTGTGCTATAGCACACCATTTTTTGGGTGATCCGGATTCCGATGTCAAAAATGCCAAATTTTTTCGTGGACATCCGTCAAGACCTTGTCTATTCATACGGTTGTCCATCACGGCTTGTACGACCCATTTGGAAGGTCAAACGAGCCCCGAAGCGAGCATACCCCTTATTTTGACGATTTTCGTGTGCTATAGCACACAAATTTTTGGGTGATCCGAATTCCGACGTCAAAAATGCCAATTTTTTTCGTGGACTTCCATCAACACCTTGTCTATGCATACGGTTGGCCATCACGGCTTGTACGACCGATTTGGAAGGTCAAACGAGCCCCGAAGTGAGCATACCCCTCATTTTGACGATTTTTCTGTGCTATAGCACACCATTTTTTGGGTGATCCGGATTCCGACGTCAAAAATGCCAAATTTTTTCGTGGACGTCCGTGAAGACCTTGTCTATGCATACGGTTGGCCATCACGACTTGTACGACCCATTTGGAAGGTCAAACGAGCCCCGAAGCAAGCATACCCCTCATTTCGACGATTTTCGTGTGCTAAATAGCACACCATTTTTTGGCTGATCTGGATTCCGACGTCAAAAATGCCAAATTTTTTCATGGACGTCCGTCAAGACCTTGTCTATGCATATGGTTGGCCATCAGGGCTTGTACGACCCATTTGGAAGGTCAAACGAGCCCCGAAGCGAGCATACCCCTCATTTCAACGATTTTCGTGTGCTATAGCACACCATTTTTTGGGTGATCCGGATTCCGACGTCAAAAATGCCAATTTTTTTCATAGACGTCCGTCAAGACCTTGTCTATGCATACAGTTGGCCATCTAACGGCTTGTACGACCCATTTGGAAGGTCAAACGAGCCCCGAAGCGAGCATACCCCTCATTTCGACGATTTTCGTGTGCTATAGCACACCATTTTTTGGGTGATCCGGATTCCGACGTCAAAAATGCCAAATTTTTTCATGGACATCCGTCAAGACCTTGTATATGCATACGGTTGGCCTTCACGGCTTGTACGACCCATTTGGAAGGTCAAACGAGCCCCGAAGCAAGCATACCCCTCATTTGGACGATTTTCGTGTGGTATAGCACACCATTTTTTGGGTGATCCGGATACAGACGTCAAAAATGCCAAATTTTTTCGTGGACGTCCGTCAAGACCTTGTCTATGAATACGGTTGGCCATCACGGCTTGTACGACCCATTTGGAAGGTCAAACGAGCCCCGAAGAAAGCACACCCCTCATTTCGACGATTTTCGTGTGCCATAGCACACCATTTTTTGAGTGATCTGGATTCCGACGTCAAAAATGCTAAATTTTTTCGTGGACGTCCGTCAAGACCTTGTCTATGCATACGGTTGGCCATAACGGCTTGTACCACCCATTTGGAAGGTCAAACGAGCCCCGAAGCGAGCATACCCCTCATTTTGACGATTTTCGTGTGCTATAACACACCATTTTTTGGGTGATCCGGATTCTGACGTCAAAAATGCCAAATTTTTTTGTGGACGTCCGTCAAGACCTTGTCTATGCATACGGTTGGCCATCACGGTTTGTACGACCCATTTGAAAGGTCAAACGAGCCCCGAAGCGAGCATACCCCTCATTTCGACAATTTTCGTGTGTGATCCGGATTCCGACGCCAAAAATGCCAATTTTTTTCGTGGACGTCCGTCAAGACCTTGTTTATGCAGACGGTTGGCCATCACGGCTTGTACGACCCATTTGGAAGGTCAAACGAGCCCCGAAGCTAGCATACCCCTCATTTCGACGATTTTCTTATGCTATAGCACACCATTTTTTGGGTGATCCGGATTCCGATGTCAAAAATGCCAAACTTTTTCATGGACGTCCGTCAAGACCTTGTCTATGCATACGGTTGGCCATCACGGCTTGTACGACCTATTTGGATGGTCAAACGAGCCCCGAAGTGAGCATACCCCTCATTTCGACTATTTTCGTGTGCTATAGCACACTATTTTTTGGGTGATCCGGATTCCGACGTCAAAAATGCCAAATTTTTTCGTGGACGACCGTAAAGACCTTGTCTATGCATACGGTTGGCCATCACGGCTTGTACGACCCATTTGGAAGGTCAAACGAGCCTCGAAGCGAGCATACCCCTCATTTCGACGATTTTCGTGTGCTATAGCACACCATTTTTTGGGTGATCCGGATTCCGACGTCAAAAATGCCAAATTTTTTCGTGGACGTCCGTAAAGACCTTGTCTATGCATACGGTTGGCCTTCACGGCTTGTACGACCCATTTGGAAGGTCAAACGAGCCCCGAAGCGAGCATACCCCTCATTTCGACGATTTTCGTGTGTTATAGCACACCATTTTTGGGTGATCCGGATTCCTACGTCAAAAATGCCAAATTATTTCGTGGACGTCCGTCAAGACCTTGTCTATGCATACGGTTGGCCATCAGGGCTTGTACGACCCATTTGGAAGGTCAAACAAGCCCCGAAGCGAGCATACCCCTCATTTCGACGATTTTCGTGTGCTATAGCACACCATTTTTTGGGTGATCCGGATTCCGACGTCAAAAATGCCAAATTATTTCGTGGACGTCCGTCAAGACCTTGTCTATGCATACGGTTGGCCATCACGGCTTGTACGACCCATATGGAAGGTCAAACTAGCCCCGAAGCGAGCATACCCCTCATTTCGACGATTTTCGTGTGCTATAGCACACCATTTTTTGGGTGATCCGGATTCCGACGTCAAAAATGCCAAATTTTTTCATGGACGTCCGTCAAGACCTTGTCTAGGCATACGGTTGGCCATCACGGCTTGTACGACCCATTTGGAAGGTCAAACGAGCCCCGAAGCGAGCATACCCCTCATTTCGACGATTTTCATGTTCTATAGCATACCATTTTTTGGGTGATCCGGATTCCGACGTCAAAAAAAACAAATTTGTTCGTGGACGTCCGTCAAGACGTTGTCTATGCATACGGTTGGCCATCACGGCTTGTACGACCCATTTGGAAGGTCAAACGAGCCCCGAAGCGAGCATATGCCTCATTTCGACGATTTTCGTGTGCTCTAGCACACCATTTTTTGGGTGATCCGGATTCCGACGTCAAAAATGCCAAATTTTTTCATGGACGTCCGTCAAGACGTTGTCTATGCATACGGTTGGCCATCACGGCTTTTCCGACCCATTTGGAAGGTGAAACGAGCCCCGAAGCGAGCATATGCCTCATTTCGACGATTTTCGTGTGCTGATGCACACCATTTTTTGGGTGATCAGGATTCCGACGTCAAAAATGCCAAATTTGTTTGTGGACGTCCGTCAAGACGTTGTCTATGCATAGGGTTAGCCATCACGGCTTTTCCGACCCATTTGGAAGGACAAACGAGCCCCGAAGCGAGCATACGCCTCATTTTGATGATTTTCGTGTGCATTTTTTGGGTGATCGGGATTCTGACTTCAAAAATGCCAAATTTTTTTGTGGACGTCCGTCAAGACGTTGTCTATGCATAAGGTTGGCCATCATGGCTTTTCCGACCCATTTGGAAGGTCAAACGAGCCCCAAAGCGCGCATACGCCTCATTTCGACGATTTTTGTGTGCTATTGCACACCATTTTTTGGGTGATCGGGATTCTGACGTCAAAAAAGCCAAATTTGTTCGTGGACGTCCGTCAAGACGTTGTCTATGCATACGGTTGGCCATCACAGCTTTTCCGACCCATTTGGAAGGTCAAACAAGCCCCGAAGCGAGCATACGCCTCATTTCGACGATTTTCGTGTACTATTGCACACCATTTTTTGGTGATCCGGATTCCGACGTCAAAAATGCCAAATTTGTTCGTGGACGTCCGTCAAGACGTTGTCTATGCATACGGTTGACCATCACGTCTTTTCCGACATTGTACTAACCCAATATGTAAGTAATTGAAACTAGACTTGTACCTGTCTAAATCTTTTTCTTTAAGAAGATGAATAATTTCAGAAGAATTGTTGATAGCAATAGTAGATTCACAAGTTTTGATATTGCAACGAGTGAGAAAACTGAAATTACCTAATTGGTAAATTTTTTTGAAAGGTTCTTCTGGAATACTCCAATTTGTAAATCATTTTCAATTTTAGCAATCTTTGTGGATTGCGAAGATATATTGATTTTATTTAAAATATTTTTGATTTTTATCCATAAATAAAGAAGAACTGTCTAATGGACTTACATGACAAAATTTTATCAATAAGAAGACATACTTATAAATATTGAAAGTTAAGTAAGATTAATATAATATAACTCAAGATTCAATATATGAATTCTATGGTAGATGATCTTGGCCTGACAATCAAGTTCGTTCTGATAGAATAATCTTAGCTACGGGACCACCAATAGTACTCACCCTGGACGCCCTCCTGGCTATAGCGGGTTTTCCAAGTTCAGGCTGACCAACGTATGCTCCGGAAATTAATCGGATACCTCATATTCATATCAGTAGAACGATACGCCTCACATCAAGTATAGAAATAATATAAAATATCAAGAAATATATAATATTAAACAAGTACTTAAGATCCAATATTTAAAATTATGAATTATTATATAATATAATTTTGTAATGCCTTAGACAGTATCTGTATTTAGCTGCTCATGCTAAATATGAATACTGCCAACATGGCTCTGATACCCCTGTCTGTGTTCTCCTTAGAGACAATAGATTCCTTAATTTTGATGATTCTTTGTTAGGTGTAATTCAAAGTAATCTTGCCGACGGGCCAGTTTATTTTAATTGTTATCCTAATTTCTCTGTTGACATTAATGATCCTAATGTCATTGATACTTTGACCCTCAACGTCAAAACCAAAAATCTAAACAGCAAGACTGATTCTCGAGAAATAGCAGTTGTCTACCGAGTCTACTACAGACTTATGAAAACTCAACTTGCACCTAAAGCTTGTCTAGAAAGTACCAGAGGTGAAACCATGCTCATGGAAGCTAACCACTCGCACAGTTCTATTTTTGTTCCTAGAACTTTGCAATGGAAAGATATCCTATCCAACAATGATTGGCATTTTGAAAACATCACTCAACCATTTACTTCTCGACCTCAACGATCTCAGATCGAAAGAGTTATTCAGTTTCCCGATGGATCTATTGATTTAAGATTCCTTGAGAACCCGTCAATGAGGTCTTCATCTGCTAGAAGATCGTCTTGGTAACCATCCACTTCGTGCCCTTCTAGGACAGTTCCTCGACCATCTTCTTCAAGAACCCAAGAAGATGAAGAAGACAACATTACTGTTGCAAGCAACTCTGTAGACAACAGTAAAGGTAAAGTCACGGGTGTTGATTTCACAGGTAATATACCTAAAGTTTATTACCAAGACATCTCTGGAAGTCCTACAGCAAGCGAGATGGAACCACCTGCTGATAAACCTGCTTGGTTGGGAATGATAAAGGTAAACAAACCCTTTGAACCTAATCCAACTATTCTACAAGAACAATGGGTTCACCCTGACAATCAAGTCAGAAGAAAATGGTATGTTTCCTCTTATACTCTTGAGCAAAGAAAATTTTTTAGAGAAATTTGGATGAAAGATATGAGAAGAATAGGTTGTGAAATCGAATTCTTCAAATGGTTTGAAATGACTGGTAGAATTGAAAATTGTACTGAGTCTTTACAAGTTATCATTAATAAATGGTATACGTCTTCTAACAAGGTAGTAGAATCTACCACCCTCCTCTTGAAGGAATCAATATTCCCATTGCAGGTACAGTGATTAAAGCTTCCCCCTTCAAAGAGAAAAGTGATAACACAGGAGCATTACTTAATACTGCAGATATTGATAGGATTGTTGAACAAAACAACTATTCAAACCAAATCCTCCATGTGATCTCTAGACAAATAGAAGACACAAGACCATATCTTAGTGGAAGACCAACACCGGCTTCTACTTCATCCAATCATGCCATTGAAACCTACCCAGGATTCAAAATACCAGAATTTTCCAAAGAAAAATTCCCAAAACTTTCAGATACTTTTGAATTTACAGGAAGCATTATGGAGAAAATCAATGCTCAGCTTAATAACTTCAACATCTCTAAAAAGAAAGACAAGGAAGTCAAACAGGTTTCCACAATCCAAACCAATCTAAACCCCTCTTCAGAAAAAACCAATCTTCTCCAAAAACTTGGTAGTAGTCGTTTTCATAATATGAAAAACTACCACAACAAACCATCCTTTCCAGATTTGCAGTATGAAGAAAATGCTTTCTTATCCACTTCATCTCATGAAGGAAGAAGCATCACTGAATGGAATATTGATGGCCTTGTAGAACATCAAGTTTACAACAAACTCCATGAAATGGGAGTAGCCATCACTGCTTATAAAATGCGAGGGTCCTCAGACACAGATGCTGCAAATATGATAATTGCAGGATTTACTGGAATGATAAAACATTGGTGGGACAATTACTGCACTGACGAAGTCAAGCATCTCATCATTACCGCAACAGCAAATGAAACTGTTGTGAAAATGGAAGGTAACACACAAACAACTTCTACCCAAACAAGAGAAGATGCTTGTGCCACTTTACTTTACCATATTGCTAAACATTTTATTGGAGAACCTAAGTTATTTCAGGACAGAAGTCTCCAAATTCTGAGTAATCTAAGTTGCCCAAACTTAGACAACTTCATCCACTACAGACATGCCTTTCTAAGCAAAGTCATGATCCGTCCAGATTGTAATTTAGATTATTGGAAAGAACGTTTCATCAGTGGATTACCTCCTCTTTTTGCAGATAAGGTAAGAACCAAAATACAAGACAGAAATAACGGAAGCATTCCTTATAATAATCTTACCTATGGTGATCTGGTAAGCACCATTAACATTGTAGCCCTAGAGCTATGCACAGATATCAAGCTTAGACGCCAGCTTAAAAAAGAACAATCTTCTTCAACAAAAGAACTTGGAAGTTTTTGCAAAGATTTTGGATTTATTACTCCACCGGTTATTAAAGGGGAAAAAGAAAAATCCTACAAAAGAAAATCGACAAGGAAAGATGATTCCTCTAAAACTTCCAAATCTGAAAGAAAGAGATCTAGAAGATCAACCCAAAAGAAACAAGACGTTTGTTGGAACTGTGGCAAAAGGGGCCATAGAGCAAATGAATGCCGTTCAAAAACAAAAAAGAAGAAAATCAATCTTCTTGATATGGATAAAGAGACGAAAGGTGAACTTCTCGCTATCCTTGATGAACCATTTTCTGACATTTCAGATGAATCTGAAGAAAACAGCTCAGATGAGGACATCAACCTGGACTATGATTCTGATTCCAGTCAATCAGAAAAAGGTTGCACCTGCACAGAAGCATTCTGCACTTGTGGAAAAGAACCGCAAATCAGAGTTCTTTCTGATAACTCAAAGAAGCTCTTTTGATGTTATACAACATATCAATGATGATGATGCTAGAAATCGTTTTCTCTTAGAACTCAAAAATTTGATCCTCAATACAGACAAACCAAAGTCTCGTCCTATTGTTGAACCTTTTAGTATGAAACAGGTCTTAAACCGCGCCAATAATCATTCTGAACCAACTATTTCAGACCTTCGTCTTGAAGTTTCTTTTCTCAAAAATGAAATTAGAGAAATCAAATCCCGACTTTCCATGATAGAAACTGACACCCCTATTCGTCAGATTTCTAAAAAACCAGCTTTCTTAGATCATGAATCTAGGCACAGTTCATCAAATAATGATTCGGATAATGAGGATAATATCAACCAACCTGACATCAACAACAACCATTTGGCTGAACCAGGAGTTTTTATTGATAACAATGCCTCCACTTCTGCAACACCAGGTTTAACAGTAATTTCTTCTATCAGACCTCAGAGTCATCATATTCCTATCAAAATAGTGGTTAATAAACATTTTGTTATTAACAAAGTTGCTTTACTTGATAGCGGAGCTGATAGAAACTGCATCATGAAAGGTATAGTTCCACTTCAGTATTTACAAAAAAGTACTTCAAAATTATACTCCGCTACAGGAGAACTTCTGAAAATAAATTACAAGCTTTCTAAAGCTCATATTTGCAACAATGGTATTTGTTTAACAAATGATTTTGTTATTACAGAAGATATTAATGAAGATATCATCCTTGGAATACCGTTTATTACCCAAATAAAAACCTTATTTTACTTCATTAGATGGTATCTCCACTAATATATTAGGAAAAGATCTTCTTTTCCCTTTTGTAAAAACTCTTTCTCAAGAAGAAAGTAATTTTATCAGAGAAAAAACTGTTTTCAGAATAAACAAACTTTCTCAACATCTCACCTTCTTGAAAGATGAAATCCGTACTAAGAGAATTGAGCAAATTCTAAAAACCCCGGAGATTGTTAACAAAATAACAAATCTTCGAGAGAAATTTGAAAAAGAAATTTGTTCCGATTTTCCTAATGCTTTTTGGAATAGAAAAAAGCATATTGTTTCCTTACCATACATTGAAGGATTCAATGAAAGGGCCATAACCACTAAGGCAAGACCCATTCAGATGAATCATGAAATGATGGAATATTGCAAAGAAGAAATTAATACTCTTTTAAAAACGGCATCATCAGGGTTTCAAAATCTCCTTGGAGCTGCTCTGCCTTCTATGTTAATAAAAACTCTGAAAAAGAAAGAGGTGCTCCTAGACTTGTAATTAATTACAAGCCCCTTAACTCCGTTTAAAGTGGATAAGGTATCCTATACCTAACAAAAGAGACCTTTTGAAAAGAATTTTTAATGCTAAAGTTTTTAGCAAATTTGATATGAAATCAGGGTTTTGGCAAATACAGATTTCTGAAAAAGATAAGTACAAAACTGCTTTTAATGTTCCATTCGGCCAATTGATGGAATGTAATGCCTTTTGGGCTCAAGAACGCCCCTTCGAATAAACAAAAACAGAATTCAATTCATTATTCTCATGATTATCTCACATTGTCAATTGTTTATATGATGATGTATAATATTTCTGAGAACATTGATTCATTTTAAACACCTCAACATATTTTTCAACATAGTGAAAAACAATGGTTTAGTAGTCAGTGCTAAGAAAATAATCTGTTTTCAAACAAAGATTAGGTTCTTAGGCCATGATCTTTTTCAAGGAACTTTCAAACCCATCTGTAGAGCCTTAGAGTTCTCTTCTAAATTTCCAAATGAAATTATTGAAAAACCCCAACTCCAGAGATTTCTAGGAAGTTTGAACTATATTGCAGATTTTATTCAAAAAATCAGACACATCTGTGAACCCCTTTACAAGAGACTTAAGAAAGTCCCTGTTCCATGGAGTTCTGAAACAAACCCAGGCGGTTATTCGAGTCAAAGAATTAGTCCAAACAATTCCTTGTTTAGGGATTCCCAATCCTCGTGCTTCCATGATTGTTGAAACAGATGCCTCTGACCTGGGTTATGGAGGTATACTAAAACAAATGGTAGATCCTGAATCTACAGAGCAATTGGTCCGTTTTACTTCGGGAATCTGGAATTCCTCTCAAGAATTATTCCACTGTTAAAAAAGAAGTCTTATCTATTGTTCTTTGTATAACAAATTTCAGGACGATCTTATCAACAAAAAGTTTTTGCTAAGAGTAGATTGCAAGTCTGCTAAAGAAATTCTTCAAAAAGATGTTAAAAACATTGTTTCAAACAAATCTTTGCTAGATGGCAAGCTCTACTATCTAGTTTTGATTTTGATATTGATTCATCAAGGAGAAAATAACTCTTTACCAGATTTTTTAACCCGTGAGTTTTTGCAGGGTAAACATGAGGCCGTTTAAGCCAGCAGCAAAGGGAGATAAGGATCTTCCGAAACAAAAAATGGCTAGACCATTTAACTCCCTCCACTTACACCATCAAAAAACAGATTCTTCATCCACAAGACCTGTTTTAAATTCCAAAAACTACTTCACAGTCCTAGCAGACTATCAAAACTACCAACTTCTCCTCATCAAATGCCCCTGAGGCCAAACTACCCCCCCTCAACCTCAAAGTCTAATTTACGACCAACTGTTGCTCATGAAGCTTCAACATCTCTCCAGACAAAATCAGCTTATGCAATGAAAGCCCCTGAAACTTTCGCCCAAGCAGTCAATCCTGAATTGACTAAAAACATTTCCCCAAAACCAAAGCAAAAAGAAGAATCTTTTGACTTCCAAGTATCACAGGTGCTGCCATTATGGCACTCAGTAAAGAAGTATCCAATATGGATATTGATTTATTGATAAAACCATGTTACACTGATTTCAATTATGTGGAGACAGATAATCCACTAAAAACCAGGAGGTACTACGAAGCCATACTAGTAGATACAGAATCCGTAGACATCGAGCATTGTAAAGATGCAAATAATCAAATCATGTATTCCAGGATTACAATAAAGAGAATACTAGAACCCAGAATGGTTTGCAGATCATCTTCACACTCCCATTGCTTTGACAATGACGCACCGCCCACAAAACTTATAATTGGTATGATTATAAGGCAGCATGGATGAACTTTCTGTTATGTTAGACCAAGAACCACTGGTTTATCAAAACAGCACACCACTAACAAAAGCCATCATCCCAAGATGGTTTTATGAATGGTGGAATTTATTTGGAGGCACCAAAGAAATACTACCTCAAACGATTCTCCACTAGGTATGCAAGAATTTCAGACCCAGGAGGAGATCACAACATTACCAGAGCATATAAAAATATGCAAATACTACATCAAGAGAAGGATCTCTACATCATCACCTGGAACTTCGCCAAAAGCGAA
>JAKWJC010000318.1:0-12500 GCA_027704865.1 Solanum neorickii
GAATCGTCGAAATGAGGCGTATGCTCGCTTCGGGGATCGTTTGATCCTCCAAATGGGCCGGACAAGCCGTGATGGCCAACCGTATGCATAGACAAGGTCTTGACGGACGTCCACGAAAAAATTTGGCATTTTTGACGTCGGAATCCGGATCACCCAAAAATGGTGTGCTATAGCACACGAAAATCGTCGAAATGAGGCGTATGCTCGCTTCGGGGCTCGTTTGACCCTCCAAATGGGCCGGACAAGCCGTGATGGCCAACCGTATGCATAGACAAGGTCTTGACGGACGTCCACGAAAAAATTTGGCATTTTTGACGTCGGAATCCGGATCACCCAAAAATGGTGTGCTATAGCACACGAAAATCGTCGAAATGAGGCGTATGCTCGCTTCGGGGCTCGTTTGACCCTCCAAATGGGCCGAAAAAGCCGTGATGGCCAACCGTATGCATAGACAAGGTCTTGACGGACGTCCACGAAAAAATTTGGCATTTTTGACGTCGGAATCCGGATCACCCAAAAAATGGTGTGCTATAGCACACGAAAATCGTCGAAATGAGGCGTATGCTCGCTTCGGGGCTCGTTTGACCCTCCAAATGGGCCGGACAAGCCGTGATGGCCAACCGTATGCATAGACAAGGTCTTGACGGACGTCCACGAAAAAATTTGGCATTTTTGACGTCGGAATCCGGATCACCCAAAAAATGGTGAATCGTCGAAATGAGGCGTATGCTCACTTCGGGGCTCGTTTGACCCTCCAAATGGGCCGGACAAGCCGTGATGGCCAACCGTATGCATAGACAAGGTCTTGACGGACGTCCACGAAAAAATTTGGCATTTTTGACGTCGGAATCCGGATCACCCAAAAAATGGTGTGCTATAGCACACGAAAATCGTCGAAATGAGGCGTATGCTCGCTTCGGGGCTCGTTTGACCCTCCAAATGGGCCGGACAAGCCGTGATGGCCAACCGTATGCATAGACAAGGTCTTGACGGACGTCCACGAAAAAATTTGGCATTTTTGACGTCGGAATCCGGATCACCCAAAAAATGGTGTGCTATAGCACACGAAAATCGTCGAAATGAGGCGTATGCTCGCTTCGGGGCTCGTTTGACCTCCAAATGGGCCGGACAAGCCGTGATGGCCAACCGTATGCATAGACAAGGTCTTGACGGACGTCCACGAAAAATTTGGCATTTTTGACGTCGGAATCCGGATCACCCAAAAAATGGTGTGCTATAGCACACGAAAATCGTCGAAATGAGGCGTATGCTCGCTTCGGGGCTCGTTTGACCCTCCAAATGGGCCGGACAAGCCGTGATGGCCAACCGTATGCATAGACAAGGTCTTGACGGACGTCCACGAAAAAATTTGGCATTTTTGACGTCGGAATCCGGATCACCCAAAAAATGGTGTGCTATAGCACACGAAAATCGTCGAAATGAGGCGTATGCTCGCTTCGGGGCTCGTTTGACCCTCCAAATGGGCCGGACAAGCGTGATGGCCAACCGTATGCATAGACAAGGTCTTGACGGACGTCCACGAAAAAATTTGGCATTTTTGACGTCGGAATCCGGATCACCCAAAAAATGGTGTGCTATAGCACACGAAAATCGTCGAAATGAGGCGTATGCTCGCTTCGGGGCTCGTTTGACCCTCCAAATGGGCCGGACAAGCCGTGATGGCCAACCGTATGCATAGACAAGGTCTTGACGGACGTCCACGAAAAAATTTGGCATTTTTGACGTCGGAATCCGGATCACCCAAAAAAATGGTGTGCTATAGCACACGAAAATCGTCGAAATGAGGCGTATGCTCGCTTCGGGGCTCGTTTGACCCTCCAAATGGGCCGGACAAGCCGTGATGGCCAACCGTATGCATAGACAAGGTCTTGACGGACGTCCACGAAAAAATTTGGCATTTTTGACGTCGGAATCCGGATCACCCAAAAAATGGTGTGCTATAGCACACGAAAATCGTCGAAATGAGGCGTATGCTCGCTTCGGGGCTCGTTTGACCCTCCAAATGGGCGGACAAGCCGTGATGGCCAACCGTATGCATAGACAAGGTCTTGACGGACGTCCACGAAAAAATTTGGCATTTTTGACGTCGGAATCCGGATCACCCAAAAAATGGTGTGCTATAGCACACGAAAATCGTCGAAATGAGGCGTATGCTCGCTTCGGGGCTCGTTTGACCCTCCAAATGGGCCGGACAAGCCGTGATGGCCAACCGTATGCATAGACAAGGTCTTGACGGACGTCCACGAAAAAATTGGCATTTTTGACGTCGGAATCCGTCGAAATGAGGCGTATGCTCGCTTCGGGGCTCGTTTGACCCTCAAAATGGGCCGGACAAACCGTGATGGCCAACCGTATGCATGGAAAAGGTCTTGATGGACGTCCACGAAAAAATTTGGCATTTTTGACGTCGGAATCCGGATCACCCAAAAAATGGTGTGCTATAATCGTCGAAATGAGGCGTATGCTCGCTTCGGGGCTCGTTTGACCCTCTAAATGGGCCGGACAAGTGTGATGGCCAACCGTATGCATAGACAAGGTCTTGACGGACGTCCACGAAAAAAATTTGGCATTATTGACGTCGGAATCCGGATCACCCAAAAAATGGTGTGCTATAGCACATGAAAATCGTCGAAATGAGGCGTATGCTCGCTTCGGGGCTCGTTTGACCCTCCAAATGGGCCGGACAAGCCGTGATGGCCAACCGTATGCATAGACAAGGTCTTGACGGACGTCCACGATAAAATTTGGCATTTTTGACGTCGGAATCCGGATCACCCAAAAAATGGTGTGTGCTATACACGAAAATCGTCAATGAGGCGTATGCTCGCTTCGGGGCTCGTTTGACCCTCCAAATGGGCCGGACAAGCCGTGATGGCCAACCGTATGCATAGACAAGGTCTTGACGGACGTCCACGAAAAAATTTGGCATTTTTGACGTCGGAATCCGGATCACCCAAAAAATGGTGTGCTATAGCACACGAAAATCGTCGAAATGAGGCGTATGCTCGCTTCGGGGCTCGTTTGAACACTCCAAATGGGCCGGACAAGCCCGTGATGGCAAACCGTATGCATAGACAAGGTCTTGACGGACGTCCACGAAAAAAATTTGGCATTTTTGACGTCGGAATCCGGATCACCCAAAAAATGGTGTGCTATAGCACACGAAAATCGTCGAAATGAGGCGTATGCTCGCTTCGGGGCTCGTTTGACCCTCCAAATGGGCCGGACAAGCCGTGATGGCCAACCGTATGCATAGACAAGGTCTTGACGGACGTCCACGAAAAAATTGGCATTTTTGACGTCGGAATCCGGATCACCCAAAAAATGGTGTGCTATAGCACACGAAAATCGTCGAAATGAGGCGTATGCTCGCTTCGGGGCTCGTTTGACCCTCCAAATGGGCCGGACAAGCCGTGATGGCCAACCGTATGCATAGACAAGGTCTTGACGGACGTCCACGAAAAAATTTGGCATTTTTGACGTCGGAATCCGGATCACCCAAAAAATGGTGTGCTATAGCACACGAAAATCGTCGAAATGAGGCGTATGCTCGCTTCGGGGCTCGTTTGACCCTCCAAATGGGCCGGACAAGCCGTGATGGCCAACCGTATGCATAGACAAGGTCTTGACGGACGTCCACGAAAAAATTTGGCATTTTTGACGTCGGAATCCGGATCACCCAAAAAATGGTGTGCTATAGCACACGAAAATCGTCGAAATGAGGCGTATGCTCGCTTCGGGGCTCGTTTGACCCTCCAAATGGGCCGGACAAGCCGTGATGGCCAACCGTATGCATAGACAAGGTCTTGACGGACGTCCACAAAAAATTTGGCATTTTTGACGTCGGAATCCGGATCACCCAAAAATGGTGTGCTATAGCACACGAAAATCGTCGAAATGAGGCGTATGCTCGCTTCGGGGCTCGTTTGACCCTCCAAATGGGCCGGACAAGCGTGATGGCCAACCGTATGCATAGACAAGGTCTTGACGGACGTCCACAAAAAATTTGCATTTTTGACGTCGGAATCCGGATCACCCAAAAAATGGTGTGCTATAGCACACGAAAATCGTCGAAATGAGGCGTATGCTCGCTTCGGGGCTCGTTTGACCCTCCAAATGGGCCGGACAAGCCGTGATGGCCAACCGTATGCATAGACAAGGTCTTGACGGACGTCCACGAAAAAATTTGGCATTTTTGACGTCGGAATCCGGATCACCCAAAAAATGGTGTGCTATAGCACACGAAAATCGTCGAAATGAGGCGTATGCTCGCTTCGGGGCTCGTTTGACCCTCCAAATGGGCCGGACAAGCCGTGATGGCCAACCGTATGCATAGACAAGGTCTTGACGGACGTCCACGAAAAAATTTGGCATTTTTGACGTCGGAATCCGGATCACCCAAAAAATGGTGTGCTATAGCACACGAAAATCGTCGAAATGAGGCGTATGCTCGCTTCGGGGTCGTTTGACCCTCCAAATGGGCCGGACAAGCCGTGATGGCCAACCGTATGCATAGACAAGGTCTTGACGGACGTCCACGAAAAAATTTGGCATTTTTGACGTCGGAATCCGGATCACCCAAAAAATGGTGTGCTATAGCACACGAAAATCGTCGAAATGAGGCGTATGCTCGCTTCGGGGCTCGTTTGACCCTCCAAATGGGCCGGACAAGCCGTGATGGCCAACCGTATGCATAGACAAGGTCTTGACGGACGTCCACGAAAAAATTTGCATTTTTGACGTCGGAATCCGGATCACCCAAAAAATGGTGTGCTATAGCACACGAAAATCGTCGAAATGAGGCGTATGCTCGCTTCGGGGCTCGTTTGACCCTCCAAATGGGCCGGACAAGCCGTGATGGCCAACCGTATGCATAGACAAGGTCTTGACGGACGTCCACAAAAAAAATTTGGCATTTTTGACGTCGGAATCCGGATCACCCAAAAAATGGTGTGCTATAGCACACGAAAATCGTCGAAATGAGGCGTATGCTCGCTTCGGGGCTGTTTGACCCTCCAAATGGGCCGGACAAACCGTGATGGCCAACCGTATGCATAGACAAGGTCTTGACGGACGTCCACGAAAAAATTTGGCATTTTTGACGTCGGAATCCGGATCACCCAAAAAATGGTGTGCTATAGCACACGAAAATCGTCGAAATGAGGCGTATGCTCGCTTCGGGGCTCGTTTGACCCTCCAAATGGGCCGGACAAGCCGTGATGGCCAACCGTATGCATAGACAAGGTCTTGACGGACGTCCACGAAAAAATTTGGCATTTTTGACGTCGGAATCCGGATCACCCAAAAAATGGTGTGCTATAGCACACGAAAATCGTCGAAATGAGGCGTATGCTCGCTTCGGGCTCGTTTGACCCTCCAAATGGGCCGGACAAGCCGTGATGGCCAACCGTATGCATAGACAAGGTCTTGACGGACGTCCACGAAAAAATTTGGCATTTTTGACGTCGGAATCCGGATCACCCAAAAAATGGTGTGCTATATAGCACACGAAAATCGTCGAAATGAGGCGTATGCTCGCTTCGGGGCTCGTTTGACCCTCCAAATGGGCCGGACAAACCGTGATGGCCAACCGTATGCATAGACAAGGTCTTGACGGACGTCCACGAAAAAATTGGCATTTTTGACGTCGGAATCCGGATCACCCAAAAAATGGTGTTTATAGCACACGAAAATCGTCGAAATGAGGCGTATGCTCGCTTCGGGGCTCGTTTGACCCTCCAAATGGGCCGGACAAGCCGTGATGGCCAACCGTATGCATAGACAAGGTCTTGACGGACGTCCACGAAAAAATTTGGCATTTTTGACGTCGGAATCCGGATCACCCAAAAAATGGTGTGCTATAGCACACGAAAATCGTCGAAATGAGGCGTATGCTCGCTTCGGGGCTCGTTTGACCCTCCAAATGGGCCGGACAAGCCGTGATGGCCAACCGTATGCATAGACAAGGTCTTGACGGACGTCCACGAAAAAATTTGGCATTTTTGACGTCGGAATCCGGATCACCCAAAAAATGGTGTGCTATAGCACACGAAAATCGTCGAAATGAGGCGTATGCTCGCTTCGGGGCTCGTTTGACCCTCCAAATGGGCCGGACAAGCCGTGATGGCCAACCGTATGCATAGACAAGGTCTTGACGGACGTCCACAAAAAAATTTGGCATTTTTGACGTCGGAATCCGGATCACCAAAAAAATGGTGTGCTATAGCACACGAAAATCGTCGAAATGAGGCGTATGCTCGCTTCGGGGCTCGTTTGACCCTCCAAATGGGCCGGACAAGCCGTGATGGCCAACCGTATGCATAGACAAGGTCTTGACGGACGTCCACAAAAAAAATTTGGCATTTTGACGTCGGAATCCGGATCACCAAAAAATGGTGTGCTATAGCACACGAAAATCGTCGAAATGAGGCGTATGCTCGCTTCGGGGCTCGTTTGACCCTCCAAATGGGCCGGACAAGCCGTGATGGCCAACCGTATGCATAGACAAGGTCTTGACGGACGTCCACGAAAAAATTTGGCATTTTTGACGTCGGAATCCGGATCATCCCAAAAAATGGTGTGCTATAGCACACGAAAATCGTCGAAATGAGGCGTATGCTCGCTTCGGGGCTCGTTTGACCCTCCAAATGGGCCGGACAAGCCGTGATGGCCAACCGTATGCATAGACAAGGTCTTGACGGACGTCCACGAAAAAATTTGGCATTTTTACGTCGGAATCCGGATCACCCAAAAAATGGTGTGCTATAGCACACGAAAATCGTCGAAATGAGGCGTATGCTCGCTTCGGGGCTCGTTTGACCCTCCAAATGGGCCGGACAAGCCGTGATGGCCAACCGTATGCATAGACAAGGTCTTGACGGACGTCCACGAAAAAATTTGGCATTTTTGACGTCGGAATCCGGATCACCCAAAAAATGGTGTGCTATAGCACACGAAAATCGTCGAAATGAGGCGTATGCTCGCTTCGGGGCTCGTTTGACCCTCCAAATGGGCCGGACAAGCCGTGATGGCCAACCGTATGCATAGACAAGGTCTTGACGGACGTCCACAAAAAAATTTGGCATTTTTGACGTCGGAATCCGGATCACCCAAAAAATGGTGTGCTATAGCACACGAAAATCGTCGAAATGAGGCGTATGCTCGCTTCGGGGCTCGTTTGACCCTCCAAATGGCCGGACAAACCGTGATGGCCAACCGTATGCATAGACAAGGTCTTGACGGACGTCCACGAAAAAATTGGCATTTTTGACGTCGGAATCCGGATCACCCAAAAAATGGTGTGCTATAGCACACGAAAATCGTCGAAATGAGGCGTATGCTCGCTTCGGGGCTCGTTTGACCCTCCAAATGGGCCGGACAAGCCGTGATGGCCAACCGTATGCATAGACAAGGTCTTGACGGACGTCCACGAAAAAATTTGGCATTTTGACGTCGGAATCCGGATCACCCAAAAAATGGTGTGCTATAGCACACGAAAATCGTCGAAATGAGGCGTATGCTCGCTTCGGGCTAGTTTGACCCTCCAAATGGGCCGGACAAGCCGTGATGGCCAACCGTATGCATAGACAAGGTCTTGACGGACGTCCACAAAAAATTTGGCATTTTTGACGTCGGAATCCGGATCACCCAAAAAATGGTGTGCTATAGCACACGAAAATCGTCGAAATGAGGCGTATGCTCGCTTCGGGGCTCGTTTGACCCTCCAAATGGGCCGGACAAGCCGTGATGGCAGACCGTATGCATAGACAAGGTCTTGACGGACGTCCACGAAAAAATTTGGCATTTTTGACGTCGGAATCCGGATCACCCAAAAAATGTGTGATGAATCGTCGAAATGAGGCGTATGCTCGCTTCGGGGCTCGTTTGACCCTCCAAATGGGCCGGACAAGCCGTGATGGCCAATCGTATGCATAGACAAGGTCTTGACGGACGTCCACGAAAAAATTTGGCATTTTTGACGTCGGAATCCGGATCACCAAAAAATGGTGTGCTATAGCACACGAAAATCGTCGAAATGAGGCGTATGCTCGCTTCGGGGCTCGTTTGACCCTCCAAATGGGCCGGAAAAACCGTGATGGCCAACCGTATGCATAGACAAGGTCTTGACGGACGTCCACGAAAAAATTTGGCATTTTTGACGTCGGAATCCGGATCACCCAAAAATGGTGTGCTATAGCACACGAAAATCGTCGAAATGAGGCGTATGCTCGCTTCGGGGCTCGTTTGACCCTCCAAATGGGCCGGACAAGCCGTGATGGCCAACCGTATGCATAGAAAAGGTCTTGACGGACGTCCACGAAAAAATTTGGCATTTTGACGTCGGAATCCGGATCACCCAAAAAATGGTGTGCTATAGCACACGAAAATCGTCGAAATGAGGCGTATGCTCGCTTCGGGGCTCGTTTGACCCTCCAAATGGGCCGGACAAGCCGTGATGGCCAACCGTATGCATAGACAAGGTCTTGACGGACGTCCACAAAAAAATTTGGCATTTTTGACGTCGGAATCCGGATCACCCAAAAATGGTGTGCTATAGCACACGAAAATCATCGAAATGAGGCGTATGCTCGCTTCGGGGCTTGTTTGACCCTACAAATGGGCCGTACAAGCCGTGATGGCCAAGTGTATGCATAGACAAGGTCTTGAAGGACACCCACGAAAAAATTTGGCATTTTTGACGTCGGAATCCGGATCACCCATGAAAATCGTCGAAATGAGGCGTATGCTCGCTTCGGGGCTCGTTTGACCCTCCAAATGGGCCGGACAAGCCGTGATGGCCAACCGTATGCATAGACAAGGTCTTGACGGACGTCCACGAAAAAATTTGGCATTTTTGACGTCGGAATCCGGATCACCCAAAAAATGGTGTGCTATAGCACACGAAAATCGTCGAAATGAGGCGTATGCTCGCTTCGGGGCTCGTTTGACCCTCCAAATGGGCCGGACAAGCCGTGATGGCCAACCGTATGCATAGACAAGGTCTTGACGGACGTCCACAAAAAAATTTGGCATTTTTGACGTCGGAATCCGGATCACCTAAAAAATGGTGTGCTATAGCACACGAAAATCGTCGAAATGAGGCGTATGCTCGCTTCGGGGCTCGTTTGACCCTCCAAATGGGCCGGACAAGCCGTGATGGCCAACCGTATGCATAGACAAGGTCTTGACGGACGTCCACGAAAAAATTTGGCATTTTTGACGTCGGAATCCGGATCACCCAAAAAATGGTGTGCTATAGCACACGAAAATCGTCGAAATGAGGCGTATGCTCGCTTCGGGGCTCGTTTGACCCTCCAAATGGGCCAGACAAGCCGTGATGGCCACCGTATGCATAGACAAAGGTCTTGACGGACGTCCACGAAAAAATTTGGCATTTTTGACGTCGGAATCCGGATCACCCAAAAAATGGTGTGCTATAGCACACGAAAATCGTCGAAATGAGGCGTATGCTCGCTTCGGGGCTCGTTTGACCCTCCAAATGGGCCGGACAAGCTGTGATGGCCAACCGTATGCATAGACAAGGTCTTGACGGACGTCCACGAAAAATTTGGCATTTTTGACGTCGGAATCCGGATCACCCAAAAAATGGTGTGCTATAGCACACGAAAATCGTCGAAATGAGGCGTATGCTCGCTTCAGGGCTTGTTTGACCCTCCAAATGGGCCGGACAAACCGTGATGGCCACCGTATGCATAGACAAAGTCTTGACGTCCGTCCACGAAAAAATTTGGCATTTTTGACGTCGGAATCCGGATCACCCAAAAAATGGTGTGCTATAGCACACGAAAATCGTCGAAATGAGGCGTATGCTCGCTTCGGGGCTCGTTTGACCCTCCAAATGGGACGGACAAGCCGTGATGGCCAACCGTATGCATAGACAAGGTCTTGACGGACGTCCACGAAAAAATTTGGCATTTTTGACGTCGGAATCTGGATCACCCAAAAAATGGTGAATCGTTGAAATGAGGCGTATGCTCGCTTCGGGGCTCGTTTGACCCTCCAAATGGGCCGGACAAACCGTGATGGCCAACCGTATGCATAGAAAAGGTCTTGACGGACGTCCACGAAAAAATTTGGCATTTTTGACGTCGGAATCCGGATCACCCAAAAAATGGTGAATCGTCGAAATGAGGCGTATGCTCGCTTCGGGGCTCGTTTGACCCTCCAAATGGGCCGGACAAGCCGTGATGGCCAACCGTATGCATAGACAAGGTCTTGACGGACGTCCCAGAAAAAATTTGGCATTTTTGACGTCGGAATCCGGATCACCCAAAAAATGGTGTGCTATAGCACACGAAAATCGTCGAAATGAGGCGTATGCTCGCTTCGGGGCTCGTTTGACCCTCCAAATGGGCCGACAAGCCGTGATGGCCAACCGTATGCATAGACAAGGTCTTGACGGACGTCCACGAAAAAATTTGGCATTTTTGACGTCGGAATCCGGATCACCCAAAAAATGGTGTGCTATAGCACACGAAAATCGTCGAAATGAGGCGTATGCTCGCTTCGAGGCTCGTTTGACCCTCCAAATGGGCCGGACAAGCCGTGATGGCCAACCGTATGCATAGACAAGGTCTTGACGGACGTCCACGAAAAAATTTGGCATTTTTGACGTCGGAATCCGGATCACCCAAAAAATGGTGTGCTATAGCACACGAAAATCGTCGAAATGAGGCGTATGCTCGCTTCGGGGCTCGTTTGACCCTCCAAATGGGCCGGACAAGCCGTGATGGCCAACCGTATGCATAGACAAGGTCTTGACGGACGTCCACGAAAAAAATTTGGCATTTTTGACGTCGGAATCCGGATCACCCAAAAAATGGTGTGCTATTATAACACACGAAAAATCGTCGAAATGAGGCGTATGCTCGCTTCGGGGCTCGTTTGACCCTCCAAATGGGTCGGACAAGCCGTGATGGCCAACCATATGCATAGATAATGTCTTGACGGACGTCCACGAAAACATTTGGCATTTTTGACATCGGAATCCGGATCACCCAAAAACTGGTGTGCTATAGCACACGAAAATCGTCGAAATGAGGCGTATGCTCGCTTCGGGGCTCGTTTGACCCTCCAAATGGGCCAGACAAACCGTGATGGCCACCGTATGCATAGACAAAGTCTTGACGTCCGTCCATGAAAACATTTGGCATTTTTGACGTCCGAATCCGGATCACCCAAAAAATTGTGTGCTATAGCACACGAAAATCGTCGAAATGAGGCGTATGCTCGCTTCGGGGCTCATTTGACCCTCCAAATGGGACGGATAAGCCGTGATGGCCAACCGTATGCATAGACAAGGTCTTGACGGACGTCCACGAAAAAATTTGGCATTTTTGACGTCGGAATCCGGATCACCCAAAAAATGGTGTGCTATAGCACACGAAAATCGTCGAAATGAGGCGTATGCTCGCTTCGGAGCTCGTTTGACCCTCCAAATGGGCCGGACACACCGTGATGGCAAACCGTATGCAGATATAAGGTCTTGAAGGACGTCCACGAAAAAATTTGGCATTTTTGACGTCGAAATCCGGATCACCCAAAAAATGGTGTGCTAGCACACGAAAATCATCGAAATGAGGCGTATGCTCGCTTCGGGGCTCGTTTGACCCTCCAAATGGGTCGGACAAGCCGTGATGGCCAACCGTATGCATAGACAAGGTCTTGACGGACGTCCACGAAAAAATTTGGCATTTTTGACGTCGGAATCCGGATCACCCAAAAAATGGTGTGCTATAGCACACGAAATCGTCGTCGAAATGAGGCGTATGCTCGCTTCGGGGCTCGTTTGACCCTCCAAATAGGCCGGACAAACGTGATGGCCAACCGTATGCATAGACAAGGTCTTGACGGACGTCCACGAAAAAAATTGGCATTTTTGACGTCGGAATCCGGATCACCCAAAAAATGGTGTGCTATAGCACACGAAAATCGTCGAAATGAGGCGTATGCTCGCTTCGGGGCTCGTTGACCCTCCAAATGGGCCGGACAAGCCGTGATGGCCAACCGTATGCATAGACAAGGTCTTGACGGACGTCCACGAAAAAATTTGGCATTTTTAACGTCGGAATCCGGATCACCCAAAAAATGGTGTGCTATAGCACACGAAAATCGTCGAAATGAGGCGTATGCTCGCTTCGGGGCTCGTTTGACCCTCCAAATGGGCCGGACAAGCCGTGATGGCCAACCGTATGCATAGACAAGGTCTTGACGGACGTCCACGAAAAATTTGGCATTTTTGACATCGGAATCCGGATCACCCAAAAATGGTGTGCTATAGCACACGAAAATCGTCGAAATGAGGCGTATGCTCGCTTCGGGGCTCGTTTGACCCTCCAAATGGGCCGGACAAGCCGTGATGGCCAACCGTATGCATAGAAAAGGTCTTGACGGACGTCCACCAAAAAAATTTGGCATTTTTGACGTCGGAATCCGGATCACCAAAAAATGGTGTGCTA